>WOFM01000467.1:99500-520278 GCA_011428145.1 Ericerus pela
CAAAAAACGTCGCGAAAAATAAAATGAAATACACCGGACCATATAAAATTGTTAGAAAGGTCACAGATTTAAATTATGCAATTCGTATTAAAACAGACGATAAAACTGCGTACGACGAAACAGTTCACGTACGACGATTAATTCCATATAAATCTCGTAATACCGACGAATTAAGAAACGAAATAAAAATAGAAGAAGTAGACGAAAACATCGAAAATCCCATCCCTACCCAAATTATACCTAAACCAAGGGGTCGCCCTCGGAAAAAACCAAAATAACTGTGTGTAAAGTATATTACCCGTAGTCAGATTGGTTTTTTCAATCACGATACCTCCCTCCCCCCCACTTTATTTGATTTTATCGAAAAAAATTATTTCCCTGCGCATCAAGATAACTTTAAAAAAAAAAAAAAAAAAAAAAAACTTTTTGAAAAAACTTAAACTAGGAAAAATGTTAAATAACTCACCAATAGCCCACGTCTCTGAATATCCCTCCAGGAACTCTTCCAGCCGGTCTCCACTGGATGAGCTGCTTCCGTCGGAAGGACTTGAGGCCTCGTTTTCAGGCTCCTGGCCACCGTCCGAGGATCCACTCTCTTCAGTGGACATGCTCTCCTGTATGGACCGAGTATTCCACGAAAAGGAGTGAATGATTGGCGCGGACAGCAGCCATCCACTGCGGTACGAGATCGCCCGGTTGTATTCTGTGGCATCGTAGTGGCGCAGAAGCTGGAATCCGACGGTAGACACGGAGATATGAAGACGTGGCTTATGATGATCGTTAATGAACCAAACAAAGCGAACCCCAGCGGTGTTTATAAGAAGATCGTTAAGGTAGATATGGTCAAGGTGGACATACTCGATGGTTACCTTCTCGTTGGTCTGCTGCGATACGCAGAGCAAACCAACGAGAAGACCAGAGAGTATGCCCAGCCCAGACAGTCCTCTAGTATCCAAATTCCCTCGGAATGTCAGTTTGAGCCCAGACGGCCCAAACTCGACAACCATGGAATGGGGATAGTAGATTCGGAGGTGGAATAGAAGCTTCTTCTTATATTCCTCCGAATCCGGACAACAAGTGTACCTAACGAAATGGCTCCAGTAGCCTAAATCTTCCTCTATTACCTCACCAGGGATCCGCGATGGCTCGAACTTGTTGAGAAAATCGCCACGATCGGACACAGTTGATACACGATAAAAAAGTGAAAACAGCCGATGAAGTGAAAAGTATAGACGAGGCTCACACATGCAACTCTGGAATTGTCGTAGTTTCGGAAGGACCTGTTCCCCCAGGAACCAGGTCTCATTCGCTTCCACGATATCGGTCGACATGAACATGTGGTCATTCATATATACTACGGACATGATGAGATGAAAAAAGAAAAAAAAGAAAAAGAAAAAAAAACAACAACCCGCACAAAATGGAAATTGTTTCTGTATGAAAAACCCGAACTACACCAACACGTCACTGACACTTGGAAAAATATCTGATAAAATTAAGTTCGAAAATTTTTTTTACACGAAAATTGGAAAAATATAAAAAATGTACGTAAAAGTGAAAAAAATAACACGTAAAATAGCGTAAAACGGTAAAAGCAAAGACAGAATACTGACAAAAGAAATAAAATTAGTAATTTTATATTAACAATTTGACCGAGATTCATAACTTGGATATCGGAAAAATTTGTCTCCCCCTTTACCCCAACTTACGAATATCAAAACAAATCAGTAATATGCATAAGCCATTTTCTCGTAAATAACTTAGACGTTGCATTCTTTCTGTTTCAGAAAATGTATACGAATCTACTTTTCTATTTCGCAATAATTATTTCTTCGACTAGTATTGCGCAAAGAACATCGTCTGACCCATATAGGATTACGACGGCGTCAACTGGCGCTTATTTTCAAGAAATAAGCAATATTTTCGTTTATTCGAAATCTGCCCCAATAATATACTCTATTAAGCTAGACTTACATGAGTCAGTGGATAAATTATTGGAAACGAATTTCAAACACCGGTTGTGTAATGAAACAACCTGGAAAAATTGCAAATATGCAGAAATGGCGAAACGATTAAAAAATAGCATAAAAAATCTGAAAGAACAAAACATTGCGATGATACAAGATTTCTATTCGACACCATCGTCTATTCGAAGCAAACGAAGCGTATTCACCCCGATCAGATCTTTCTTCGGAGATGCGCTACGATTTTGCTGTCGAGTATTAAACTTTAGAGATGGACGAAACTTCTTGGCAAATGAAATCTCGTTGAAAGAAGAATATGATATTATAAAAAACCAATTATTAACTGAGCATGCAGCGTTAGTTAATACGTCTACTAACCTGCATAGCTTCATCGACCATACAAACAATTTTATGACAAGATTTATCTCGCATACAAATTCTTTTATGGAAAACTCGCTAGAAGAACACGAACTTCTAATCTCGCTAAACTACATACAAGGATTTTATGATAACTACATGATAAACACGTTAAGACTATCAAACATCCTAACGTCGTGTAAATCTCATATGATCCCATCTTCAATTATCTCAAAGAAAATATTAGAAAAAGATTTAGTAAAACTTTCGAAAATTACGAAAAATCTAGGACTCGACCTAGCAATACCCATTAAGGACATTCAGAACTATTATCATGCCGAACTTGTAAATTGTAACTTCTTTAAAAATACGTTAGAATTAGAAATAAAAATTCCCCTAAAACAATTAGAGTCAAAATACGAAATTTACGACTTTATTCCGCTCACATTCAAAAGTCATTCTAATGAATTGTGTAGCTGGGATCAAGAACCATCTTTGATAATTCATGAAATCAGAACAAATTCTGTACGTTATATTAGTGGAACCAACCTCCATTACTGTAACTCGGATAAACCATTATGCTTCCTTCCTTCTAATAGAGGAAGTGATAAATTGTCGTCTTGTGCAAAGAATTTATTCTTCCAAGACCTAAACCAAAATCTATTACAATCCTGCTCATTTAAATGCAATCCTAATAATAATCAAACATTGGTGCACCCTATTGATCACACCAAGTTTGCTATTGTAAATTTTAACTCCCTCGTAGCAACTAATTCTGTTACGAAAAAATCCGAAAAATTAAAAATAAACAATGATTCCCCTGGAACCTTCATTCTGGACGTACCTTGTCACATCCAAATTGAAGATATTGATAAAAATAACAAAAATACTGTTATCATCCCAATAGAAATCCCTTGTCTCTCTGAATCATTAGAAGAGACTATTAAAATCGAAAATCATTTACCACTCTTGTGGACATATTTTTCTGATTCGATAGAACCTTTTGATCTTGCCATTGATCTGGCAACAACAAAGGTCTACAACCCAAATTGGAAAAACTTTGTTCCTCACACTGTTCCCATGAACAATCTGGAGAACAAAATTAAATCCATTAAACTGCAAATACCCGATCAAAATTTCAATGATTATATAACTTTCATTAATGAAATGTTCCTAATATGGTTAAGTGCAATCTCACTTATTTTAATAATTATTATAGTATATTTAAAATTAACCTGCCACCAAAACTGTGTGAACTTAACAAAAAGCACAGCATTGTAAAAAATTACGCAAAATAATACGATATACTAATCATATATATATACGTAAGAAAAATTTGTTACTCATAATTAATATTCGTAAAAATCTTATTCTAAGTATATATACTCATACTCGCATTATATGACGTAATTTTAACTATGCAGAATTATCTGGACATATGTATGTGTTGGATAGACTTTGGAAAATTTTTTTTTCCTTATTTTTTTTTGTTCCCCCCGGAGAATTGTGTAACGTATATTTTCGTCTATTTTAAGAAATGACGAACATATTCGTTCACTCATTTTCGAATACCAAAAATGTAGATATTTGTCAACAATTACCATCCTATAACTCTTCGTAAACAACCACCAAACTATTCGTATTTAATTTTACATATACAGATATACCTTTTGTATATTCTTGACCTAGTTGTACCTGTCCCTCGAGTACTCGACGATTCAGCACAACCCTATAATAACAACACCCTACCTCACTTTACCTATCCGACACGTACGTTTTCATACCCTGAACGAGTATATAATCCCTCGATTCAGTTGTATAATTGTTCAGTTCCGTTCAGCTTAGTTCAGTTCTCCAACAGCTACTTCTAAGTACCTGGAACCTCTCTCGTAGAAGTCTCTGGTGAACAGATAGTCTTGCTGGTTGAATTGTAATTGAATATGTATTAATATTAACGTAGAAATATGTACTGTATGTACAAATTATTATATTATTAAATGTGTTAACTCACTCATGTGTTTAAAATATTATTGAGTCTCAAACAAATGTTAAGGTCCACTATAGTGTGTGGATGACTAATCTGAATCTATTTTAGAAATATTACTACTTTGAAGTACGTGGTATTTCGTGTATGGTGTACTCCCAAAAGAGGTCGTAACTAGGTACAACGCCACCTCTTTTGGCCGTTACAATCTCCCGTAAGGAATTGATAAAGAATCTGAAAATTGGTAAAAATTCTAGCGCTCTGACAAGGACTTCCTCTTGCAAATTTAAGGATGATGATCTTTGTGAGATAGTTCCCTGTTGCAGATTACTTGGGTTAATTCATATTTTTGAGGTTTATAGTATAGTAAGTTGATAGGTACCCCTCCATATTGAAAATAGTAGGTACTATTTATTTTGTCTGTTGATGAAAATGTTTTATCGCTGGTTGATTCACCTAAATTTTGGAGTCTTTTGGACCAAAAATAGTGTATTCCTTCATTTGTGTTTTTATCAGCATTCTAATGAAACAACTGGACTGAGTTAAATAAAATCATAGGGATGTTATCCCAATTCCCCTCCTCTTAGGACTTGGCCCCGCATTGATAAAAAGGGTCATGGACCATTTCCGTGCCCTGCAAGTAATTGTGCTCTGCATATTAAACATACTTGATGTAATGTGTATATTCTGCAAATATCCATAGTTGGTTGCAGACATTATGCATAGCAAACTCACTTACACTGTGTGTGTTAAAGCCCTTATAGCCCTACCATCTAGCAGATAATATTAGTTCATTTTTGAGTACAGAAACATAGTGTGGCCACCAGGGATGACATTTAAAATTTTTTATTCATACATGTTAATTCTGTGTATGGAATATGTAAAGTAGAATAAGAATTGAAAATTACAGAATGTAGAAAATGTTGAATAAGTTGAAAAAGTACAAAATATCATTTTTATCACACTTTATCTTGAAGAAATTTTTATTCCATTTATTCTTCATGTTCTACTTATTACACATTTTTGTTGTTCACATAACTTCATACAGGTAAAATTATATCTATGGTGGCCATTGAAGTATCTGGCTATCTCTACCTAGAAATGATTAGGTTGCCAAACATGCAGAAAAATGTTTAGTTTGTGGAACTAAGTGTAGGTAAAGATACCTACATCACTCATCATATGGTATGCAAATGGGGGCAGTAAAACTCGCTTCCCACAACAATACCTACAAAATCCTAAGTCCAACTAATAATAGTATACAAACCTGAGAGAAATCTTTTACATTGGACAGTAACACTAAAAAATATTACTTCCCAAACTAAATAGCCTGTCAGATATCAGCTGAACTCAAATTTATACGATGCCTGGGTGAAATTAAAATCCATTTAATGCTGGGCTGAACATTTTTCCTGCGCACACACTTACTGGATAAAGATCAATTTAATTCCAGGGCTAACATCACCTAATGGCCTATGCCAATTAGAAAAACTCAACACATATTTACAATAATTAGAGCCATGTATTAATAAAAAGTCAAACTAAAAAATTTGTACAAAAAAATAAAAACAGCTTGTGCAAAATAAGAGCTATAAGAACAGTGACAAGCAGTTGACAAAGTTAGAACAAATTCAGATGAAAAATCTGCTTGTTTAAATAAAATAAAAGAGAAGGAGAAAAATAGTAAAAAGCAGATGTACAGAATAGTACAAAATGTTATATACAGACATCGATTGTAAATAATAGAAAATAGAGGAAGATAATACGAAAATAAGAAGAAGGGAAAAAAAGGTTAACTACGGGGATGGAGAGAGAGCTTAATACCTGGGCAGAAGAGTGGAGTGAAGAATGAAAAGACGTGAGATTAAGAAGAAATAAAATGATGAAGCAGCAGCAACAGCAGCCAAAATGACATGATTAGAAGTGAAGAAGATAAAACAGAAATGAAGATGTATGAAAAGATGAAGTGAATGAATGAAGCCAGGGTAATAGTTTGTGAAAAATTGAAAAAGCTTGAAAGATGAGAAATAAGAAAAAGACAAGTTCTCATTGTGATCGAATGCCTGGGTGAGAATTTACAAATACATTTTTATTTTATATCTGAATTTAAAAATAATTTCTAAAAAATTTGAAGGGGAAAAAAATCGCGAATTTTAAGAATTGTAATTTTGGATGGTAGGCCAGATGCAGTGATTACATCTTTGAAATCATAATAAAATATCATGGGCGTTGAGGATGAAGGTGGGTATGTCCGGACACCTTCTTTTAAAAAAGAAAAAAAAGTTCGATAGTCACAATTTGTAAAAAATAGTATGTTTTTCTCCGTTTTGATGACTTCTTTGCGTTGGGGAGGGGCTAGCAGAATAGATAAATAGATGGAAGACTTGCAACGGAGCTATTATCTACATCCTTAATTGACCAGTATTCAAATTAGGTATATTTTTGGAGTACCAACTCATTGTTCATCATTTACTTTATATTCAATGCTCTGATTGTTGGGTGTAAATAATATAATAAAAGTACTAATAGGTAGGTAGGTAGGTATGTTGATAGGACTATATTTTACGAAGGCATTCAACGGGTGGGTAGGTGCCTACAGTAAATTACGTCCGTAGATATTATAGGTACTGTACACTTCAACAATGCTACGTGAAAATTACAAGGTCTGGTACGTGGTTCGATATTTTTCAGCTATTTTTTCTATTCTAAATCTAGGTTATTGCAATTCGAAATTAATAAAATATTGATAGGAAAAAGAGAATTCACGCATGAAGGGTACCCTCCTATTGTTGGGACAAAAGTAACCCTAATTTTGTAATAAAATTAACTCGTCGAATTAATTAGGTATAGATTTGGGCAGCTTGTATAGTTCCTTTTTAAAACGATTGAAACAATACATTTCTTCTCCAATGATTACGTTGCGTAGAGATTCATTGACGAAGAACGATTCGGTTAGGTATGGAAACCATCTTTCCTGTATCAACAAAAAAGAAAAAAAGAAAAAGATAATTTTACAAAAATAGGTAGGTAAACAAAGAAATTAATACTCTCGGTTAGGACACTACCTATACAGCACAAACAATTGAATTTTGTATCAATTTTGATAAAATGATGGGGTCTTACTAGGTTTACGCTCCAACTACTAGCGATTGTATGAAGTTTCTTCAATTTCGATTGAAATTTTTCTCCTAATACGTGGCGAATGAAGGCACTGATGGGAGGCGAGAATTCGATAATTTCGAGTTCGGGTGAATTCCTAGCTACTGTATCCATCCATTCGGTGGCGATGTCCATCTGAAAGTGAATTAACATAATATTAAGTTACGCCTAGATAAGTAGGTTATCCTCTAACCTAAATATTATACCTACAGTAGTATTTGAATGGCGTAGGTACCTTTGTCTACGTCATTAATCCATTCAACAAACTATATTCGAGTAGGTAGGTACTACAAGGTGCCACCGTTAGATAAATTAAATAGGCTTTACATTCATAAATAAATAAGATTGAATTCAACGGATCAGTCCTCAAATTTTTACCCATAAAGAATTTATTTCAATAAACCTTTCTTCGTTATTTAACTAGGCACCGCCTAAGTACCGCACCAAATTCGGGTTTGACCAATTTCCAGTGATATTACGACGCACTGCGAACTAAAACAATCCTTTCCTGTTTCGTTTTCACTTTTAAATTACCGTAGGTACCTAAGACAACGTGGCTAGGTATTTATTTAATTTTATTTTTTCACCAATTTTACTCCAAAGTTCGAATCTAATTTATTGAAAACTCTTACTATTAATTCGAGAAACGTAGTTACGTCTACATGTAAAAAATCGCCATTCTTGACATTCCCTAAACGTTGTCGAAAGTTTGGAAACAAACAATAGGTAATGTGGTTATCCTTCGAAAATCGCGTGAAGAAGAAAAAATCTCTTTTTTCTTTCATACAGAAATCGTTTCTTAAAAAGTCTCTTTCTTCGATGATTTCCACGTCATCCAAAACTTTTTTCCATCGATTATTACGACTTATGATACTTGGTGAGGCAATAAAAAATGCGTGCTTTTGTTTAATCTTCTAAAAATTGTTCTTTTCAAGAGGTACTTAGTTGTCGGATAGGCATGAGAAATCGGCCTTACCAAGGATTTTGATGACTTTTTTCTTCTGTGAACATTGCTTTCATCCCAAAAGCACTTTTTGTCAACCACGAACGTTAAAAATTCGAAGGTCGCAGTTCTCGAAGAAAATTTTCTTTATTTGATTCGAAAAAAAGAAACCGATAAACTTTTTTTTAAAAGATACCGTACTCATTTGATTTTGATTTGATTCACCTAAGAAACTACTACTTTCCCTCGGAGCTTGAGGCGTTACAGAATTTAAAAATGTTGACGACTTTTGATGAAATACTGTTTTGAAGAATTTAACTTTCCTAAAAACTGTTTAAAGCTTTTCTACTACAGTATCTATATCGATGAGAATAATTCAACTTATTCATTATGCTCGCAGCTTTCCATCAAACAATTTGGTATTTACGTGAGTACGTAGGTAAGTTATGTTAGGGGCATGTTACAATTTAATTTGGAGCAATATTTGACCGAAAAGTAACGATTATCCGTTGATAAGGTAGGTATAGGAAACATTTTGTGAAAACATCTTGACCTACTCCTTATATTATTTTATGCGAGGCGAAAATCTTCAAAAAATAAAAATAAAAATAAGTTTAGTAAAAATGAATTATTTTTAACAGATTTCGAAAAAAGGAGAGCTTATCATCAACTCGATCCGTAGCTACGTATGTATATTTGATTGTTTATTTTTTTTGTTTTGTTTCAATATTTGTTCCGGCATAACTTCTTAACGTTGACACCGATTGTGATGGACATTTTTTTAGTTAGAAAATGAGTTTCGTCGTAAAATTTGACATAATTCGCGTACGTATGAAGTCTGCGTAGAAAAAAAAAAAGGGCTCCCACTTCAGTAATCCCAATCCAGAAACCTACATCTTGCTGCCGAAGTTTTAAAATTTGATTTTCTCATTTAAGCGCATTTTTCATTATGTTTTTTTGATGTAAATTCTATTTCAAAACGTGAAAAACGTTTTGTCCATAGTGTGGAACCTATAAGAAAAGTTTTTTCTTTTTTGAAGTCGCAAAGAGAAAGCATCGAATAAATGGTACGGAATTTATATTAAATATTTATAGCCTTTGGAGGTGGGAAAAATATCGACACAGATCGATACGTATCGATATCTTGCATATCGATAAGTACAAATATCGGAAAATATCTATAATTTTAGGGTGTACCAATCCTTTTCTCTTCACACTGATGAACAACACTTAGTCTTTTCTCGAACATTCTCATTCATGGTATAACACTTTCTTTCCCACTCATTAAACTTTATTCAGTCTAATCGTACCTACTCTGGAACCCTCTTCTAACTCTCTATCGCTCGTTGAACCATCATACAAATTGTTATACTCTTTTTACATAAAATACAGTGTACTTCTACAGCTCGACTGAGTTTAAACGTCTTTTTATTCGTCATCCGAGCTCCTTGATTCATCAGTAATTGATTAAATTAACTCGCAATCTACCCATTATATGGCGATATTTTGATTAGGTATCGATATTTTTCCTGAAATATCGATACATAATTATATGAATACGAAAAAATAACTTGTCGATATTTCGCATCGCTACTAGCCTGCTGAGGAAAATTAAAAATTTATACCGAAAGCCTATACCTTTTCGCGTGCCGTGAGCACCACCCATTTCTTTCCCCCACTTTAGCTCACAATGTTTACAGTCTCTGCATTAGGAGAGTAAGACAAGCTTAAAAAATTTTACCATAAATTTGGGATCGTTTGTTTCTCTTTCTCTCAATTTCTTATTTTCTTTTATTTTTTCCGGTTTTTTGTCCGAGTAGCGATGAAAGCGACCCACCTTTCCCCCTTGCAGTACAACATTTTTCAAAACTGATTGAAAATTTGAAATATTTGGTAAATACAAATAGGAAGATACTTTTACACATCCTACACCGCCTTTTAAAGTCAAGACGCTCATATAATATATAATAAAATTAACTATACGTGAACGTAAATAGGTATCAATTCACCAAACGACCGGGAACGATGTTATTCATGCAATGAAAACCGAATTCTTTCAGCTTTGGAAACACAAATTCAGGAATACAGTCTTTTGGAAATCTTTCCAAGTAAACTCCCTCAATTTTTAGGCTTTTGAGATCTGTAAAAAAAAAAAACAAAAAAACAAACAAAAAAAAACATGATGGGTACGTTTGACGATGAACATCGAGTAATTGTTAGGTAGATAATCAATCACCACAGACTTGGGAATTAAGTTCGTATCAGAAAAATGAGCGATTTTCTCTCATAACATCAAAATAATTACGTATCCATCTCAGATATTCTTCTTCCCTCAGTTTTATTTTCGTATAATATGAGTCAAAATATGTTTTGGTTAATTGGTGGGGTTTGTGTACGTACCTACACGAATCGCACTATAGGAAAATTCCAATTTTTCTGCGTATTGATGCGATTAAGGGCATACCTAGGCGCATTTTGTTATAATATTTGAGATGGCTGAGACCCTGATCAAGTTTTAGATGTCCTTGACACCTCCTTCCTCCACTATCTATCAGTAAAAAACCCCTCAGAATTTCAATGGATATCCTGTACATTTTTTGATGGAAATATCTCTGAGCGGGCTAAATGCCTGTTATTGGGGGCTTAGCCTCCCAGCCCTCTCTCAAATCCGCCTATGATCAAGGAAATGCGAAAAAAATGTGTCTGCGTGAGTAGGTGTGTGGTTGTGTGCACGCACACATCACTTGTAGTTGCCCATAATATTTTTTTATCTCGATCATCGTTTCCACCTCCGCCACTGTAACCCGCGGTGAGATTTATTTACTAAGTAGGTTTTTTATTGAAAATCTACTTTTTAAACTTAATATTATGGAACAACCCATGGGTGGCAGTGGGTACATTTTTTGTTTCATAACTGAAGGAAAATTTTGGCAACAAAAACTTAAATTAATGTATGTATTTATATTTACATAAAGTACTAGCTGCCCTTGGTACTAACAATGCTTGGCTTAGTTACGGAAGTAGGAGTAGGGGACCATTTTATTAATACCTCTGTTCGATAGGACTACACCAACTTACACCAAACACTGGGAGGTCATTTCCACAAATGTAAGAATATTATGTTACTTGGCGCCTAGTTTTACTTCAGTACCTCTTTATGGAATAACCTCACCAGTGTAGGTTGGTGTAAGTTGGTGTTATCCTATCAAACAGAGCTAATGGTTCTAGTCTTTTTTTTCATCGTCATTTATTTATCAATAAATATAAAATAAAATTATAACCCATATGATCTTGTACGATTTTAGAGCTGAAATTGAGGTAGGTATTTGTAATACAATGATACAAAACAATTTTTTTTCAGATTTATTTAGACGTCATTTGTTTTCAAATTCACAACGAAAAAAAATTCAATTATCTTCAACATTCA
This sequence comes from Ericerus pela, assembly GCA_011428145.1. NCBI lineage: Eukaryota > Metazoa > Arthropoda > Insecta > Hemiptera > Coccidae > Ericerus > Ericerus pela. The sequence goes on from WOFM01000467.1 coordinate 111,335, forward strand.
ATAATTTAAACTGAAATCAAATTGAGGTACCTAATATCACCACTTCAACTTCAACCATTAAGGAATACGTGTGGGTCTCACCTTAGTGATCACCCATTCCCAGCGTCATCTACTTCAATCTTAAATCCCAAATGATAAAAAATTCCTATACCAAAACATTACCAACTGTAGAGAAATTACTGGTCATCAAATTCTACCCAACAATTTTTCTAATTTAAGAAGAAATATCAAACTTACTGTAGTGTTACACTGTTAAAGAAAGAGAGAAAAAGATAATTAAAGTGTATTGAAAGGGGAGAAGGAGATAGTTATATATGTTTTCCATTTCTCATTTATTCCATCCTTCTTTAATCCATCAATTGACGACAACTGAAATAATGGAAACAATGAAAAAATACATATTTTGCAGTACTGCTCAGGTTATTATGAAGGATCATAATAATAGAGAGCCTATTTTATCGGTAAGAAGATGGGCTTTCGTGATGATAGAAGAATAAAACAAATCGGTTTAGTAGTTTTAAGGACTAGGTACCTATATTATACACACACATATAGGAACACTTTTATATATATGTTTTAGTATAAGTAAATATAAACAATACATAAGCCAATTTCTTGTTACCACAACATAGGTCGAAATTTTTGTCCAATAGTCATGAAATTTGGAACGAACATTCGTACCGAGCCGAGGAACTAATCTATTGATTTTGTTGCTGGTATCGCTAATTTCGTTTTCGTTTTTATTATAAAAATTAAATTTTTGACTAACAGCTACGAAATTCAAAACAAATATTCATTATGATCCACTGAAAGTTGATATAAATTTTGATGCATATCAGCCGTAAGGTACTTCAAGTAACACTATTTATGTTTTTATTTTGACAGTAAAATACCTAATTTTGGATCATTAGGAACGTAATTCGGAACAAATACTAAATTTATTGTGACCTATTCTAACATTTTACTAATTTTGGCGCGCATCGGCCGCACGATACTTACGTTGCAGATATTTTCGATATTATTTGCCAGTAAAATGCTTAATTTTGAACAATATAACTAAGAAATTTGCAAAAAATATCACCAATAATTTATTGCGACTTGCTCGAAATTTTTGTGCGGATCGGTCGAAAGGTATTAAAAAAAAAAAAAAATTAATTTGGTTTATAGGTACTTCGAAGGAGATGATTGTTTATAATTGGGTCATCGTCGTCGCAATTATGATCTGTATAATTGTTGCTTAGTAAATTTTTAATGACTGATTTTATAATTTTTGAAAACCTAGTTTTTCTAAAGGGGCTGCTAAGCGTTTGAGTTTTTTTTTTATTATTTGTAGGGTGATGATGGCTATTTTTTCATTTATAAGGTGAACACTCGGCAGCTAATAAAATTTGAACTACATTGAATGATTCAGTCCACCTATGCAGGAACTGAAGAACACAGACTAATTTTTTTTTCGTCATTATAACAAATAAATGAGTTTCAGAAAATTACAATAACGAAGACAATCTCCAGTTAATTTTTTAGTAGGTATTTGGTAAGCGCAAGAAAGTCAACTTGCCGTCGAGTGCATGCGGAAAATCAAATTTTTTCAGGCGATGTTGAAATTTTTTAGATACTTTTATTTCAGTCAAAGCCTTTGATTATGCAGTACTGGCCCTGCAAAGAACGATGATTTCTGGTTAGACGTGCGAGCGCTAAATAAGCAACCATATAGTGTAGGTACCACTTGACGTACCTACTTTATGTACGCGCTATTCTTGGGAACGTAAGGAATAAGTCTTATCGAATGTATGATAAATTAGTGAAATCTAGCAAAATACCAAAAGTTCGCCATAAGTACACTCGGGTTGTCTACTTTTATGCCAACATTTATTGACATTGAAACGTACATCGGGCTTATGGAACTTTACTGGTCCACTACTATACAGTCGAAGGTCAAGACGCACAAAAAAAATAATTTTTCGAATGGGTGTTGCAAAAAACAAATTACAATTTGAAATACCCTTGAGATGAACAAGCATTAGTTGATGGAGGGCATAGGATGATACCGTATCAAATTCTTAGGTAAATAAATGCCACATGCGAATAGGAATATACAGAATTGGCATTTTCAGAATCAAAATGGTGGAGAAATATTTTTTGTGTTGGTGTATTCCACCAAATACGAGCCTTATTATTACTAGAAATTGATACCTATTGAGAAGTCAGAGATTTTTTTATGTCAAAAAAAAAAAATTATTTTTAATTCATAATGAAAACATAATATGACAACATCATGCAAACTCAGAAACTTAAGTCAAGACAATATAGTATCCGAAGCAAATGTAATATGAAGATGAAAGCTTATGAAGACAATAACCAAATGAAATTCTCTTTCAGACAATTCTACTAATGGTATGTCAAGTTCATATTATAGAGTCATCAGGTATAATACGACACCTTGTATAGACAACAAGATTTCATTTGGTCGACAGATAATTCAAGACAAAATATGGCGTAACATAGAATTGGATGTATGGTAAAAACTTGGCTGATAACAAGCACGCTGCCAAAATCTCTTTTGCTTTATCACTTTTTGCTTCGCTTATTGTATATTGACTTTTACACTTATTCTCTCTGTATCTGCCTGTATTTGTGACGACTAAATCAAGACAATGAGTGGGGAAACCTTGCCAACAAAAAATACTTCTTTGTTTAACAAATTATTTTTTTCAAACACTCTTGTTTAAGCAATACCCAGGGCTAGGTTTGTTTTGCAAGTAGTCCTTCTTATGTAGGGGGATAGCTGCAAGTCTAAGTCTCGAGTCATATGTTAAAGTCTTTGCATAAGGAATTTAATAAAGTGTACTATCTGCAGATGTAGACATTCCAAACTTACATCTACCTATGAAGACACTAGGATGGTAGTAGAACTTAGGATAGGTTAGATTGGAAACAAAGACAAATGGAGATTATTATTTATATCATTAAGGATTTAGTAGTGACGAATAAAGTTTCCCTATACATTCATTTATATCGTACTTAGAGGTGATCTTTTTTAGAACACCCGAGGGTGTTGATCAAATGGAGTTCTTGTTCTAATTAAGAGGGAAATTTGATGTGTTTCTGACAAACTTTTTTGACAAGCTTTGTTCAGATGACTGCATTGCTCTGTCAATAAAGGCTGCGTAGAGCCTTCTTTTGGGCACAGTGACATCTTGGTTCTGATCCATTTTCATCTGTGTTAGATCATATTATTTCACCTCACTCACCCACAATTTAAACAAAAACTCTGAAGTTTAATGTTTTTGATAGGAGTCTTTCACACAACTAAACCACCATTTCTCATGAAGACAAAAGAATTTTCTGATGGTTTCCCCTACTTGTTGTTCACAATAGTTTTTACTTTATTTTTGTTTGCACTTTATTTTTCCACTTTGTCAACACTATACTTCTTCCATAATTATATTTCTTTGACAAAATAATTCTGCTATTTGTTTTTTTAGGTTTTGACCCTTTCATGGATCAAAACTTTGTTAGGTTCTTCTGTCGACACTTTACGCTTATTGCTGGCTTGTTTAATATAAACTAATTTTCTGATTAAATATAAAGACAAGGTAAGTTATGTTTCGTTGTATTTGAGAAATTTAACTGCCGTCAAAAAGAATTCACCCGCAGGAAATTTCAAAGTAAAAAATAAAACATCTTGAATTGTAGAGAATTTCAAGACAATTTGATATCAGTGTTTTGGCTGCGTGATGTCTTATTAATAGGGCATAATGACGTCATTAGCATTTAAATACCAACATACATGAAGGGGACATTATGAGCCATTTGGTTTCGGACGCCTCACTATATTAATGTTTTATTTTGTCTCTCGATAAACCTCATAAAATTTTATTATAGTCGATACCTGTTTAGTCACTTACATACCTACATATTTAGGGACTACCTATAAACGATGTAATAAATGTACGCATTATTTGCATTGGTAGGTAGGTACCTACATGAGAATAAGTATTTTTAAGAATACATTAAGTTTCATTCCTGCTTCTTAATTAGCATGATTTTTCAATGAAAAGAAAGATTTTACATTTGATAAGAAAATACAAAGAAAAAAATAACAACAGAGCAACAAAATATCTATACCAATATACAAATTAGTACGTATTCACAGAAAAACTTATGTTGGCTGATTATTCGTTATCTCAGTTTTCTTATATCGGCCAATGGGTCTTGTCAGTATTATTATTTTTGATTTGAATTTTTTCTAATTGCTTCAATAAGTATATTAATAGGCTAATTAATTCGCAATCTCATTCGCATTCACGAACGTCTGAAGAGTGAAATCCCACATTTGCTATTAATTTACTTACATCACTGCGATACTCTACATCGATCTATGTCAATTTTTCTCAGTTTTATTATCCGAGAAAATACTAATTTACTTTGCTTATCTACTAAAAATTGGATATAATACCATGTTGACCTACATTCATCAAAAATAGAGGTGAAATTGACCAAATAAATTGGTCAGTTCAATGAAATTTTCGATTCAAAAATCAGTAGGTCTGTACAATTAGGCGGAGAGAAACAGAAACAGTATATAATCAGCGAGTTTCAAGCATCTGCGTTGCTATTTCACGAGTACCAATTACCTTATAAGTTTTTATTATACTCACTACTGCAGTTTTAAAATATACTAATACTGCAGCCAACCTTCCGAAACAAAATAAAGTTTATTTCGCATGAAGCTAAAGCCAAAAAAATAAAAAATAAAAGCTTATTTAAAAAAAATTTTTTTTAACCTAATTAATTATAAAATAATGACACAAATTGGATTCAAAGAAGATGAAAAACACAAAAAATATATTGGTACCTTACCTACCTACCTTTGGAGGTTTGAAAATCAATATAAAATTATGTTAAAATGTAGGGTACCTAGGTATCGAGTAGTCTAAAAAATATACCTATCTAGTATATCAATTTAGTGTCAATTTCCAGTGTTTTTTTTTTTTTTTGAGGTTAACCCTAAATCACCGCCATTATTTTGATTATTGCGATGTATCGATTTTTCAATCTATCCAACAGTCCAATACTAACTTGAAAATAATGAAAGTATGCTCTCATTCCAATATGTAGGTAGATGCCTACTTATCTAAACTTAAACTATGAAAGTAAAAATTTCATACTTCGAAGCCTTTTGATTGATAGTGTCTTTGTGACTGAAGGATAATTTTCATTGTTGTTTGATACTCCGAACGAACGTCTCAAATTCAGTTGACTAATATGAAGGACTTCCAGGTTTACCTAAAAAATATAACAGTTTTTACTCTGAATCAACGAACTACGTACCTATATTTTTAATTAATTTTCAATAATTAAGTGCTTAGGTAGTTAAAGGAAGGAATGATGAAACTACATAACTCATTACCTGATTTCTTAAGATAGTTTGCAGTACTTCATCTGTGACCTCATTTATATGCAAAACATAAAGATTTTGAAAATGTTCTAAAAAAATTATTGAAATCCAAGCATCCATTTCTTTTAAAATTAACGTATTCAGCGTTGTATTCAATGGCACAGTTGGAAATAAATTTAGGATTTTGGCTGGAATGCTTTCCACCGTGAATGGAACATCCAAAAATTCTAACTGTTTGCTCAAAACCAAACCGAATTCTTCGTAGTTTAACACAAACCTTGTTCTCGAACGTCCCAAACCACCATAATCGCAGTGTTCATAATGAATCCTAATTCTTCGTAAATTAGAAAACATTTTAATTAAGTATAAAAATAATTGTTTTAATAAATTGTCTGCCATCGGATAGCCGTATTGTAAATAAATGATCTCCAAATGATTTTGATGGGAGAAAAATTCCATCAGCGAAGAGAATATCGTTTCTGAATAGGAAAACCGTAAGCGAATTTCCTTGAGTCTGAAACAGAAATTTATGGTTGCTATTTTATTATCAAGTCGAAGCATATTATAGATTGTCATTATCTATAATACCTACGAAAAGTGTTTAGCGCAGCAATAGTTCGTTAGAAAAGCCAGTTTGCTAATTTAGCCTACATTTACAATTCAACAGACAATCCCGAATGCCAAATCAGTGAAAAATTTCAAAAAACAATCGATCGGTAGCTATCGATTGGTAGTTATCGGTATCGAACAAACATATCGATCTATCAACATTTCATTGTCACAGTTTTGAGTAAAAATGAGTAAAATAATCCCTTGCGCCGTAAATAAAGAAAAGATACTTCAAGCAACACTGGTGATTTTTCTCTTCTAGCAATTCCTTTTTTTTTTTACTTTATTCTCTGAAACTAGGTACTGAATCAATAGCCTAGACACCAAATTTCTATCACGCCTGGTCTACACTAAAACTACATTTCGTGAAAATTTCAACTCTGTTCTTTTTGTAGTTTCCTCTATATCTTTTAAAAACAACAATTTTCCTTGAATTTTTCGTCCTAGATGATGAAAATTATCCTGTTCGTGAAAAAGCAAATTAAAGGTAGGTACTATTTTCCCATTTTGACATAAATTATTTTTTATGGACGCGTTTATTCCATAAAAAGTGCGAAATTCGGGCATTTTATGAAATGTCCGAATTTCGCACTTTCTTGTCGCTCAAAGTTGATAGGAAGGGATGTTCTTCCTTAAGGTTCTCAAAATTTGAATTGTAGGGAGAAATCAAAATGTGTTTTTTTTTCGTTATATTATAATTTATTCATATTTAGAAGATTTTGACTACATCTATAATACTGGACTAGTAAAGAACAATTATTATTTCTGGTTGAACACGCCGGCGCTGAATAAGCAACCACTGCGTACCACTAGACATACTTTAAACTACGTTCATGTAGGGGAGAAGGAAAAGGGACACCCTTCAGGAAAACTCATATACTTCAACTCCAGAAATACTTAGACACCTGAAAGTGGTTTTAAATTAAAGCTACAACAGTAAAGTATAGAAATCAAAAATTCCCACCAATCACCAAACCATGAAGCAAAACATCGAAAGTACGCACAAAGTAGGTATATTGGAGTTGTCTACTTTTACGCTGGTATGACTTGATATTAAAAAGGTATTGGGCTTATGGAGCTGTACTGGTCCTGTACTATGCAGTCGGAGTTAAAAGATAACTTTTTTTCTAAATTTAAAAAATGAGTCTCGATTGGGAAATTTCTTATTTTTCAGACAAATAGCGTTTTTGTTTAATTTCAACCCAAAAAATCAAATATAGCCCCTTCAGAGAACTACTTTTCCTTTTTCACAAAACTGAGCAGCCCATTATCAAAAAACATTAAAAGTTCCAAACTTTTTTCACAAGTGGGACTTTAACTGGAGGCGTAGGTATCGGTCAACTCAGCCAATCGCTTAGTTACATCAAGCGAGGTTGTTTTAAATGAAATAAATCAGTTTTTCTGTTGTTAATTTTGCTCCCTCCTCCCAAAAATCGATTCATTTTGACACCCTTTATTTATATTTAAAGATGAATGTCATATTTTAAGAGTGTGGGTAAATCCAGCGGATAGGTATATAAAGTAAGTAATTTACAGCAATATTGATCTTGTGGAAAAAATAAAATCCCAAATGAACAAAATTTTTTGCGATAAAATAATGGATCTGTCAGAGGAGAGGTAGGATAAGATTGCCTAAATTATACCATTATACCAGTTTTTAGTTTAGTTACCCATAATGAGAAAAATAATGTTTCTAGAATCCCGAAGTTGTGGTATATTTATTTAGTTGCATTATATTTTCATTCGTACTAGTCTTACTCAAATATCAAAATTAGAACTGATTTCAAAGGAAAACTCCGCAGCGATGCTCTACCTGTTCAAAGTATGGACCTTAATCGATTTTGATAGGAAGATGCCTTGTTCCTGTATCCGGTAATACAGCCACTATCAGAAATTTTAGCCTCCATTACCTACAGTAATTATTTGCGTAAACAGACGGCAAACAAAAATTGAGAAATACGATCAATTAAAATTGAAGCTAATTTCAGGGTATTAATGTGTAATACACGTACATCCTTGACAAAAATTTATTAAACATGAAAATTAAGCAGATAAAAAATAAACCCGAGGTGCTACGACGTAACACTGCACTTATCACTACCAACGACAAATTATTCCAAACGAAAACGATTACGAATTAAAAACGAATTATTAGAATTATCGAGACAGGTAATTGTTTCACATTCGTGCTTCTTGTGGATAACAGCACTGTTTCTTTCGGAAGAACTGACAATAATACCTATAATACAACGTAGGTGGCTGCCCCCACAGCAAACACTGCACCATGAGTCTCGTATGGGTAAATGAGTCATAGGCACTCAATCCAACAACGATCAAAACGGGAACCATAGATAAGGTTTATTCCTTTTATTAAAAATTTAAGTAGCACGTTTGCCACCCAACATCAGACCAACAAACTTAATCGATGATTTTAAAAATTAGGGTAAGGTTTCTGAAATTGCACCACTTTTCAGTTTAGCTGTCTGTAATGACGAAAGTAATATTTTTCCAGCACGTGCACAAAAAAACGAATTTTACATATATGTATAACGAATGTAAACGAACGAATTTTTGGCCTGCGAAGTGGATGATAATTTTACAATCTCTCGCGCATCCAAATCCTGCATGAGATCGTGTAAAGATGTACTTTACATACTGTTGCTCATCTCAGTCTTGCGTAACAGGATGTAAAATATTCAAACATCTACCTTAGCATTTTGATATTATTATTTACGTTATTTCGTTAAAAACTATTCCTCAAGTTTCCACTTCAATCAAACCATTTCAGTCTTCAAAAAAACGTCTCAAATGATTACTCATCCTCTAATTAAGTTAGCGAGCAAGGGTTTGTAATGATCGAAAGCGGATAAAATTAAAAAAATTTCCAAATAATTTTCTAATTATCTTAACCACTTGACAACAAAGAAACGAAAAAAACGCAAATTAATGGGAGATTTGCTGTTTTCGAACAACTCTTTCCCTCAATGATTCCTCAGTAGCTATCTATAAGCTAGAGAGTTGGAAATGGTACCTCTGAAAATAGCAGAAAATTTACCTGGATTTAGTTTTCGTTTAATTTTTTAAACGAAAAAAATTTTAATTGATTAAAAAAATTTTTTTCGAGATCCAGAAACCTCTCCTCTTTTACTCGATGATTCCTCAGCCCCTGTTTAAGCTAGAAATCTGGGATTAGTACTGCTAGAAAGTGGAAAAAATTTTCTTGAAACTATACTTTCCGTATAATTTGTTAATCATTTTTAGCTCTTTGAAAATAAATGAACGAAAAAACAGAAAATAATGGAAAACTTGCCATTTTTGTGTTTTTTTAGATATAATTTCCAAAATTTATTTCCATTATGAGTTTTTGTTTATTGGGAGGGGGAGTTGTTGCTATACTTCTTTTTGTGCGTTAGTTGCAAAAAGTATGGTGTGCGACAAGTACTTGTGGACTGTTTTAACTTGGGTCAAGTTTGCAGCACTCGCCTTCACCTCATCTACAAATTCTTCACACTTGGAAAAAAATATCCCACATTACGTACTTGTAACACAATATACTATTTAGCATCCCTACGATATATTTTATGATTTTTATATCCTTACTTCTATTATGCTTTTGTTCACACTACTCTCCCTCAAATATTGTCAAAATTACAGCTGATTTTATCAACATACTCCAGATGATGTGATTTAGACAACTAGTTTCCTAAATTGTACCGGTGACATTTTTTCATTTTTATAGCTCATTATATTATTTTTGTCGTTAGTTTTATTTTATTTCATTTTTTATCGTATTCTTAGGAATTTTTTCAATAAATAAATAGCGATAGACTAGTCATAATGTTTTCAAGAAACAAATGACAAGAAAAAGTAGTTCAATTTAGAAATCTTATCACCCTTATTAAGGGTATGATTTGGGAAACGGTGTTCACTTCCAATAAAACTGATATTTTTCATCTTTAAATTATAATTTTATTTCTATTAAAATTGTGTGAAAAAATAATAAAAAAGTTTTCAAAATTCAACCAAGTTAACAACACTGAGAGCTGAAACATTTTTTCTAGCCTAAGCATATTAAAACAATATGCTCAAATTATTTGTCCTTGGGTATGGTTTTTTCCTTAAGCTCTTGTAACGAGGGGAAATAGCAGTACCTACATTGAGAAAATATTTGATTCCCTGGTGGTTAGTTGTATATTTGGTTTCATTGTATTTTAGCACATGTGTCGGTAATTGACAGTCACATTTTTTAAATATCAGCAGTGATACGGTTTAGGAAACGGTACGTTTTTGATCAGCTCACCCTAAATATAGTCTGTTACCGATGGCATTGGCACTCCTATACTAACCTCAGGTTACGCAGCAACGTTGACATATTCTTCAACCAGCCGTCGTCGATGAACAGCAAGCACCGCAGTCTCTCCAAGGCGGATGACTTCAAGAATTCAGCGAGACGCGCCGAGGAGAACCTTATATTATTGCAATAAGGTCGGTTACACGCATCAAACGTTTTTATATTAGGATGTATATCCAATATATTCTCAATAACAGACGTCCAATCCTGTATGCCTTGGAACTGCACCTCAAACGTTTCGAGGCAATTTCGCACCACGCTGCTACCATTTTGACGAAGCTTTGCGAAAGGCGTTGCCGAATTCGTCGTGAAAAAGTCGAGAACGTCGGTTAGGCACAGTCTCAAATATTGTAGATTTATACAGTACAAAAATATATTTTCTATCATTTCGTGGTTGGTTTGACTGGTGTAGAATAACAGCGACTGTATTCTACTTCCACAATGTTTCAAAACTTTGACCGGCAATGAGAACGACTTCATTCCATGAATTTCCAGGTTCAGACGAATGCGCTCGCAGCCCAATAAAGTTTTCACTATCTCTTGGTTGGAATGAATGCATCGAATAACAAATTTTTCTTGTCCGAGAATCGGTACTTCGTTGCAAGCATCGTAGAATGACTGGCAGGATAAACGTACATTTTTGCGATCGTACAGAGAGAGATTTTGAAATATATTGGTGAGGATCTGAAAAACAAATTAAACGCCAAAAGTACGTATTTATCACACTTTCGAATTTTCACCTCAGACTAATCGGCTACCATAATTTTGGGCAACTAACAGAAAATCTGCGTGACTGGCGGGTAAAAAAGAAAAGAGATAATAAGTTGCCGAATTGTTTAGCCTCACAGCAGTAGGTACCTATAGAGTTTCAGGTTAGCAATTAGTGTTTTTTACACAAATAAATAGACATCAGTACTCGTTTGAGTCGCAAAAGTGCCGTGTATATTCGATGAAACGTTAATACATAAGAGTACATATAGTTTGTTGCCTGATTGAGAGAGATAAGGTGAAGATCAGCGAGTGGGAGTGATAGATGACGAGTACATTTACATATAAATATATGACAAGAACTAGTTTCTCACGATATGAGTTATATGTGTGTGTATAAGGTGTGAGGGGAAGGGGATTGGTGTCATACCCAACAGTACCTAATTCTTATTTTGAAGCCTATTGAAGATTAAAGTCATCGGAGAAGGGAAATAATTTATGTACCACCTCTCAGCTCCGCACGCACTTTCCATTAGTGAAGATTATTCTGAAATCTTCGAAGAGCCAAAAAAAGGTTGCTCAGAAACTGACTTCACCAAATTTTGCCCTTTAATAAAATGCGTCATTTTCATTTCAAATACGATTCTACTTCTCATCAGAAACGATGCGGAGTTGGAGTAAACGTTTGTCATCGGAAGAAATTTGAAAAAAAAGAAAAAAAAAAAAAACTCTAACTTAGCAAGTCACGCAAGAAAATGTAGGTTTTCTTGACCAAAAAAATTAATAAATAAAGCAATAAAATAATCAAAATATGAAAATTATTTTGAAAGAATGCTGGGTAAAAATTACGTTTAAAGTGAGGTGTGAAGGAAATTCACGATGGGCTAAAGTGAAACAATGAAGTGGATTGCGAAATCATAAAAAACGTATGCAAGTTATTAAATGATTGCTTAACAAATTAAATAAAAGCAAGCCTGCTTTCAACCGACTTCTTTGGTTCATCTGGACTTTATGTTCTTTCCCAGAAATATTTTCAGATTTTTCTAAATCACCATTACCCACAAACTGCTAAGTCTATTGAAACAAAATTTCACAGAGTGTTGGATTATAATGTAGGTACTCAATTTCTCTCATTCGGTAAGTTTTTGCTCAGATTTTGAATAAGAATAAAATTTTCTGTGAAAATTTGGTAATTTTAAATTTTATTAATTTTAATTAATCGCAGTGAAAGATGAATAAAATAATTCAAATTTTTGAGATAATTATGCTGGTGAACAGAATGTCTAGCTCGTAGTAAGTTCGTAAATTTTGTGTAACTTCCATAAATAAGTCAGTCGTCAAAGTGTCACCTCCCTGGTTCCAGCTAAAATCAAAGTCAAGTGTTTATTAAATTTTAGATGACAATTTTTTGATGTGAAATAAATTCAAATTAACATGTTTACCCGAGATATTATACTTGCCTGTAAGCTAGTCGTGAATTAGGATTTTGAAGCCATAGGACAAGCAATAAAACTGGGACCTTAAGGCCCGCAATAGCGGGGTAACAAAAATTTATAAACAAAAAAAAAACTCACTTCTAAAATTCACTGCCTTACTTACACAAATATGACGCTCAGTTAAATTTATTGAACAATTATTAATTGAATAAAATAATTATAGGCACTTATAGTTAGTATTCAGTATTGTGCTGTAGGTTTGAGTTTAAGTGCTGATTTAGGTATCCGGTTCTGGTCACTTGGTCACTTCAATTTGAACAGCTTAACCATCAACATATTCCAACAAAAGAAGAATTAATTCACGAAAAACGTCTTTCAAAATCTGGCCGGTGACACATTCTCAAAATCTTGTTAGAAAGAAAGATTTGCTAAAATCGTTCCACAGATATTTGTAGGAGGTTGAATTGCAATAAAACCGATAGGTACCTGCATTAAAGGTGTTCTAAAATCTAAAGAACTACCTTATTAAAATCACCTCTCTCTTCTCAATGTTTGTGACTTAATTAGTCAACCATGTGTCAGCAACGTGGTCAAAGTTTCTTGTAATAAAGTAATTCATAAAAATAGCAATGAGAGATACTTCAAGCGTTAATTATGATATGTGTGAATCTTATAAAATGGCTTTATTTCTTCTCGATAAATAAAAAACGGATGATTCATTTTCTTGATTAACATTAATTATTGTTTTTTGATAAAAATGATATTTTTCAATTCCCGGGGAATGCCACGAGAAATATAATTCGAAAATTTATTTCAAGTGAATCTTTGAAGTGGCCTTATATTTTCTCAGTGCGTAAATGAAAGTGAATGATGACGTAGTTTTCTTAATATAAGACAGTACCATACTACCAAGTCATTTTTCGTTGAAAATTTTTCGAATTAATTAGGTTCGTCCGCGGAGCATGATCATTACTTATTAAATGATGTGGAACATTGATAAAAACAATTTTAACAAATTGGCTTCGTGTATTCGCGTTAAATTGAGCAAAATGATTCAAAATATAATCAAGCTGTCTTAAATTTATACTTTTTTTGTTTGTTCCACCGAATTTTTCATGGTCATAGTCACTGACTATAACTGTACACAATCGTAACCAGACTGACAAACCGATGTTAGATTTTTTCCACCAAACTTTGATCCGAAAAATGGATGCCACCGACAGGTTTCGCTGCTGATGTGAGATCCAAGTTTGAGAAAGACCGAAAAGGCACACAACCATTCAGATTTTCTTTTGTATTCAGCAAACAACCTTTTTTTAAAGGGTTTCAGTTTCTATTGTCTGCAGCAGCCAACTATTCGTATATAGGTTTTTTATGATACCTAATAAAGAAAAAACTGATTGCAGAACAATTTGGAACAATATTTGTGAAAAAGAGACGATCCGTACTACTAACGCACCATTATGTTTTAAAAAGGAACCAGATTTTTGGTGGAAAACTTCTCCAATAGGTTTGTCAGTCTTATATAATTACATTCAGTCAACGGTCACGGTTAAGGGATACTATAAAGGATTACAGTATATTCCCCTGGATCCACAGTGCTGAATAGACATTCCGGTGAATGCGATTTTTTCTACTTTATACCCCTGTATTCCATAACCCTGAATTCTGTTCCCTGAATGCCAATATGAAATGAATTGGCGTGGAAATGAAGAAACGGACTGGCATCGTGATTCCACATACTATGAAGCACTCCACGGAGTCCTTGCAAGCCCAGTGGCTAACATAGTCAGAAGAAGCCTCCTCGAGGCATTTGTTTACCTCAATTACAAAACCCTAAAACGCACCTTACCCCGATACCCACCTCATAATTATGTGGCATCGGTTGAACGCAACCTAAACAAATTAATTAATATCAATAAAATTATATTTGAAAATAATATAAATACTGATCAGGGGAGTTATCATTCGGGGAAATGTCTCTTTACAGGGTCATAGATTCATCAGGTAACCACCATAAAAATACTATGGTTTGGTGATTTTTTTCATCTTCAAATGACTTCTCTGACGTCGATATCTTCCTGAAAGCACCCATCAGTGCTTAAGAGTAGGTCGGTAGGTAACCTACCTTCGGCCATCATTAAAATTTAACCGATTAGAAAAAATTGATAACTTTTTGCGACTTGGGCATTTACGAATTTTTAAAATATCGCATAATTATCATTATAATAAACGTAAAATCCGATTTTTATAAGCTTTTATTCTACTCACTACCGTACTGTGATTATAAAATATACCAATACTTCTGACAACCTTCCACAATGAAATTTTGAATGAAGCTAAAAGCAAAAAAAAATAAAAGCTTATCTTTTAAAAACTTGTTTCGAACCTAAACTTATTTAAGACAAAATTCAACAAAAATTATTAAGACAAAATTCAACGAATATCATTAAGACAAAATTCAACGAAAATTATTTAGACAAAATTCAAGGCGCATGCGCCAATTACAAATAAATTTTAATATGATTAGCAAGAAACATTTATTTGTTACTTCGTACGTGATTAAAAAATAGATCAAATTATTTTATTTTTGTGATAAACTTACTGTAATATTTTTAGCAATTTTCTGATACATTAAGCAAGAATCAAAATTCCAAACAAAATGAAAATGACGAAACAAAGTAATTAGCGTAGGCTGTTGTTTGGCTATCTAGAAGATGAGAAATGTGTGAAATTTGAGACAAATAATAAAAAGGGTGTTGATATTCGTATCAATGCGACTAGGATTATTATCAACAGTTGAAGTGAAAGATTGGAAAAAATGTGATATGCCAAACTGGCTTTCACCTGTTACATAAAACTTGGTTTTTATTAACTCCTACAAGTTTTCAATCAATCACTTACCTGAATTGATTCACAAAGTACGTAACGAGATACCATACACATGATATCATAAAATGAAAACATTGAGGACATAGATTGTGAATTAAAGTATATGCGTTAAGTAAAAATTTTCAAATCATTATAATTTTATTATTAATTCACACCGGCGTTTCTATTTTGAAAATTAATTTTATCTTACACCACTCAATCAATAACGTTTATTATTTCACACAATAGGTAGACCTATACGTACTACATAGGCAATACCAAAACATAAATAGCTTACCAATGTGTGAAGAAATAATTTTTAAAAACAAATCTTAATTCGAAAATTTAGGTCTGCTAAAAATAAAAATTGGTGATTATTAATTTTTTCTCATAGTGTAGACAGAGTTGCATCGAAACTTTATACTTGGACTAGACATAAAAGGTTGGGGCTCTTATGATCTGACACACACTTATCCAAATTATGTAAGTGGGTCTATATTAAATTTTGGATTAAATACCTCATTCATCTTTTTATTTTTAGTTATGGCCTCCTGAATCTACGTTTAAAAGATCTTGTTTTATTATTTTTGATAAGGTTCATTCAAAATGAAACCTTGTTTTAAAAAATATATTTTAACATAATACCGGTATATTTTTTTATCCCTTTTAATTTTTTGGGAACTTGAAGTTCATAATTTTTAATCTTAAAAACAATACTAACTTCAGAATAATTTGGGGTAAAATTGGCATTTAAACCCTTGAAGCAGCCACAGGATCATGAAACTTTGAAATATTATTCGCCTCTATAAAATAAAATATTTGAGCCTAATTTCATTTTGTTAGCAGTAGAAGCATTTTCATGCAGATAATCAGTCTGTAAGTAATATTATGGTTTTTAAGACATACATCTGTGATAGAAATTGAGAAAGAGGACAGAAAGTTAACCAATTTTACATTGAAAATGGTTTATTTCATACGCCACAAAGATTTACACTAAATCGTTTTTTTTGTCCTGTGAGTGCTTCCCCTATTTCTATTGAGGCCCTGGCTCCACGGATGCAGGGTATGAGTATACAGCTCTAGGCACATAATTTGGGATGAGTATGCTTCTGCTTAACTGAAGTGCAAATTTTCTGCGATGTATTGATTCTTGATTTCTTGATATTTTCTTAAGACCTGAAAAACAGAGAAGTCAGCCGATTCACATCTTGCTGATAAATTGAATTTTCCTAAAAGACAGAAATCACATGTAACTATAACTATAGATGTAAAATTTACACACCTGATTTAAATTTTTCTATAAGGCTATGTCATGATTTTTGAACATTTTTACAGCAATAATTTGTATCGATTCATCACATGTATCCTTTTGCAACATTTTCATCCTCAATGAAAGATATCTGTGGAATACCTTGTCGTGAGAGATATTCACACTAGAAGGTCTTCAACAGTATTTGCGTGTTCTGCCACTTCATACGATTAAGTATGGGAGAGCCAAATCCTCGGCAAACACTGGCGATTTTTGAGCCGGTTCTGAGAGTTTATATACAGGATTTGGTACACGCACACAGACACACATGCATACGTATATGTACGTAATTATGTCATGCGTTACGTCGTTTCTTGTCTCCGTAGAGGTGATAAGAAATGACGCAGTGCGTTTGGTACCATTTCGTGACATTACTGAGATCGTTATCAGGTAATTGATCTCGGCCCGTACAATGTATCTTACCTGTACGTACGTACAGGTACGAACATACAAACGCACCAGTGTAAATTCGTTTAACGTCATAAAGACGATTATTGCCAGCCTTTGGGCGGCGACTGTCATCGAGGGGTGCAAGCCCCTTTTACCTCATATGAGTAATGTCCCCACAGCTACTGCCCCCCAGTTTTTGCACCTCAAAAATGATAAGTCACGTGCCTGGGGGGACTTATTGAGTCTACTGCTGCCTCTGATCTTTCTCCCATTTAGCGAGGGCTGAGCCTACCGCGGCCCATACGCACTCATACGACTGTTTTCGTGCGTCAAACCGGGCCTGGTAGGCATCCCTGCTGGCCTGTCCCCCTCGTCTAGGCGGTCTTTGTGGTGGAGCCAGATGGGAATATGGTCGGGAACGATAGGAAAGGCGAGGATCAGACTGGGTTATAAGCTTTGGCCTTTGATACATCGGGGAGTTCAAATTCCCCGATGGCTTATAGGTCAGGCTTAAGGCAGGGGGAGGGCATGGTTTTTGCACCTCATCCGCCAGGTGTTGCCTTCTCACCTCCAATTTTGCCAGGGCTGAAGACTCTGGGGGTGGGTACTCCACTCTCGGTGTCTTCTCTGGCAATTTCAGGGGCGAGATCAGGGCAGGAAGGCGTGTGGACATCATCTCAACGATGTCCGCAGTCGATGCCGTGTCCATCAGCAATTCATTCTCAATTCTTTCGATTTCCATTTCGTGTTCCAATTGTTCCTTCGTCTTTACAGGCTTGGGTACAGGTGGAGCTACGAATTGGAATTCAGGTTTTGAGAATGAGGTGTTAGTTGGGGATGACATTATAAGGAAGGAAAAACAAGGTAAATTTAAAGAAAGAAAAAAGGTAAAAAAAAAATGATAGAAAAATTTCGGCGTGTTCTAGTCAACAGCAGAAAGATGAGTGACAAACTTTGCGAGAATATTTTTGATCGCAGCTTTATTCCAAGTCGTTATCTTGTTTCAGACATGTTCGGAGGGGATAGTGCATTAAATATTCTTTAGCTGAAAAGTTTTCCGGTTCAAATTGGTTAAGTACAAGCAGAGTTAAGCGTGTTTGAATTTTCGTACTTTTGAATTTTGTATTTCACAAAGGAATGCACTCTTCGTTTGTGACGTCACGATCTATTGACTATTTTGTTATCTCTATTGTTTGTCAATAGAAACACGTTGCAATGTTTTTCTTCCATATTGCACGTGGATTTGTTTATTCGTGTCGTTATTTGTACGCACTTTTTCTCTGCTTATCTGAGGAATTTCTTTTGTTGCGAATATTCCCAGATTCTCGTACGTATTTTTATACGGGTGTGTATTTTCTGCAGTGGATATTAACTTTCGTGAATATTTTTAGTTTCTCCTTGCTAATCTCTCGGATTTTCGAGTTGGAATTTGGTTTTTTCGCTTCTTACTGCCAAGGGGCCTGCCTCTTTTTTGAAGGCATAAGGGGGCCGACGGATCGTATTGTATTTTGACAATCTCGTCACTAAACTTCACCGTTTTCTTTATTTTTATTTTTTCTTCTGGTGATTTTTGTGGTTTATCACTTTTTTCGACTAAGTTGTCCTCAACTTTTCGTAGTTGTGTAGTATCAGACTGTACAGTCTGTATTTCTTCTACTGTTTCCCTGTCTGTCGTCTTCCTTATTGCTCTTTGGAGCATTTTTCTGTCATCGTTTCTACTATTGCTCCTGCTTTTCGAGCGGTTGTTACTTCTACTATTTTGTGAGTTGCTGTTATTGTTCTTCTTCTTTACTTCACTAGTCAGCTGAGCTATCTGGGCTCTAAGCTGGGCTAGTTCTCCGGTCTCTGCCGATACTGCACTGATCGAGGATGTTGATCTCGAGTGTTCTAATGCGCTATTGTCACTCTTTGCCAATAAGGCTAGGTCCTCAGAGTTGTTGATCACCATGGTACCTATAGCTGCCAGACACTGCAAAACATGTTGGGGCAGTTGTTTGCAGAACTGGTTCCCAATGACTGACGGTGATACAATATTGTCGGCCTTCTGTCTTAATTTGGCCATGAAGGTGGAGGGTTTATCATCTCCAATCTTCATTCCACCCATAACATCATCAATTATTTGGTTTTGAGTTTTACCAAACACATTTCTAATTTTCCTGCAGAACCAACTGTATTTGTCTGCTTCCACCAGAGGGCATTCCATGATATCCGGAATGCGGCGTATTATTTCTGTGGGCATGCCGCTACAAATGTGGGAGTACTTCTGGTCATTTTGTAAGTTTTCTGTTTTAAAACGACCTTTGAGGAGAGTTAACCAGAGTTCCACCTCATTTGGTAAAAATTCCGGAATCTCAATCCTCCGCCTTTGGATCGCAGTGTTCTGCAGAGTCTGCATCTGCAACAGCTGCAGTAGCTGTGCAAGTACTTCAGGGGTCAGCTGTGGCTGACCACTTCCACCTGTTCCTGGCTGATTTGACGATGGGTTTGTTGTATTTCCATTTCCGTTAGGCATTGTTGTTTGCTGTACTTTGTTTTTATTTTCGGCAAAGGTTCCACCAGACGCCGTTGGTTGTCAGTCTGGTGTCGAAGGGTCGGAGTCTTGGCTCAAAAGACGACCACTTCTGAGGGTGTGAGCTGTTGTCTCATTTGGATTGACTACAGCTCCCAAACGCAAGGCTTCTGGCCTCCGGATTCGTTTTTGTTTTTCCGGAGTCTCAAAGACTTCTGAGTCTCTGGTTGAAGCTGGAGGAGTTGGCGGATGAGGGCAACTTTGTTCCTCCAGGTCTACTTTTCTTGGTTCCCTTCCGGCAAATATATTTGGAAGGGGGGGTTAATTTCCCACTTTTAAAGTCCGTCCTCTGCTTCGACGGCCAAAGGTGTCTAGGTCTGTAAAAATATTTGTATTACAAGCGAGTAACTCGCCAGCGCACCGCGCCTAGTTTTAGAATTAGCGCAACGCGCCTAGACACCCACGACATAGCCAAAAAATCACGTTGGGGTCACCACTGTGGAATACCTTGTTGTGAGAGATATTCACACTAGAAGGTCTTCAACAGTATTTGCGTGTTCTGCCACTTCATACGATTAAGTATGGGAGAGCCAAATCCTCGGCAAACACTGGCGATTTTTGATCCAGTTCTGAGAGTTTATATACAGGATTTGGTACACGCACACAGACACACATGCATACGTATATGTACATAATTATGTCATGCGTTACGTCGTTTCTTGTCTCCGTTGAGGTGATAAGAAACGACGCAGTGCGTTTGGTACCGGGTCGTGACATTACCGAGATTGTTATCAGGTAATTGATCTTGGCCCGTACAATGTATCTTACCTGTACGTACGTACAGGTACGAACATACAAACGCACCAGTGTAAATTCGTTTAACGTCATAAAGACAATTATTTCCAGCCTTTGGGCGGCGACTGTCGTCGAGGGGTGCGAGCCCCTGTTACCTCATACGAGTAATGTCCCCACAGTATCGTTTTGTTGTTCTTTCATGTTCTATAAAATGTAGGTCTGTATCCTTTCACCATGCTTTAATATAATCGCAAGATCAAAAATATAGTCTTGTTTGGTCTTTATGGAAGAAATTGCGAAACTTTTTTAACACCTAAATCAAGTAAGTCCCAAACTAGCTCTCTGAAGAGGTGGTTCCAAAATGTTTATGTGGGAACTGCTATTCCTTGTGCTATATGAAATACATTCACCAGTTACAGCTGGCGGTGGAATGTCTGTGGTGTTAAGTTTACTGCTTTTAGCTGAAAAATATGTAGGTACCATGTTCGATTCCCCAAACTAACAAAACCTACTGTCACATCTGAACCAAGTTTTCATATTCAAAATAAAACTTATTGATAACAGATAACCTAGAACTTCCTTCCAAACTTCATTGCAATCTAGAATAGAACTATTCAAATCTTTTGGTGGTGTATAAGAAGTTCATTAATCATTATTTGAGAAATGAATTATCTCTGTTAACTGCTTGAATTTTATTGGGCTATATATACATAATGTATTTGTCAGACAACGACCTCAGCAATATACTTGGCAATGTAGAATGATAAGAAGTAGAGTGGAACCTCCCAATAATGGAAATCAATGGGACCAAGCATTTTGTCCACCACTGTGAGGTGTTTGTTATTGAGAGGAAAAAAAATAATAAAAAAGTACGTAGTAATCTTTATTAAAGGGAATAATAGTACTCGTAAGAGCTACGATTTGAAAGATCTTAAACTAAACTTCACAATTATTCTTTTAGGCTGATGAAGAGAAACAAAGAAAGTAGAAAAGATAACAAAGATTTAGATGGGACATTCCTATTGTCTGAATAGGAAGCAAACGATAGTTTGAACTAGATACAGGCTTGTAGCGCAAACATTTTTTTTCAACACTTGCAACTCAAATTTCAGAGAGGAAGTGACTAGAGTGAAGAAATTTTTTTTTGTGTTTTTCAGGGAAAATTCTCCAATTTTCCTCCTACCTGTAGGTATCGAGGAAAGGAGGAAATTTTCAATTTTGCAAGTGCGGGCAATGCCCATACTACCAATATGGACACTATACAGGCCTGACTAAGTAATTAGGTCAATAATGGTCTTGTCTATCCACTACTTAAGAGGTGAAACCTGGTTTACTGGACCATTTCACCAGATCTATTTTCCATTAGAAGAGGGTCGACAGTTGGGAGGTACTGAATTGCTTACTTTCTATATGTTCTTGAAAGGACAGAACAAGTTTTGTCCCTAAGGTGACTGTTATTCAGAGGTGTCTGTTAAATGAGTTTTCAATTTAGTATGCATTGATAGATAACTTAATTTGTAAAAGAGGTTCGCGTGATTTTTACCATTTCTTTTGTCCCCTTTCACAATATACCATTTTTGGGAGCAAACAAACTGTCGTATACTATTTTTATGCGTTTAACTTTGTTTCGGGGTCGAGGGAGATGCTTAAGACCTGCAGGATTCTATCCTTATCTACTTACTTGGTCCTTGATGTCTTAAACCTTCATGTACCCTAATTAGTAAGATACAATGGAAATAATAAATTATGGACAGGTAGGTAAAATTTTTCTGTTTTTAATGTGGCATCTTGGTTTAGTATGAAGCAGTTTTCGGATAGTTATTCCAGATATGATTTCTTGTGGTTGTGAACAATATACCGCAGCACCACAACTAAACTGACTGAATGGAAATTCATGTGACGAACCAACGTACTTTTGAGAGCTCGTATAAGTGCTAACCTTTAAATTTTTTTTTAATTCGACATGTGACAAAAATAACAACAGATTCACACAACCAAGCTACTATCATGGTATTTAGAACTTAGGATCTGTAGATGAGGCTGTTCATTAGACATTTGACATAGGTATCTCAGATTAGTGCAATTAGAGAGTAAAAATTGAAATGCATACTCTTAACAAACTGTGTACTCCTACCAGCCTCTTGTTCATGACTAGGTGCTTGTTATACATGAATCAACTCACCCAGACCCTACTTATGATGTTTCATAATAAATTGGTCGTTGATTCGTGTCAGTAGTAAACGAGCAGAATATAGTTAGTAGTAGAGTATAGCCTGCACTGCCAAATATTAGTTTAAGCTAGATACTGCTTTTATTGGTTTGCCAGGTCATGATAATGTGGAAGTCTAATATAAAATATTTTTACAACACCCAACCAAAAAGTAAGTCTTTTCGAAAATTCGGTAACTTCAGTACGACGTGAAAAAGTATGATCGAGCGTATGCTCACTCGCAAGTTAACTTTTGCCCACTTTTTCATTAAAAATAAAGATTTTTTTTTGAGCAAAAAACTTAGTGACAAAATTATTAATTTATGATCTTATGGCAGTAAAATCGATTTCTTTCCCGAATGCAACCATTTTTTGGGGTGGGAGGCAACAATTTAAAAAATATGAAAATTATCCTTGAATTATATAGAAAATAAATGATTGTTTTAATTATCTTCAATCCTGTTTTCGATGTGTTAGGAGGGAGATTGAGACCAGTCGACCTAGTTTTTTGGTTAAAAAAAGTAGTATTATCAATATTATCATTTCAAAAAAATCTTTTTTTCATTTTATTGGTGATTGCAAAGGAGGGGAATGTTGCGGAAAATAGTGTGTGACACGCGTCCGAAGCAGGTGACACTTGTATCACACGTTAATATGATAGCAATAAGTGCGAACAGAACACATTTTGGTCGACTCGCGTCATTATCTCTTAGATTAGGTACCTACCTACATTTTCGAAAACGTCTCATTTTGTACCTACTGTGTGCATTGAACTCCATATTTTATTTATTTTTTATTTTTTTAAAATGATGAAGGGTCCATCAAGGTACTTACCTCGGTACATCCGCGGAAATAATCCACAATATTCTTGTCGATCGACACAATTCGTAAATTATTTGATAAACTGTCCATAATGACAACGTACAATTTTGCCAGTGGCGAGAAACTTTATTTCAATCAGTTGACGCTAATAACACTTGTTACAGTCTTAGTTTAATTGGAATGAAAATCGAAAGTTCGAATCAATGTGTGAATCGGTTAGAGATATGAACGAGAAATGCTGAAATGGGTAAGATCTGAGATTTTCCCAAGACTCAATCCTAAATACCCCTCCCATTAACACATTTAATTTTCGAATTATCGTTTTGTCGAAGTATTCGGTGATTTACTCGTTGGTTCTGATTATCATAATTAATCAGCTGTTGCTCATTAATGGTGTTCAAAGTCGTATTTTCAATGACTCAATCTTTCGCATTATCACTGGTTCTCTTGGCTACGTTTCTGGCTTTGCATATCTCTGAAATTAAAGAGTCCTAAAGAATATTAATCACTGTAATATTCTCCTGTTATCCCACTTTTTTCAGTTTCTCAAATATCCCAAAATTTTCATTAGACAAACTTATTTGATTGGATGAAAAAATAAACAAATTCAGTCGGTACCTACCTAATTTGACTACAAAATCTGATAATATAATTCCCCACAGTGCAAATCGAGCGTTTAATGGAAGTATATCTACAAACCTATAAGACTTCTACTCAGGCTTAAAACCTTCGTAAGGATAACCCAGTTGCTGAGAATAGCCAACTCCTTCACATAAAATGGCTCTCTTCCCTCCCTCTTTTACACTCTCTGTTTTCTTCCCTCTTCCTAATTTCAACTTGAAATCGATTTGACTGGACCATGTGTACTCGCAGTATGGTATACTCTCACACTTCAATTTTGTAACTTTTCGGCGTTCCATAGCTCAAGAAATAGGTGACATAGAAGTAAGAAATTTTATGGACTCATTACTATGTTCATGGGAGGAAAAAATTCGAACAAAAATTTTAAGGGAGTCAGGAAGTGAAAATCCACGGGCATACAAACAAGTTCTCTTCAGATGGCACATCTACTTAGTGAGAGATTTCTATTAATAGGGATACCAACTGAAAATTTGTTTAAAAAAATAATAAAAGTAAAAAAAAAACTCTAACGCAGCACACATCTACGTTTGAAAAAGTAGGTTTTCAACGTGCAATAGATAAAAAGTCACTGATGGATTATAATTTGACCATTGAATTAAATTTTGCAGATGATAATCTAAAATTACACAGATTTAAAACCAAATTAATACCTCGTTCAAAATTGAAACAGGAATGGACTTTATGGAAGCAATGTCAGGCCGAGTCTGTACCAAAATAGATAGAATGTTACAATAGACTATTATACTTCGCGACTATTATTTTATTCTACATTTTGTAATTATTGGTCCAAAATTAATAAGCACTTTATAGCCAGAATAAAAACAAAAATAGTAGCCTACTACCGGAAGTACCATCCAACTGATCCGCACCAAAATCAATGGATCAGGTCCTTGGTTGAGCACCAATGTTCGTACCAAATTTTGTGACTATGGGATAAAAATTGTAACCTGTACCGTGGTAACTCGAAAAGGGATTATGTAGGTTTAGTTATCGGTGCCAAAATTTTTCTGAAGTTATGAAACGAAAAAAGTACCTACCCATTCCCTCCCAAGATCGTTCCATAAAAAAAATTAATAAATATATTTTCATAAAATACCCACTTTAAATGGCAAAGTGACTGAAAGAAATCAAAGTGATGAAAAATTAGACGAAGCCGCAAAATTTCGAAATTTTGCCATCCTAGCGAGGAAACTCTTCGATCACCTTACAACTTTGGTGATAACGTAAGTATGTATCTGAAATACAAGAACCAGAATCCGAAACAGAAATATTTGATAGTATTATGTTTAGGAAAAATTATCAAAACTGGTTCTACTTGACTATAAATTTAAGTATTTCGATTTTACCTCAGTCCTCAACAGACTTGAGTAGATATCCAAACATTAATCATCAGGCATCCAGCAACTCAATATTCACGTGTAACCACAACTAGGTACACTACGAGAATTTGTGCAGATTAAGGAATAGAAATTTTATTACTGAAATCAGTACCACAATAAAACTGAAGAACGTTTCCTCATCTTCAAAGTCAATATTTTCTTATAACTACAAGCCCTGAAGTGCCGCTCCATGGAACTTTGGCTTATGCCAGTCCTGGATTTTTTCTGTGTAACACTGTAGAATTCGTTGTTTTTTCCGAAACAACAAACTTTTTTTTTGTGTCCATTTGTGGCTGTGTGGGAAGTGGCATATGCGCATCGAATGTGAGAGAATAATTGGCGAAATAATATCGTGAAATAATTAACGGTTTGTATGTTTGTTATAGTGATAAGATAGCTATCTTATGGTAAAATTTATGGTGTGGAATGAGATTCATTGATGAAATCCTCCTAGGAAATTAAATACCTATAAGACTTATAAATATTTTATATTTTCATTTGATCTACAATTTTAGAACTTATTTAACTCAGTGAAGTATCTGCGTAAAACTAAAATCCCAGACGAACATTATACCTTTGAGGCATTTCACAAAATGATTTTTCTAATCGAATAAAAAATGGAGAAAGTTCTATATTTGTCGGGTACGCCTATATTATGGTATATCTTCACTGATCCTGATGATTCAGTATTCATTTGAAAGAGCTAGTCCTGAGATGTTTCCATTATTGAGATCATATCGATGACTTACCACACTGATAACAGGTCTGCAACAGATTTGAAATTAAGAATATAAAATTTAAAATTGAACTATTATTTGGAGTGTTTTTTGGTTTCTGATTAAAAATCCACTATCCGATTTTTAAAATTTAAAATGGCACAATATACGGTATAAAAGATCCGAATGTTTAAATTCAACCAATCTACACGAATCTCCGTACATAAATATACCTACTGGTAGATTCCTTAGATTCTCTGTTGCACTCCTTTTATTTTCATTTATAAAATCAAAACTAAAAAAATCGAGAAATAATAAAACTTTAAAAAATGCACAGAACCCCATATTAAAGATTAACGAAAATGCACTAAAAAGAAAAATAAGTTTTTTGTAGATGTTGTAACACCACCTTTTTTTTTTTTTTTTTTTTATAAAACTTAAAGTTGGCACTAAATTCCAACCAAAAAATCTAACTCTTTAGACAACAGATAGCCTAGTACCTAGGTACGTATTATAGAATAAGTTATACTGCCTCAGTCAAAAATAATATTATTTTCATAGGTAATTTAATTCGTGTAAAGTTTGGAATCAATAATGTAAATCTAAAATTAAATTACTAAAACAACTTTATGACACATAAAATTTATAACTCAAAACAAGTTCTGCACTAATTCGAATTTTGAACAAGTTAAAAAAAAAAGAAAAAAAAATGGTGATATAACATTCTCATAAAATTATAAATTCATTTTTCATTTTTTTTTTACTCTTTATTATTTCATTTATCTTTTTTTGTAAGATTAATACGCGGTAGGTACCGTTTGCAGTGACAACATTTGAAATAGTACAAATAAAGAAAATTTGTTGCAAATGTTGTACTTAATGGATAAAAAATTTCTTACCAATTGCAGAAATGAAATTTTCTCACAATATCAAAAATTTAAAACCTTTTGCCAGCAAATTTTTGCTTTTCAGATCATTAAAAAATGTTGGTTGGAGTCTCTTTTCTTGAGAACAGTTCGCCAAATACATATTCTTTAATCCAAATAGGCCCCCTTTTTTTTTGTTCTGCTAATATCCACGCGTAAATTAATTAAAAGACTTGTTTTCAATTTAATATTTCGAAATACATCTACCCGAAGGTGAAACCTGTGGAAAAGAGATGAGGAGATGCCATAATCTTGGGCTCGTTGTCAGCCAATAGGAACCTGCCTCATTCCCATATCATCTTTTTCTGAAGCTCTGAATTTGGGATTTCCATCACAAAAGTATTAGTTTTTGGACCAAAGAACACATCCCCAAAACAGCCGTAATAACCCCCTTTGGTCTCTACGAATTTCCCTATATGCCCTTCGGACTTCGAAATGCCGCCCAAACCTTCCAACGGGACATTGATGGATTGTTGCGAGACATCGACACGCTTATGCGTACATTGATGACATCCTCATTACCGCCTCCAACCCCGATGAGCTCGAAGAGCGTGTTACCGAGGTCATTTGGCGTATTTACAATGCTGGCCTCACTGTCAATGGTAACAAGTCCGAACATGAATGTGAAGAGCTCACCTTCCTTGGCCATCGAGTCAACAGCACAGGTATCAAACCTACTCCTGAACGTGTCCAAGCTGTACTCGACTTCCCACTTCCCAAAACTGTTCATGACCTTAGGTACTTTCTCGGAATGGTGAATTTTTACCGACGTACAATTAAACATTGCACTCACATTCAGAGTAAACTCTGCCCTGTTTCAGGCATGCGAGAAAGCTTCACCACACCAGCAAAATCAACTTGAGTATATCTCGCAGTTCAGGACAGATATTCACTACATCAAAGGAGAGGACAACATAGCCGCTAATTGTTTGTCGCATATATCAATCTCCACCATTACCTCTCCCTGTGTTGTGCCCTACAATGAAATGGCCCTTTGCCAACAACACGACCCACAACTAGCCCAATACCTCGCAGAACCCAACTCTGCCCTCATCCTCGAATCGTTCAGAGTACCCATACACACGACGCGTCTTCTTCCTCGGAAGACAAACTGGCCCCGCCTACAAAACAAACTCGTAATATTAATGTGCAACAACAGCTGACGCAACCACACCTTCGTTCGTGTTTACAAGAAGAAAATAATCGATGGTTACGGTCAAGAAAACTAGTAAAATTCGTGTTTTAGAAACTCACTCTTCTCTTGACGTGTCCCGCAGTTATATACTCTTCATCAAATGCTGTTCATCAGGCACTTTAAACTATATTTCACGTAGCGTAATAGACTGGTGAAATGTCCCAAGAGCGTCTTTCCCCTAGCATGTCAGAAATTTTGGAAGATGAAGAAACAGCCCTTTTAAGGGCTACACCCCCACCAACAAAGGGTGGTAATGGCAATGCCCCATCGTCTCCTTGTGTAGACGATCATCGCTCCCCCTCTCCCTCCTTCTCTCCCACGTCACCTGCTGACGTTGTCCCATCACCCTCCTCCATGGCTACTGCCACCTCACCACTGGTGAAGCAGACATCACCTGTATCCTCTACGTCCGATCAAGTATTGGCGTCATCTGTGACGCGTACACCTGTCGGACCTACACAAGAGGCTGCAAGCTGTACTCCTTTGCAAGTACCACAATGGTGATTGACACTGAGGCAGAGGGTGGAGTCTGCTGCTAGGGGTCAAGGTGCGATCCTTTGACAGTACCTGCCTGCTCCTGGAGTGGCGGCTTGGGACTCTCACTTCGTACAGCGTGGCCTTGTCCGTAGCTCTCATTCTCAAGTCTTCGTGCCCCTGCCTAGGAAGACCGCATACTTGTTGGAGACGCCACCACACGCTCAGGTCGCTGTACAATTAGGCAATGCGCGGATTGACACACGCACATTCGCCGAAGTTGTATAGCACATTCAGTCTAAGGGACCTTTGCCCAGTCCTCAACAGTCTTCCTTGATGGGCCTCCCTTCTGGGGAATTCCCGCCGCTCAAAACGGTCAAACAGATTGGACCGCTTCGTCTTCAGAAGCACCGAGTGAAAGCGACTACCACATTGTGTACCAGTGGTTTTAAACGTCTGTCTGCAGCAACAAAGTGGTCCCCCAACCGTCGACTTCCAAAGTTGCGGAGTCACCAGTAGCCACTTTAAAGGCATTGTCGGTCCTGAAAGGCAAGTTGCCTCTACTTCGCCCTTCGGTCAAACCGACTGCCCAGGAAGAGACAACGATAGACACTGACCCTACTCCATCCCCAACTGTCCATCTCCCCCAACCCCCACATTGGTCCCTCAATGCGTACTCTTGCCAGTTTGTGAAGTGGTCAAACCGAAAGAAAGTGCTGCTGTCGATAATTCATCCTTTATCGACTTAACGGCAACACCTTCGCCGGAAAATGTCCCCGAGCCTCAGCCGTCCACCTCTCGTGCTAAGAGTCCTCCCGCTGATGGTAAACCGGCGAAGCGTCCCGGTTTAAACCGTAAGTCAGGTGGCTGCGCGCAGTGTGAAGCTCGCACTTGCAGTCCCTCCTATATGGAGCTTAAATGGGACAAAAGACGCGGCAAATCCCGATCCCAAACTCCCGCTCCATCTCAGGCTTCCACACAGGAGCCTACCCCGTCTGTGGTACAGCCCCCTGTACTGCAACTGGTGGTTCCTCCTGTGTCGCAGAATCAAACACTGCAGCTGTGGGAGCAATTTCCCGCAGCTGTACTCGCAGCACATAACGCCCTGTCGCTTGCCCTAGCAACAACACCGATGCCACTTCCCCAATTTATGATGCCTCCCACCGGAATTCCCATTCCCCCGCATCTACAACTCTCGGCACCAGTATACCCCCAGGCCCTGGTTATGCCGCCTCTAATGGCGCCGCCTATAACCTACCTGCCACCCCTCATGAGCATCCCCATGTCTAGACCCCAGACTCCGCTCATGAGACAACAAACTCGAGTGCGTCCTACTCCTCAGCCTCGAGCACCCCGTACACGCCCTTCCCATCCTACTCTCCCTGAAAACTTTGGTAAGCCCAAACCAAATGGACCTGACGATCCTACTACGCGAATGACATCCGTGAGCATAGTAGTGAATGCCGCACCACTCTTGACTGGTGTCACCGGTCACCGTATGTTTCTCCAGAAACTTACTAGGAGGAGAGTGGTGTTGTGATGAGTGGTTGTTGACAAATGAGTGTGTATTACACACTCGTTGACCACCTAGCGGGCCAGTGGGGTAAAACCCACGAACTCTGTTTTTGCGCTCACAGCTGTACATTTTGTCTGTGCAGCTAAACTTGTTTACTGGGCTTGGCCCGCACACATACTACTTCGTATACACGCAACCGACCGCTTCTGGTATTTGTGTGGTGACGTGTATCTACATATACACACACCCACACTAAGTAAATACTTAATAATTTAATTAATTATTTTATCCTTTCGACAAAAAATAGGGCAAATTCAAATGAAATTCTTTATTTTTTTGTAAAAATAAAAATTAAAACTTTAATAAATAAGCAGTGTCGCATTTAACATTATGTCATTTTGCCTATGGATCACACCAAAAATTATTTTACGCCACGACCTATTAGTTCAATTAGTCTAATAATTATTTTCCAATTGTGCATAGATTAATTTAACATGTAATTATACATTACCATCATTGCGTTTACAGGTCATGCCCAATTTTTTATCAACATGACTTAGAAATAAAAATAGATTTAAAAAAAAAAATTTTTTTTCTCTTTTTACAAAATTTATTAATTGTGACAAAAAACAAACATTACACCCACGGGTCATGCCTGATTTTTTATGGGATTAAAATTTTTTTTTCAAGTAAAACAAAATATGGTAGTATAATAATAATGAAAATTATTACTATTTTTAATAAAATTCATATCTGTTAATTTCAAATACGAAAATGTCAACAATGTCATGTGGATCTAGATGCTCTACCAGATTGCGTTCATCGCAAAATTTTCTGCCACCACCACCACCCTTATCTGCTCAACAGGAAGGACAACAACAGCCTGAAGAGGTTGTGAACCTCTTAGAAGAAGAGGAATTAATGGAGTACGAAGACAATCAACGGTGGGTCATAGAGCAACTTAATTTTGAGGCTAATCATCCAACAAGAGTTGCCACACTCAGGGATGTCCAAAACATTGTAGTATACTTGATATTCCGGTCTGGATACACTATGAAAACCTACCACGGTGGGTTTTCACCTGGTTTAATAGGTTTTTCGAAGGCTGATTGATTTCTCCTCTTTCTTATCTCGATAAGAAAGCGGACGAATTTTATCACCCGGTTAATTTCCCCTACTTTTGATTGAGTTGAAGTTTTCTTCGTCTCATTCAAATGTAGACAAAACTACACTCTAATTTTTGTCTCTTATGATATCTCTGGTTCTTGCTGCTTTATCGCAATAACTTTGCTCTTTGTCAAATCTTCTTACGATGCCCACGTTTTCACTCGATGTCCGGTGAAGAAGATTTTATTTCTCCAAATTGTATATAACGGCGTATTATGGTATGTTAATATTATTTTATTGTATATATGTTTTTATTTCATTATACGCCGGTTTTTGATCTGAACATGAACTTTTTATTTATTGTCATGTTCATCTGCTAAAGAGGTAATGAGGGTATATTTTGGGATGAGAGGTATGATTTGATTGAAGGCGTGTTTCCAATGATGAGGTGAACTGTTTCTGGTAGATAGCCGTTTCCGGTTCTTAATTTAAAATCCAAACATATTTGCTAAAAATGGAGGTCTTGGTGATACAAGTCCGAATTATGGCTGGCTATCCACATACTGCATGATCTGAACAAATTGGACTACCGGTAAGTTACATCATTTGGATTGTATGTTTTATATTTGGTAAGTTTTAGCATGATTTTGTGTGTCATATGGTTTTGGTTGTGGTGACATGAGGTCATCCCATTTGGCATACCACAACATCCTTGAAGCACAAAATCAACCACAACTGTCCACTTCTAGAGTAGGGCCACCTCCTGACTTTAATGTTCTCCCAAGTGAACAAATTTCACCCAATATTGGGAGAACTTGTGAACAATTGGAAGCACATTCAAGCCAGCAGTGGCCTTATCCTGGACAGCGATTGGAAGAAGTCAGTGTCAGCTCATGAGATGATACTGTAGTTGAATTGGAAATCTACCAAGGCAATGTGACTGCTGCAGGCAATTATAGCAAAGAGTTAGAAGCTATGCTAACTGACCCTGGCTTAACACGTCTACCTGCTAGACAAAAATTATGTGCTATCAAATTTCAAATTACTGAGCTGCAGAGGATGCCGAGAGGTTTAGACTTACAGCTCATAGTACTTGCACGTGCGCATATTTGTAACTTGCAATGCCATGCAGCTGAGATCGAGGAACATTTTTCTAAAGATTCCCTGTTGGTCTACCTATCCCTTCCTTTGCTGACCCATTACCAATGAGTCTTGAATAACATCAACATTCATCAAGACGTAGTTCTGTGCTGGGAATACAACCAGTTCCTGAACAAATCCAACAGGAACAACAACAAGTGCTAGTCTCTTGTGAAGAAATTGACAAACTAGCAAGGGAATGGACTGAAGAAATTCATCGTCAAGAAGAAGCTGCTCATCAGCAGAAAATCACGATGAAGTAGTTCGCTGATGAAGCTGCAAAAGCTATGATTGATTTGAATACAGCTTAAAAAGCGGTACAAAAAATGAGAGATCAACAAAGGCAACGAGAGGAAACAATTGAAAATACATTCCATATTGCAATTGAAGATTTATCGAAAGAATATATTCAACCAATTATCAGGAAAGGTAAGAATTACAATAATAATACTAATATAAGTAATACTCGTAAAAGAAATTCCCCACCAAATAATACAACAACAGAAGAACCTATACATAAGAGATTATGTAATAATCCTTCAAATGAAAATTCTCTACGATCAATAAATTTCTCTGTACCTAATCAAATTAATTTAAATCCAGTTAATCTGAATTTAAACTCATTAACATTGATGGTTCCTAATATAATAGGAGATAATTCCAACTCTCCTATTTATTCCGCAAATCAAAACCCAATACCAAAATGTTGGGAATTGGATATTACAAACCATTCAGAACAACCCCTGATCAATTTAAAAACCCCTAAATTCTATTTAGAAAAATGGAATGGAAAAATTTTAACTTATCTGGGACTAATTCGTAGTTTTAGATTATACATACACTTACGTAATGATATCGCAATACCTCAAAAAATATCAATTCTTCAGAGTTAAAGTAGTCAAAAAATTTATCTATTTCACATCTGATGAAATTGGTTACCATCAACGATAATAATATCAGCACCATTTTTACTTGCAGCTATCTTGTTACATCATTCAACAAGCTGATCCGGATTTTTACACAAAATTTGCTTACCATCTGTACGTAGATAATCTAGTAATTTCTTTATAAACATGAAGAAATGAAAGATTTACATACACGTTCTAATATACTCATGAATGATATTTCAGTGGAACTTTCCCAGTGGGGCACTAATTGTATACCATTGAGACAAGATTTTGATCCTGAACATGCTTTTACCAAACCCCAAATTAAAGTTTTGGGTTTGACTTGGGATATGGATAAGGACTTAATTTTCATTAGCCAACCCAAAAAACAAGACAATACAAAAACATGGACCAAATGATATTTTTTGAAAATAATTTCTTAATTCTTTGATCCACATGGATGGTTCTCTCCAGTTTTTGTACCTTCCAGAGTTTTTATTAAACAACTTTGGAATGAAGGATACAAATGGGATGAATCTTTACCAACTTTGTTACAACCAATTGCAACAGAGTTAGTTAAAGATTTATCCCAGTGTATTAACTATTTTATCTGGGAATATACAACCCGAATAATTGTCAACTACATACCTTTGCCGATGCATCAAAAACTGCATTTTCAATGGTAGCCTTTGTACATTTACACAATGAAGAAAAGGACACAACAGTAGTGAGATTCTTAATGGGTAAATCAAGAATTGCTCCAATGAAACCTATTACAATTCCAAAAATGGAGTTATTAGTGGAATTAATTGGAGCAATAGGAATTAAAAATATAAGAAAATCTCTTGACTTGCACAACTCTCCAACTTATATTTGGTCAGATAGTGAATGTGTTCTAAATTGGTTGTTAGAATGTAGAGTCTTAACACAATTTGTATTAAATTGTGTCACAGAAATCAAAAGCATACTTAATATAAAATTTAGGTATGTCCCTTCAGCTGATAACCCTGCAGATATTGGATCTAAAGGTGCGATAGTGAATGAATTATTTCAGTCAATTTGTTGGTCAGGA
Source organism: Ericerus pela (assembly GCA_011428145.1). Lineage (NCBI taxonomy): Eukaryota > Metazoa > Arthropoda > Insecta > Hemiptera > Coccidae > Ericerus > Ericerus pela. Next base: position 145,799 of record WOFM01000467.1, read on the forward strand.
CCAGATTGGTTAAATAAAAGTCTGGATACTTGGCCTAGAACTGACTTACATATAACTCAATTACTTCCGGAATTATCTGAAGAAGAAAAACTTACACCAGTATTCCACACTATGAGAGAATCTTTTAAAATCTCTCATAAATTATCAAACATGATCCCTGAAAATTCAGATGACATTTTTGATAATCATAAACCTGCAAAATTAAAAAGAAAACTAAAATCTTGCAAGTTATACATACCAAAATTTGTAATCAATACAGAAACCTTTGCTTGTGAAGTAAAAACATTTACTACACAGACAAACATATCTCAACAAGATTTGGAAATGTTTGACTCAGTTTTAGATCTTTCGAATAAACCAAACCCAATTATAAAGAGTGTACCATATGAAAGTTTCATACACCAACCTATGAATACACCCTTTAACATTGACTTAGAAAAATTTAATTATTTAATAAAATTAAAACTAATATTTTGTAGTTGCTTAACAGCAATTAGAAAATTTAGTTCTAAAAGATTTAAACGTTCTAGGTCAATAAAACCCTATGCAATATTGCCTAATAACTTTCAGTTTGCTTTATTGTTTCATTTATACAGACCAGAAAAAATATTTTTCTGATTTGTTTACAACACTGTTATCATTTAATCCACCAGATTATGTGACATATGACAAATTTCATATAGTTTTGGATGAGTGTCAGACTTAGAAACTATATACCTATAACACCATTTACTGAAGATGTTTTAACTCCAGTATTATTACATTCAAAGTCGCATTTAACAAAATTAATTTTATTAAATTTACATACTTTGAATTGTCATATGGGTATCAAATTTACAATGGCAGCCTTTTGCCAAAGTTATTTTGTACCTCGTGCAATGCAAGTTCTTCCAAAAATATTAAAAGGAGCTTGCATACTTAGTAAAAAATATGACAAAAGACCTTTAAACTAATGAAATGAAAAATTTGAGGCATTAGTTAAGTTTGAGTTAAAATAATAATTGGAAATTTATTATTTCATGTAATATTCACGCTTTTATCCATCCCTCAGGGTTGCTCTTTGTATAACAATAATTTTTCAGTCATTAAAATAAATTGCTGGACCATGATTAATCAATTTTTTGGAAAATCATCAACAGAGGTAGGCAGTAAGAACAATTTATACACCTACATGATGAATATAATATGTATGTGGAGTTTCCAAAATAAGAAGATGGAGGACGTCTTAACAAATGCTGAATAACTTACATTGCTACCCCAGTAACCATAATTTTCACATATTTAGGTGAAAAGGGCCGCTGATCTATGGAGTGTCGCAAAATACTGCTTTTATCTTAAATTTTATTGCGATATAATTACGTATCTCACTTTTTCCTCATATAATTATGCATATCATTGCTAATGAAGTATTGCTCATCTTTGAGTGAATGCACTGTAGGAGGCCAAGTCTCCATTGTACATTCTACCCCAGTACACCCTTTCAAACTGATAAGCCTACCATGTATCTGATTCTAATACATATAATAAATAGGAAACTTTGCATTTTTGCCGACTGCATACAGAGGAGTTAATGATATGTTTGGGATGTCTATGTCCAGAAATAATGGAATTTTGTTCTCTCTAAACAACTTTCTTACCTTATAAATGTTAATGAAAGTAGACTCAAAATGTTGCTGACCATCCGGAGACTGTCCTTGGTTATTCATATTTGAAAATTGAAAAATTCGAAGGGTGTAATTGAAAAAAATGAGAATTTAAAAATTGAAAAAATTATTGTCATAAATTTGGGCATTTGCACCAATAAGAGCTACGCAGTTGGTTTTTTTTTAATGTGTGATAACATTTTTATTTTCACTACAGCAAAATACGGAGTTTGTTTTTACATTCGACGTCGTTTTTTCTTGTTAAATTTTCCACTGATTATCGATAATATACCGATACAAACTACATAGCTTTCTTATGACACATAAAAATACCTATCGATATTTCATTCAACATTGATAAAACAGTTATGAGGATGGTAAAACATTGATATTGAAGATGAAAATGTTATCACATTAAATGTAACACTCTGTGGTAGTCACTGATACTGGTTTTAAATAAAATGTCTTGGGCATGCTCGAGGGCACGTATGTGTGTAAGTTTATTTGCAACACCATAACTTCAAAACCACTAAAAGGTCCAAGTTCAAATTTACATTTATTCTGTCCCAAGGAAAATTAAAAGCCAACTTCCAACTCTGTAACTCTTTTAGGAGCAAAGTTGTGGATTTTTTACTGTATTATTACCATCACATATATCTGTTCATAAATACAACCGTTTTCATTATCCATTTCCCAACATCTTCCCAACTACAAAATTCACAACTTTGCCCTCAAAAGTGCTACGTACTTCTGCATTGGCTTCAAACCTTCGTTGGAACAGCACATAATCAACTTGTGGTTTTGAGAGGTTATACTGATGAAAAATTAGACGTAAATTATTATTATTTTAACAAACAAAGTAGAGAAGACAGCTGATATACCTAGGTAATGATTTTACTACCTACATTGTAGCAGCGAAGATATTTCATTATTTTTGTAGTATCTACTTATTTATTTTAAATAATAAATTATGTTAAAAGCGAGTTTTTAAAAATACGCTTTTATAATTTGAAGAAGAAAGTAACGGCGATTGGGAAAATAAAACTTCTCGCTTTTTTTTCCGAGACAGAAACAAACTGATAAAAACAGATACAAGTTCAGGGGTGCGTGTGTCGCAACACGTGAAAGCAGCGCTGAAGTTGGTCATCCGGTGTACTTCAACAAACTGAGTGAGTAGAATAAAAGCATAAAGTAAAAAAATTTATCAAACTATATTTTTCAATTGGAAAAATAAAATTAACTTAGCATATTAGGCGGGAAGGTTATTTTACGAATAAAAGTTCCTAAGCCTAATTTTGGAATATAATTAACTCATTTATTAAAAACGTTTTGATTTTTCCTGAACACTTTCTTCTTGAAAGGATTGAAAGAAACGCCGTTTCGTCTCCATAAACAATATAGCAGAGCGATTCATGTTCCAGGAACAAATTGATTAGACCAGCATGCGAAGTTCGCTAAAAAAAGAGAAAAAAAAAGAACGTTCTGCTGTGACAAAATGAATATTTACTTCATTACAAATATGGCTCGGTGAAATTATTATATAGTTTTTTACCTCGGCTATTGGATAAGGAGCAACTACAGTATGAAGGTTCTTCATTTTTAAATGAAATTTTTCTTCAAATAAGAGAGGAGAGAAGGCACTGGGATGAAGTTCGATGGTTTCTAGTTCGGGTGAATTCTTTGCACAGGTATTCATAATTTCGTAATAGACATCCATCTGAAAATAAATTACGGTAAATCAGCAATGAGTCGATAAGAATTTCAGCAATCTTTGCTGGCATATCTACATAATGTGGTTAGAGGCGTAAATGTACGTTCATATAGGATAAAAATAATGGTCTACGGATTAGATTTCAGTTTGTCAATTGTGAAAAATCGTTAAGAAAAACTTCTACATTTGTACTAATTTGGATCTAAAGATTTCTTACTCCATCCATTACTTCTTCGATTTTCTTTTCTTTCACAAATTTCACTATAAATTATGGTATATACTAAGAATTTTTATTTGATCGACAAAAATTATGGGAAAAAATGGATTTTCGGCATTGTAAGTTTTAAAACAAACAGTAGTCTAACCAAACCAAACTAAACTGCAAAAAATTAAATGAATTTCACAACCTATCGTCGCCATATGTATTTATAATTAGGTACGTTTCTGTCCATTAGTGGATTTTGGAATGAAACAATGTGCCACTGGCACATAATACGTTATTAGATTAGCCTATAATATAAGCAAGTTAGTAAAATGATTATATTATAATTATTTTGTTTTGTCCATTAAAATTAAATTTTTTTATAAAATATTATATATAAGTATTTATTTAATTTACTTTTCTTCTTATAAATTATTTCGTTTTTATCGTACTTTTTGGCACACCTGTTGAACTCAAAAAAATTAAAATAAAATAAAAAACATTAAAAGTTTTAGTTACTAGATACGTACCTACTCTGATAATGAAATCAGAAAAAACAATAGTCAAATATTTTTTCAATTTCTAGCACCGCGTGTCAAAAATATCCGGATACGCCACGTAACCCAGTAGAATTATGCCAAAATTAAGGTAGAACAGACATTTTCAGGGACAAAACGGGAGATTGGTAAAAAATGTTGGGGATTATAGAGGAAATACTATGCTGAAAATCCCTACCCTCAAGTGCTGTGATAAATTTTTGGTACCATATTATTTTTAGCCCTCAAAAATTAGTTTTTGGATAATAATTCAAAACTCTGAAGAGACGGATCAAAAATCTGCGGATGGAAATTCAGTTCAATAAAATTTAGTATAAAAAATATTTCATTGATCTTTTTCCTATTTATAATAGAAGCCGCGATACAGGGAATTGAAGAAGGGTAATTATTTCAAAATATCAATTTGTCTCTACTTTTTAGTTTCTCAGTCAAAATCTAAAAAGTTTACTGTTCTCAAAGAGAAGCTATTAATAGTCCAGTTTTTTACTATTTTTTGTTTAAATTTGAAAGTCTATAGTAACATTATAATTTCACTTTGTCTTCCGTGGTGGACATGAAAATTTTCAAAAGGTTGTGGTTTACCCTGACGCATGAGGCTATCACCCAAAAAATAAATAAATAAATAATTCAAATTTAATATTAATAAAATCTATCATACTCGCGGAATTTTCGTCAATATGTACCACAGACGATTTCAAAACCATATTCATTCAATTCGCTCTTTTTTCCTTTATCTTTTCGCCATTTGAAGTTAATTATTCTTTTCCCTTATATCGATCTTTTCTGTTTTTTCATGAATCTTCTCAAACTTCTTTAACCTTTATAGTTTTTTTTTTCATTCATCTCACATCTTCTATAGATCCTCATCCCATTCTATTCACCTCTCTTATCATTATCACAGTGCGTATTTTCCTATTTGGCAAATTCTCCGTCGAATGTTCTAATTTTTATTATGCTTGTTCGTCGCGAAATAAAAAAGGTAGACTTGCGAACGACTAACTATATTCGATACAAAAAGTCATACTGAATGAAAGGTACAAAGTAAAATCGTGAAACAGTTAAAATACAAATCAATCAGATAAGAGAGGCGCCACATACTAAAAATATATAAAACTGGTGAAAGAACAAACATGAAAATCTAAATACACAATGTAAAAATTAACTGGGAAAGGCTCAATCAATAAAGATACAAGCTTAATTAACGGACGACAAAAACCTTAGATCCTAACATAACATCTAGAACACGGACTATACCATCGTTACCAGGAAACAACTTTACAATACGACCCATAGGCCATCTACACGGAGGACTATCTTCATCCTTAACCAATACTAATTTGCCCACAACTGGCACCCAGTTCGACACCACACGAATATTAGCTTTTCGAAGAGAAACCAAATACTCATTACGCCACACAATCCAAAATCTCTCTAATAGGCTTCTCAATAAACGTTAACGAGCAAGTGGGCTGCCAGTGACAACTTCGCCTCGAATTTCAGGTAACAATACTAATGAACGACCAATACATAAATGACTAGGCGAAATAAAAGACGAATCCACGGACTTACCCATGCACAAAGGGCGAGAATTCAAAATAGCCTCAATTTGAGTCGTGAGTGTGTATAACTCCACAAATGACAAAATCTGCTTTCCTACGACTTTACAAAAATATGACTTAAAAGATTTAACGGCCACCTCCCACAATCCACCGAAATTTGGAGCACGTTGTGGAATAAAATTCCAATTAATACCGTTTACGACTGCAAACTCTTCTAACTCTTTCCTGGAATTGCGGACCATCTCATACGCTGCTTTCAACTCTCTATCAGCTCCAACAAAGTTACTTCCGTGATCACTGTATACATTGGCGCAAACGCCCCTTCTAGAAATAAATTGAGAAAATGAATCCAAAAAAGCTTTCGTTGATAAATCTTCAACAACCTCGAGATGACAAGCTTTCGTGGACATATACACGAAAATTGCTAGGTACGATTTAAAAAATACTTTACCACTATTACCACTGGGCCCGACTGCTCGTGTGGTCACTGGACCGGCGAAATCTACACCAACTTCCAAAAATGCCGGAGAGGAGTTCACTCTCACTGCGGGTAAGTGACTTGATGTAAACTTATATTCCAATAAACCATTAGGCGCATGACGCCGACATATGACACACATATAGACCACGGACCAAACAGCTTTACTTAAACTAGTCAACACAAAATACTCAAAATCTAAAATATGCTTTACAAATACATAATTATCGTGGTAAAACTTAAAATGTAAATACTTGATCAAAACGTACAAAAATTTGCACTTCGACAAAACAAAAGGAAACTTTACTTTTTCGGATAACTCGGCATTAGACAATTGGCTGCGAAGCCGGATAACTCCATCAGCATCAACAAAATGATCAATCTTAGCTAGCCTTTTCAGTTCGATCAACGACTGCGCTAATTTAATTACTACAGTACGTGCGTTATTACATTCGTCGACTGATAACGTACCAAAATTACGACACTGGGATTCTAACGACGAATTTTTGGCAAAATGAATGACATAAGAGGTAACGCTAATTAAACGTAGGTAATTTGAAAACTTATCTAAATACTCGGTCAAAAACTTGCTGGTGGTAGCCAAAAAAACTTTAGCATTGTTGTGCTGTTCAATGAGAGCACTTTCATCGAAAATGAATTTGGGCTCAACCACCTTGCCACTGTGCAAGAACTCTCGTCTGATCAAGAAACTCTTGATCTTGTCAATTTGCATAGGCTCAATTCCTCTCAAAATAATGTCGGCTGCGTTGTCTTGCGACTTCACATACCTCCATTTAGAGGTGGACCAAATTTCAAAAATTTTCGTAATTCTGTTAGCGACAAACGCGCACCATGGGTGCTGAGGTTTTGCCAACCATGACAAGACGATAGTGGAATCAGACCAAGCTTGGACTTTACAATTCTCTTTCAACTTGAGTGCTTTCTTTACCTTTTCAAACAATCTTGTCGCTAACAGTGTGCTACATAACTCGAGTCTTGGTAAGGAAATTGTTTTTACTGGCGCAACTCGGATTTTGGCGCATAACAACCAACCTAGAACCTTTCCATTTTCTATTCTTCTCACATAGACCACTGTCCCATACACTTTCTCGGATGCATCACAGAAAACGTGGATTTCACTTCCCTCCACCTCCCCCACAAAATGGGGAATAATGATGGATGGAAGTTCCACCAAATGACTACAAAATGCCACGTATCTTTTTAACAATTTGTCTGAAATGACATCATCCCATCCGAGTTTATCCACCCATAGTCTCTGAAGCAAAATTTTCAGCGATACGACCAGCCGGGCCAACAGTCCCGAGGGATCAAAAATACGAGACACTTCAGAAAGTATCTCTCTTTTCATCCACTTGCTCGACTCTTGAGGGAGCTTTGCATAAAACACAAACCGATCTTGGCTGGTTACCCAGAGCAGTCCCAAAACACCAACCGACATTTCCTCATTATCAAACTCAGTCGCACTTTCAACCAGTTCCCTATCTAGGCCACCTAGCACAACTTCGGAGTTAGACGCAAATTTTCACAGCAGAAAACCAGCTTCACCTAAGACTCGGTGCAGTTCTTGCAGCCTAACTGACTTCCTCATCCAAACTGCCTCCAGTCAGCATGTCATCCATGTAAAAGTCACCTCTTATAATGGCTGTAGTCTCAGGCAACTCACTGTCATACTGGTTAGCTAGAATTCTCAAAAATTTTGTAGCCAGAAATGACGCAGGCTTTGTTCCATACGTAACAGTATTCAACTCATACGTTCTGATCGACTCACTTACACTATCTCTCAAAAGGATGCACTGCAGATGCCTATCTTCCCTTCGTATCACTACCTGTCTATACATCTTCTCAATATCTGCAGTGACAGCGACCTTTTTACAACAAAATTGTAACATAATGACGAACAATTCATCCTGCAAAACGGGTCCTTTCAACATCACATCATTTAAGGAATAACCAGTAGAAGTAGGACACGATGCATTAAAAACCGAGCGCATCCGCGTCATGGTACTGGATTTTTTGTACACTGCATGATGAGGCAGATAACACCTAAATACCGATAAATCCAGATCGACAACCAATGACATATGTCCGAGATGAATATACTTATCAATAAATTCCTTGTAACAAAATATGGTGGCGTTTGTCACACTTACCACACCGTAGGGCGCGACAAGCCAATACCATATGGCCTTTACAGAGACACTGGAAGCACAAACCTTTGCGCTTTATTACTTCTACCTTCTCGTTCAACATTTGGTTGCGAACTTCTTGTACTCAGCAATGGTGTGGTTTTCGGTGCAATTGAAGCACTTTCTCTCGGAACTGGAACTAGTGGTCGACAAATCGCTCGATTTTCTCAGCGCAAACAATTTTGCGGATGATGAGGTCGTTGTTGACTAGGTTTTCTTGGCTGTTGATTGGTTGGACAATGTTGATTTACTCGTACTAGTACACATAGACTCTATAACACGAATGCGCTGTTGCAGGAACGCCTCCAGCACCTCAAACTTTGGGTATTCAGGTTCCTTCACCATTTCAATTTCCCAGGCTTTCCTGGTGTCAACGTCCAACTTCTCGGTCACTAGGTAGGCAAGCATATAGGACAAATCATTTTTGACGCCCATCGCATCCAAAGATTTGATGGCATCAGTCGCTGCATCTAGCAACTTCTGCAACCCACACTCGGCTTTGGCTGACAGTAATTGTGTCAGGGACTGAAGATGTGTGTTGATTGTGGCCCTTCTGTTCTCGTACCTTTTTCTCAACTTTTCCCACACCTTATCGAAGTTTTGTTCGGAGATCTCAAACTTACGAATGACATCGGCAGCGTTTTTCTGCATGGCTTGTTTTAGGTATACCATCTTTTCGACATTGGTGTACGCCTCGTTGTTCACAACCAAGGACTCAAAGACGTTTCGGAACTCCAACCATTTGAGATAATCACCATCGAATTTCGGAATCTGGATCTCGGGCCTTTTCATCTTTCGCTCAGTTTTTGAATCGGCCATACTCGTGCCCCTACTCCCAGAATTGAGATTGGTGTTTTCGGCATTCTACCTAGCGATAAAATCGGCCAACACGATCTTAGCGAATCTTGCAATCGTTTCGACTCGGGTTCCCTCATTCTCGTGTGCCTCAAGTTGCTTATCACTAACATCCATTTCCACCTCCGACTGAATCTGGTGGAAGTTGGCTATCTTTTTCTCAAGGTCGGCCTTGTTGATTTTGGCAGCTTCGAGGGCAGCTTTTTGATTATCTTTGTCGATTTCTGTATTCTCAATATTCGTACATACTCTTTGAATACTTCGCACCAACAAATCCCGCTTACGGATCGCCTTCTCCAGCAGCTTTTTCTCAAGTTCGTCCATTTCTGGAAGCTGCTAGTTTCAACTGGGCTGGTACTCACAAGTATCACTACACGGAAATTAGGCAAAGTTTTTACTTTTTTTGCACTAAATCCATCACAAATTGTTTAATTGGTTTCGAATTACAGGCGTACATACGCGACTATAAAAGAAAAAATCATGAAAAAGCTCATAAATAAATTAGCTTCGTACGCACAGCACAACTTTTTTTTTCAATCATACAATGACACGGTTTCACTTTGATATCGTAGCATCACGTCGATGTCACCATTATGTTTGTCCCAAAATAAAAAAGGTAGACTTGCGAACGACTAACTATATTCGATACAAAAAGTCATACTGAATGCAAGGTACAAAGTAAAATCGTGAAACAGTTAAAATACAAATCAATCAGATAAGAGAGGCGCGCACATATGAAAAATATATAAAACTGATGAAAGAACGAACATGAAAATCTAGGTACACAATGTAAAAATTAACTCGCTCTAACAATGCTATCTTACTTTTATTCTATACCTTTTCAGTAAAATTTCAGAGGTAAAAATTTTTATTCTTAACTTCACTTCTGTTTCGGTTCTCGTCGGCATAATTATTCCTTTTTACAATGTGTCTTACATATGAAGAATCTTTTTAAATACAATTATGTCTTGTGAAATGTGTAAATTCTTCAAAAGGCAATGGGAGATATTTGGTGGTGTGGTTCCTGAATATAACTCAAGTTCAATGGCAGTAACTTAAGTAAATTATGGAGATTTCAAAGGTGCATCTGGTATTATAATTTAGCCATTTCCATGCTGACATCGGGTCCATGAACTCTGGTGTACTGAGCCGGTTGGGGACAATATTTTTAAGTTGCCTCCCTTTGCAAATGAAACTTAATTCGAGAGTTCTTTCAGTCATGGCCTGTGGCAGTTTTATAAAAAATAATGCAGAGATTGGTGGGTAGTGGTGTCCATAGTAGACCCCCCTGGCATACCACAACCCTCCTGAATTTTTTAGGCTGGAAACTTTCGTATTTTGGAAGGAAAACTAACAAATAATTGAGTCTTAATTATTTGTGTAAATTTGGTTGTTCAAATATATCGTCATCATTTGCCTTTGACAGAGAACAATTTGCTTTCTTCAATTGCAGGATTCTGCCCCTTCAACTTGACTAATTTTCACAGAATTCTGACCCTCTAAATTGGTTGTTTTTGCAGTTTTGTTTCAAATTCTCTGTTCTGAGATTTGTAATTAAGTTCGAAAGTTATCACGAAATTATTTGTTCTGGAACAGTTCCTTTTGATACCTACCTAGTTTTCAGTTCTACTTAAGAATTTTAGTGTCAGTACTGAGAAATAAAAACTCAAAAAATTGAAGGCTGAAATTAGGTTTGAATGTTTTCCTGAAAAATTTGACTACTAGATCTATTCTGTTGAGAGATATTTCTCAGTTCTAATGAAAAAAGTTTCAATGCAGTGTCAGTTCTGAGAAGTCAAAAATAAAAAAACAGGGAGTTGTAATTTATTCAGTTAGAATACTTTTGCTAAAATTTTTAATTATCGACCTATTCTGTTTGAATGTTAGTTCTCAATTCTAGGTACTTGAGGGTTTTATTTCAACGTTGGTTCTGAAAAATGGAAACTAAAAAAATGAAAAATTACGTTCGAAAGTTTTCAAAGACAATTTTCAATTCTATACCAATATCTTGCCATTAATTATGTCATACTTGCTCGAAAGGCGGGTAATTCAGTCCAGAAATAAATCATTTGGTAGAATACATTTAGAAATATTACGGATTCACTTCGACAAATGCGAATACCAACCATATAGGCTACGTATCTCTTACTTGCAGACAATATCGAGAAATTTTTAGTGTGTCACAATTTCATATAACTTTTTCATATCACACAGCTGATAAAATACCATACCAGATTTTTCAAAATTTGCCTCAACTTACCAGATGACCGGGCAGTTGTTCGCTCCAATTATGAAATCTTAATTCCTTTAAATTTGGAAATGCAAATTCTGGAATACAGTCACGTGGAAAATTTTCCAAATCAACTTCCCCAATTCTGAGGTTCTTAAGATCTGCAAAATTAACGAGACACTTTTAATGAAGAACAACGAAAAGCCTACCCAGTTACTGAATACGTGATGGCCGAGTTCTTATGAGAAAAATCACTTTTACAAAATCATTATAAGAGCAAAATCATCGTTTAATACGTACTTAACAGGTAACACCGTTCAGCGTAGAAATAGACGGTTTTCCTCAAGTAGGTATAGGAAATAGGTAGGTACCTGAACTGTTATTACCTACGCAAATTTTATTTTCGTTCAATACCAATCCGAACTTTGGTGTAAGTATTGTCACGAGATTTGTCATTGGTAATAATCAATAACTTATGGGCAGCTTAATTGGTACGTATTCAATAATATGTCCATAAATCACAACTTTCGAATCGTCATATTTGAACTAAAAATATTTGATATTCGAATGAATTAACCGGTGTAGGTACCAAGAAGTTCCACAAGATTATGAAAAAACTTGCAAATGGCATACCTACACAAATTGTAGCATATTAGGTACGTTTCAAAAAATACGACCAGTCAAAATTAAGGTTGTTGCAAGTGACATGAAACGTATTCAATAATGATTCACGACAATTTGTCGCATTCCATAAATCGTCATCCTCTCCTCATCCCGCCCCCACCACCATGGAAAATGAATTATTAATATACTGATGGTTAGGTACCTGCTTCAAACTCTCAGATACGTACCTACTTTCTCTATCTTCCGAAGTAATTATACACGTAATATACCAATTATTATTCTCAAACTTAATCTATAGTCTATACCAAGTATGAGAGACATGACCTCATATGAGTTGATGATGGACCAGGGGGGAAAGGAATAGGTCTCATTCACGCTGCATCCAGCATGGTTTTGTTTACACTTATATATTTTTTAGCTCGAAGTGATTATATCTGTGACATCATGTCTTTCTTATTTCGAATAAACTATAATTTTTTTTGCATACAATGGCGTGTTTAGACTACCTAATGTAAGTTAGTTCACTGTTCCTCTGAGCTACTGGAGATTTCCACTCTCTCCTCGGGTAACCTAGCATTATGAATTTGTATGTTATTTGTACAATTTTTTCTTACTTAATACCTAACAACATATAAGTTTATTATTTTTTTTTTTTTTTTTTTTTTTACAAATAACTTAAATTTAATTTAATTTCGATCCTTGAATTTTTCCACTTTTGGATATGGCCCAATTAGCCCCTAGTATGAGTATAGATGGTACGTCTGTTCTCTGGTGAACCAAACAAATCAGTGAGGTTCATGTTCTAGAGACTTGGAAGGTGTGATGCTGTAACTTTCCTGCTTCCATAGGTACGCAGTATGAACTACTAATGTTTCATCAATGTATCGCATAGCTCATTCAGCATGTTTAGATTAAGTTATTATATTCTCTGTGACTTTCCTTGCTCTTTGTGAAATTTGGCAATGTTTCATCGGAGTTTCAAAAATGTTCCAGTGGAAGTGGGAAGGAGTGGGAAAAATAATGAAGTACTTACACAGAGTGTATTGAAAATAACCCTTAGCCAGAGGGTTGGTTCAATTACCAAAAATTAATAATTAAAGCTTTACGGTAGATACATGCATCCGTATCTATTTTAGCAGATACAAATAGTATTTAAGAGTTTCTTTTTTTAGGAGGAAAGGATGTGAATTTAAAAAAAAAAAATACAAGATTCGACTGAATCATTATTGGAAAATTATTTCAGTTTGTCTTAAATGTTTCATGTCACATGAATTCAATTATGTTTCACAGACGTTTTAGTAAGTATTTGGTGGAAAAAAATACCCTATTTCACAACTCATTATTCTATCTGAGCAAAAAGAATTCAGAGTTGTTCATCCAGTCAGATACACGCGTTATTCTAAGGGGAATTCTTCGAATATACCAATTAGTAGATATAATTATAGTTAGCTAAAAGTTAGCCAGTGCCCATCATTAGACTATAAAAGTGAAAATGTTCTACTTCGAAGTATTTTGATTGAATAAGTCGTTTTCGATGAAGAATTCTCTACGTTGTCGCTTGATATTCTGAACGAACGGCTCAAATTCAGTTTACTAATATGCAGGGCTTCTAGGTTCATCTGAAAAATCAAAAATATTGCAATGCGTCATTTACACAAAAATATAAAACTTTCTGATTAAGTTCGGTAAAATAATAAATTAGCTTCAGTACCGGTAGGAATATAGGTACCTACCTGATTTTTTAAAATCGTTTGAAACACGTCATCTGTCACCTCTTTTATATGCAAACATTTCAGATTTTGGAAGTGTTCCAAAATACGTACGGAAATATGTGGTGATACTTCAAACTGATTAAAAATTAAAGTGTGTAGCCTCGTACTTGACGGTAAATTCGGAAGAAATTTTGGTGAATCAGTAGGAAAGTTTTCCAACGAGAATGCAACTTGTAAAAATTTTAACCGTGTTTTCAAAACCAAACTTATTTCCTTCAAATCAAGCAGAAAAATTGGTCCTTTATTGTAAGAAGTACGAATTTTAAGGCTTCGTAAGTTAGATAATTCCACAATTAGGTATAAAAATAATTTTTTAATTAAATTCCCTGGAACAGAAAAATGAAAATGTAAATCGATAATCTCCAGATTTTTTTGTTGAGAAAAAAATTCCATCAGTGTAGAGAATATTGTCTTGGAGTAGGAAAGCCATAAGTGAATATCTTTGAGTCTGTAACAAAAATTTATTGACACAATATTACAAAGTTAAAATTAATACGTTAATTTCATTAATATAGGTTATAAAATAACAAAGTAATAATTTTTCCAGAGTTCAAAAGAGAGATAATTTTTGTTATGTCTCTAACTTAAATCCATAATTCACACGCCTACTATTCCTCCTTCCAACCCATCATTTCTTCCAATTTTTCGTTCTATGCAAGTAATAAAGTCTGATATAAACAATTTTTAATCTGCTTCCATTGCTTAGTATTTTTCTGCTTATCCAAAAATTTTCACATTTACTAACCATTGTCCCAACTGTCGTCCTAGAGGCGGATCTAGGATTTTCTTGAGAAGGCATACTAACCAAAAAACGTAGCTCATTGTGGTACTGGACCCTAGGGAGACATATCCTAACTTGTTAGCCTAACCACGACGCTCGTGGAAAATATTATTGTTAGGGAATTTTTATTATTTTAATTATTATTATTATTATTATTATTATTGTTATTATTTGTACGTGACCTCGGTCAGTGGAAAATATAGTTTTAGTTTTATTAAGCATCCGAGGATGCAGGGAAATTTTAATTTATTACTATTGATACACTCGAGAGTGTTGGCAAATTTTATTTTTAGTTAGATGTGTCCGAGGGTGCTAAAAATCATGACATATATTTTATTATTAAGATGGTAAGCCATACCTATCATCATGATAGTCTAGAGGAGAGGTAAATTCTCCCCAAAAAATGTTCAATCTTTTCTACCCTCTTCTCCCTCCTATAATAATTTCAATGCAACAAAAATTATGTAAAAGTACCCTTATTTCAGTCCTAATGTTATCACCAACAACAGTTATGACCTTCCTGAAAACCCTGACCTTCCGTTTGATATTTTTCAGATACTTACCAACAATTAATTCCTATTTTTATTCATTTTTTAATTTTTTTTTTAAAATTACTCATGAAAATTTCAATTTATTTTTATCGTAATAAATAAGACACATCTTTGAAAATTAAAATGTACAATATTAATAAAATTATATTTTATTGAAAATTCCCGAATAAAATGAGTAGCAAAAATACATTAACTACACACAACTTACTCACTTAATTTGAATTAATAAAATTAATTATTTAAAAAAAGTTGAAAATAATGAAAAAGTTTTGTGTTTTTAAAAAATTATTGGCCTTTGCCATTCTAGTTTTTGGTCTTTAACATTATACCCTTTAAATATATTATGATTTTTTGTTGTGTAAAAATCTTAGCACTCAGTCTAGGGTAGGGGCTAAATGAAAATTACGATCGTCAGATTTGCGTAACTCTTACAATTGGTTGTGAGCATGTGTATTGCGCACGCTCAAAACCACACTACTATGTTTACACATCAAACCTTCATGAGTGTAGCCCCAGCGAAACACACGCCTTTTTTGTCTTTCTTTTTTTTACTCTAAATTTCCTGAACAATTCTGCACCTAAATTTATAATTTAACTTATCTTTTCAATTGATTAGATAGTTATCCTTCCAAAAATCAGACAATTTTTATCTTAGGGGGAGCTCATGAACTCCTGCGCCCCAATCTGAATCCGCCACTGGACTGTCCCCATAGTAGCACATAAAGATCACTTGATCGCACTTGGCTTCTCTTATTAATTCATTAGGATATCCTCGGACATTTTTGATTCTCATAATATTCGTAGATTGAATGGAAGTACCAGTATTTTATAACATCTTCTTTCATAAAAATTGAATAGTATTATATCTAGAGTGCTAATTCTGTGGCATTTGTCGAATAATTTCGTAAAAGGGCAAGGGGCTTAGAAATCAAATTGAAGTTCGTTTCATAGGGTGGAGAGACTGTGAAAAAAATTTTATTTTGCTGAAAAATGCCGAAAATGGAATGAATGTCAAAAATGACGTAACAGCCAAAAAATTGACAAAAACTCCTATTTTCAAACAAAGAAAAACTGTCGAATATTAAAAAAAAAACTAAAATCTGAAGTTTTTAGGTGCTATATTTTCATTGTCTGAAGGTTTTATTTTTGTTTTTTCCTTATAGTATCGAAAATACAGTTTTCGTTGTCGAATTTTTATCTTAAAAATTCCAAAAAATCCGCACTCTAATTATATTCTTCACACGAGTATGATTTCGTTTAAACTTATTCATGTCCAAATGAGAAGAAACAGCTGGAGTAGCCATCAGAAGACCTGGGTTAGGTTTGAGAGAAGTACGTCTGTGTACCAAAATAAATATTCTGTGGCCTTAAATCCTACAATTTTGTGTCATCAATCAAATTAATCGCAGACAAAGAAACGAGTGTCAGTCTACAACAAGCAGTAAAGAAGTTAGAATTTATCATTCCAAACTAAAGATATTTTGGGCTTAAGCAATTGATATTTTTAAATATGTAAATTTCATTAGGTGAAAGATATCGATCAGCTTAGCTCTAACTGAAGAAAAATTGGCAAACAAATGTTGAGAAAACTAAGTGTAGGTATGTAAGAATGGTGGAAAATAGAATGAAAAATAAATTTTTAAGAACCTAAAGACACAAGCAATAAGGGTGAGAACAAACCTAATGCTATGGAGTGACGCATTCTTTAACCAGGCTTCCTTGATGAAATCTGGACAACAAAGTCTCTCTATGGCAGATGATTTCAACGATTTAATGAGAATAGAGGAGACAAACTGCTTATTCGCATAAGCATTATTACTATGTACAGCTAATGTTTTCGTATTTGGATACAGATTTAGTATATTCTCAACAACGGATGTCCAATCTTTGTTGCCTTGCAATTGTAATTCAAGTGTTTCCAGGCTTTCTCCAACAATACCATTTTGAGTGAGCTTCGAAAATGGCTTCGGTTTGTGAAAACCTGATTCCAATACGTGAAACTTATGCGACGCATCCAGCCACAGTCTTAAATGTTTCACGTTCGGGCAATACAATAGCATATTTTTGATCACTCTGTCGTTCACTGGACTTTCTGAGAATATCAGCAGCTGTATTCTACTTCCACAATGTTTCCAAAATTTGTCTTGAAATGAATCAACGGCCGGTATTCCACGAAGTTCCAATTTAAGATTAACACGGTGGCAAGACATTAACGTTTTCTCAATTTCACGAGCCGAAAAATTACTTCGAATAACAAAGATTTCTTGACTGATGATTGGAAATTGGTTACAAGCGTTGTAAAAGGATCGACAAGATAAACGTACGTTTCTGCGATCGCCGAGAGAAAGGTTCAGAAATATATTTGTGAGCATCTGTAAAATCATAAAAAATTAAAAAAATGAAATAGGTACCTATCTAGCGAATGGATTAAGTGGAATCCAGTATCAAAGGGTTGGAAAATACTTATGAGAAACAACAAAATAATGTTCGGTTTCGAACCTTCATTCGAGACAATGTTGGGAATTGGAAAAGTTGTAGCGACTGGTAAATACGAAAAAAAAAAAAAAAAAAAACAAAACAAAACAAAAAACGATGAAGTTTTGGAACACACGAATTTATATTTTAAGGCCTATACAGTGTATATAGCGCACTTAAGGTTGCAAGTAAATTAAGCAGAAAGGGATGAGGTATCGCTAAAGAAAATCAACTGTTTTAAAATTTCTTCCGGACCACCTATGCACCGGTACTGGAATATCACTCGGAGGCTTGTATTGTACCTGTATCGTTTCCATTTACTTAATTTACCTTACAAAACTTTCTGATTCAATCAGTATTGTCAGATATGACCATTTTTTCGACTGTGTAGTTGTATTATAGCCTGATTCTTTAATACAGGGCAACAATTTATCTTTTTGAACTACCTATAACTAATCTGACCTGACCAAGTTTACTGTTTTAATTTGGGCTTCCTCTTCAAACATTAGGCCGATTTATCGATGTCCACGAAGAGTGACTCCTCGCAGTACGCACAAAATAATGGCAAACTGGCAGTTTTTTTTAATTTCTTCGAATTCAAACACAGTCAGTTTCTCAATAAACTTTAACATCGATCAATCTTAATACATAATTTCGACGTTAAAGCTTACAAACGAATTTCGGTGAACATTTTTAATGTGATTTAAAATATTTTTTCGGTTGTCAAATGATTTTCCATGTACATCGCGTTCTTGCAATACGCAAGAACATAATGCGATTAGTTATTTTGCATAGGTATACCAGTATCGAAATTTCTCACAAACACAAAAGAGGTCAGAATGTAGAAGATTACCTACTTATAAAAGACCGAGAATCTAACATTACGACGAAAGAAGTGAATACCCAATTAATAAATAAAAAGAGTCATTCTGCTTAGTAATTAACGTTTAAAACATTAATAATACAGTATATACTGCTACTGCACTCTACAGGTACCCATTATATTGTTCCGTAAATTTATGTCCCATACCATGAAAACTAGAATTGATTAGGAGTTGTAAAATTTTCAGTTATCAAAGGACTCGCATTTATGATATTCAGCCTCTCGTGTGGTAAAGACACAAAGTGGGTGAACAAACTGTCAGACTTGACACAGACCCGCCCACCTGGAGACAGACTAATTTCAGTATGAAAGTTTATTCGGGTATGTTCGGTTTTGTCGATGGAAAATGAATGTAAGACTTCCGCATGTACAGGATTTCTGTGTCTGTCCCGTGGGTTGTTTTTAATTATAAATCCCTGCCTTTGGCAGCTCACCCACACTCATCTCCATCATGAAATACTCCTTTTACTTGGGGCTTTTAGCCAAAACATTTTTGAGGCTATTGGTTATTGGGAACCAATAAAAATCTATATTGGTTACTGGTTACTGGTTATTGGTTAAAAATGTAATTATTTGGTTACTGGTTACTGTTCTGGTTAATCAAAACAAGTTTTCCGGTTATTAGTTGTGGTTACTCGTTTTTGATTGAGACAAAATTTGCGGTAAAATAGACAAAAAAAAATTTTCATCAAGGTCAAATTATCTATAATTAATAATTTTCTAGGAAATAATTAGTAATGGTTGAAAAAAATATTCAATAATATTGATATTCCATGAAAACCAATAAAAACCGATTCTCTCTGGTTATTGTTCTGATTAATAGTTTCAGAATTTTATGGGAATCGGTTGCTGGTTATTGGTTAGGCGAAATTTTTCTGTTTTGCTTATTGGTTCCCAAATCAATGTTTTGTTTTAATTTTTAGTGGTTATTTTTCTGGTTGTGATTGTGGTTACAAGCCCTACTTGTACTCTGCCTTAAAGTAGAAAGAAAACTAAGAAAAAAATTTTATCGTAAGTAATATGAGTGGGATTCAAACCCGCCATCTCTGCGGTGAATAGCATGTAGTCAAAGCAGTTCACACCAAATTGATGATTGCTTACCATCTTATATATGCATTGCCAATATCACACGATAGGTACATACATTATAGGTATAAAAAAACAATCTTTGATACACTGCAATTTTAGTCTGTGTCCAAGTGCAAATACGTAGACTATATAGTTTTAATTTTGGTAAATTGTTGGTTTTGAGCAGCATAAACTGATATAAGCTTAGGCCTGGTCAAAAACTAAGTTTCTTGCTTTGTTCAAATTACAATTTCACGGTTGCTCATCTTCACATAGGCCTATTCATTTTTTCACGTTAACGTGAGTACCAAACTCAAATTATAATTTGTACCTACCAGTTGACAACTTGGGAATGTATTTGTACGTAATATATTGCAAAAGTGTTTTGTCATGTAAAGAAAAAGAGCGCCGACTTCAATAATTCCATTCCCTAGACCCAGATCTTGCTGGAGAAATTTTAAAAGGATTATTTTTCTATTAGCGCATTTTTTATTGTTTTTTTCCGAAGTCGATTCTATTTGTGAAAAAACTTCGTTTCAATTATTTTTCGTTTCTAACGTTTGCGGCTCCGTTACCTACTTTAAAACTAACAGTTTTTTTATTTGAAGATGACTCCAAAACTATCTCATCGATTCTAAAAAAAAATTTAATAGGATCACTGGGAGATCATCCTCTACCATTGTAAAGAAAGTTTATCAAAATTGGTGGCCAGGTTGAGAAATTACGCTGAAACAAATATAAAAAAAAAAAAAAAAAAACAACAAAAAATACATACAGACCGAATTGATGACTTCTTTTTTGTTTTTTTCCGAAGTCGGTTAAAAATAAGTTTTCAGAAAATGGACGCGCGTAATAAAACAATATTCATACGTCTCGTACGTCTGTGGTAAAATTTATGGCAATATAGGAGTAGCACATTTTCGCCGATGCCTTAGGCTACGCACAGTAGTCTATTCCGAGTGTTAATCCGTTATTCAGGTATTTTTGAAACTGGTTTGTGCATACTGATGTTCGAACGAGAGACTAATTAAACTTTGAAAGAAAATTTTAAAATATATCGTTCGAATGTTGCTTGGTTTGGGCTACGTGTTCGTTTTTTGACTGAAATTTTGTGGGTAGACTATAATATTTTGGTGGTTTACGTAAAATTATAACGGACAAGGGGTGTAACGCGCATGTGCTTACCTCGGGACATCCGTCGAAATATTCCACAATATCGTTTTCGATCGACGACATGATTGGTACGTGTAACGTGTAGGTAATTAGGTAGGTACCTACTGGAGAAACTACCCGAAATGATAGCCAACACGCGCGTACACACAACTTAACCGACGACGTCGTTTCATTCGATTGATGCTGGCACAGGTGGCACGCAAATTTAATTTTCGTCAAATTCTAAGACGCTAAGGAAGTGCGAATCTAGTAGTCTTAAGGGTATCGATACGAACGCCATCGGTACGGCGGTAGTATCGATACCCAGTCGACATCGATATAAAGTTTTTGTACTTGTTGGCACCACCCGTCCTCTTTCCCTTCCACAACTGCCAATATTCCACTACCTACCTAGCTTCCCTATAAACACTTTTTTTATATTTATACATTCGTGGCTACACTGACACTCGTTCCTCCGCTCATTTGTTTATCTCTGTGTGCGTTCGTTTCTAAACATTTTCTAAATCTCGGTACGTTACTTATTTTCATTGGTGAAATTACACGCTTCTGGGATGTAACTGTGTATACGTTTATTACATCGAACCTGTCTGCCACTACCTCTATAGTATTTCGATGCCGCTATATGTTTTATTTTTTCCTCATTAATTAAAAGGAAATTTATATTTGAAAAATGAAAATTATTGACCAATGAAAAGTGAAAGAAGCTGAAAAAATTTCTTTCGTTATATTTTCACGCGAGTAATTTTTCGTTTCAAATAAATGAACAGTTAATGAGGTATTAATGTAGTATCTATGGTGATGATGCTTACAAATCGGCTTTGCTATGGTCATCTACCACTGGCACTATAGCTGAGTGAATACACTGCTATGTTTTAGTAGTAGATGATGAGTGTTGGTTAGATTCCTGACAGTTGGTAGTTTGATTCCCCATACTGGCAGAATACTTAAAGTGTTGACCCCAATGTGATGAACACAACCTTCTGGTCCTATCTTTCGACCACTCACCACAGCTGTAGTTCATCCACATTTTCCCCTCCAAAATGTGGCAGCTTCGAGCAGTAGTGTGCGTTGCATGTACAGGCAATGCGGGGATAAGGAGGGGCATTCACAGCCTCATTTCACGCACACCTCCATTCAACCCTCTCTGCTCCCGTTGCATTGTATTGTGCTAAGCATGTACTGGAGGAGAATGGTATGGTGACAATGCCTACACATTGGATTTGCTCTTGTCATCTACTTCTGGCACCGTGGCCGAGTGAATAACGTGATATGTTTTGGTAGTAGATGACGAGTGTTAGTTAGGTTCCTGTCAGTTGGCAGTTTGATTTCCCATACCAGCTGGATACCTAAAGTATCCGTAGGTATTGTCACTAAAAATTTATCAATTCTAACATTACCTACTAGGTAGATTCCTAGTGTTCTAATGTGAACTCGGTGATTTGCTTCAGAAATGGGTAGAGTAGTACAGTTAAGAGAGATTTATTTTTTGGACAAATTAGAATAGCCTAGTTTTAATTTATTTATTAATTGGTCAGCCAGGTTATCTAAAATGACACACCTACTAAAAGTCACATCACTCTCACTGCAAGCATTCACAGACATTGGGGTGAATAGAGCCTCAAATTGGTTTTTCATGTTTATCTCAACAAATATTTATTTCTTAGAGAAAGTAGTGCATGCTGAAAATGTCTGATACTATATTTGCAACAAAAAATATTATAAATATTTTAATCATTTGACTTTCCACCCCTGCAAAATGAGTGCAAAATATTGTACCTTTTCATAAAAAAAAAAAACAAAAAAAACATGACTACAGTTGCCGTATTGATACCATAACGTCAACTCCTGATGACACAATACTCACAAGGCGTTCATTTTTGCATGAATTTCTAAATGATGGGAAAAGGGGAAGTGCTCCTTTCTTAAAATTTGGAACACATTTTTATTTTCACCGAGGGGGTAAAAATAAAAATGAGAAGGCAGTTAGCATGAACCTTGATGAAAATCTTGGTGCGAAGAAGAGAGGAAAGAAAGAAGAAAAAATAAGTCTGTACGAATAGGAGTATCACTCATATGAATATACCTATACATAATATATATACGTATATATGTTAGGTAAAGAACACAAAATTACACATTGAGCCAAAAAATATTTAGAACATGTTCTGAACTGTAGACTAATACCACAATACAAATTTTGTTTTGTGATATTAACCTAATGCATACAACACATTTCGGAAGTTCCTTAACTTCATAATACATTCTGTGCATTACTTTTATTGCTGCAGTGCAAATTCATGTTGTGACATTTGATGAAAATGAACAGGTTCCATTGATTTCTGATGATGAATATAGAAAATTAATTTTATTTAATGCACAGAAGGCATTGAGGAATTGAGAAACTTCCACAACGCATTCTGTTTGTTTCGATCAGTTACCACGAATTTGATTTATGGCAAAAAAATAAAAATGTAGAAAGCGTTGTGGATTGGGAGAAACTTTCATAAAGCATTCTGTGCATTTAGGCTCAAACCGTAACATGAAATTTGAGTTGTGTTATTAGCCTATAGCTCAGAAATCATTCTGAGCCTTTATTTTTCTTAGTTGCTTAATGTGAGATTTTCCAAAATCAGAATCAGCCTTTATCAAAAATACAGAGGCACTTACTATTTTGTGGTCAAATGCTATAATGAATCCTTATTATAGCTTTGGACTGAATGAAATTAGGTATTATACATATAATGTGCCTCATTCTGTCCTATTTTCTGTTATTTAATTATAGAATTTGGTCAAGTTTTATCAATATTATTTATTAATCAAAATCAATAAATCATCATGTATTAATAAATTAATATAATATGTGAAAATTTCAGTCATTTCAAACATGTTTTTTTAAATTACAATAAATTCTCATATATAGTATTGCAAAAAAAAAAAAAAAAAAAAAAAAAAAAAAAGAAGCCTGAAATGACTGAAATTTTTCCGTTTATTAATAATACGCTTGAATTAATTTGATAATTAGTATTCGATAGTTTATTGACTTTTCCTAACGAATAATGTTAATAAGACTTTGCCAAATTCTATAATTATAGAAAATGCCTGAGATTGATGCGCATTTTATAATTATAATTCCTAATTTCATTTATGCAAAAGTTATAATGCAAATTCATTAGAACATATGACTGCAAAATAACGACGACATAATTATGTATTTTAATGTCATTCAAAGTGATTTTCAGATTATGCTTTGTTCGACTGACTTCCAGCGTATATAATTACATGAACTAAACGTACGTCTGACATCTGTAGAATGTATTGCGTTGTGACATCCAAAGATCTATAAGTTTTGAAATGGTTATACAGTTTAGCTTTCATTTGTTTTTGCCTAATACGTCTGTTGTCATTTGGTAATCTATTATTTTTTATACAATTATTACTTTTTAATCACATTCGGAATAAAAAAACGTGTGTTCATGTTCAATTTTCTACCGGAAGTCACTTTGTTGAATTGTGTCTGTTTGGTTATTTATGTGCTATGTTCGAATGACATTCATCTCATCATTGGACCAATTCTTTGACCTTTAAGAACTTCAAAAATTGAAAAGAACTTGACTTTTCTATTTTTTCATATAATATATTGTTGGGTATATTTATTGATATGTTGAGGTAAATAAACCTCTCAAACCCAAACATTTTTAAACTTTTTGTTCTAAAAATACTTTAAAAATTCGCTAAAAATTAGCCCTATTTTTATTTTTTGAAACCTAAATTTTCTCCCTAAACATTTTTCAACTTGAAAGATTCTACTCGAAGACAAAAATCTATATTTAGACCAACAGGATTGATCTACATTCATTGAAAATGAGGCACCATAGGTTATAGTCATACTATAATCTGAATTTTTTATACATAGGTTTTTACCAAAATTAAGAATAGACATCGTATTTCCGTGATCATGCCTGGCAACGCCAAAAATGCCTTCTTTTTAATTATCTATCTCTCTCAGAATATTATACCTTTTTATTCATTTCTCTCTCTGAAATGACTCCCTTTATTTATATATTTTTCTAATTATCGAGACTTTTTGTTCTTGTCTCGATCTGAAAACAATGCCCTCGGGTAAGCAGAAAGCTTTCTCCATTCACCAACTTGGCAATTGTATCATTCAATACGAATGGACAACCTCCTTTGACAGTTTTCTGTTCGAAAACTGATCATCATAAAAAGCGTGTACTCGTACCCACCCAGAATCTTATTTGTAGCCAATTTTCTTAGGAATATTATTTTGTAGAGAGATGATATTTTCAGCCGGATTCATAATTCAGTGAAAAAATTGCGAAACCCGCTTAAAAGTGACCTTTTTGGGCATTTATTGGAAAAGATTCTTCGAGTATCACCTTCAATAGGAGTAGGAATTCTTCAGTTTGATGAAATATTCTGTCTGACACACTTATCCCAAAACAGCAGTAGGCTACTCAGTAATTTTCCTCCATATTTTCCTCTTTATTTTCCCCAATTTGACCAGACTACAAGCTATTATTTAAAGTAGACCCTGAGATTTCTTCAAATTAGCGATATCAAGAGATTTAATAAACGGATGTTCCATCCGCGAATTTGTGATAAAATCAAAATAGAAAAAATAAAAAATCGTCGATAATGAATTGCACAACTAACACCAATGCATTTCCGCTGGAAAAATAAATATTGTACATTCGCACACATTGTATCACTGAAATCAACCACAAGTATCGATATAGTAACTTATTATCAATATTGCAAAAAATAATAAGAAGAACCAGAAATCCACCGTCGAGTGTAACAAAGATGAGCTATGTTTAAATTTTTTTATCTCAGCTAATAATAATTAAACGACCACATTGATAAATGATACGTCAATTATCACCCTCCCTCCAAATCGAAACAAATTTTGCCAACTACAAAGACATAACCGCATGTCAGAAGATGCAATATTTGTTGTGGTTTTAAAGTCTTTGTTGATGCTGCACCAAACAGACGAAGGAAGGGACTTGGCACCAGTGGCAAATCCATTTCTAATTTGTTTCCTCTCCAATCGTCTATACTTATATCGCTTTCCCCCGTGACAAATATCAACCACATTAACAACGACGTGGTGACCACACTGGGTTAAAGTTCATAGCTCCTATGACCCCTCCTTCAATACGCCACCGATTGACCCTAACCAATTACATTCACTGTTGTCAATGTGGTGGAAAGTGCGGTCACTTGTGAATCTGAGACTCGGATTCGATATAAAGGCACCAATTATTGGCATAGCTCTGCAGTAAAGTTTCAAACGTTTAACAAACAAAGTTCAGAAGCATTTTATGAACGATTTACGTTGTGTATTTCTGAAACCTCACTTTTGGCAAATATTTTATGCCACAGTGAAATCGTGTTTTTGAAAAAAATTTTGTCGATTTCGCGAATTTTTACATTTTTTCTCAATCGAAAATATTAATATTGGAGCACATTTCGACTCGTGTACTACCATTGACTCGAGGTTATAAGTTAATTTTGATATTTAAAATACTTATTAACGCTATATTTAGTTGAATTTGTGGTGATTTCGGGAGCCAATTACTCGTGGTGCGGCTCAATTTGGCTAAAAGCTACGTGCCTATAAGCTTTTTCCATATAAATTCAATCCTATACATATTATACCTATAGCCTGCGTACCCTTACAACGTGTACAAACATGCAAGTGCTAATATTAGACCACCAGTTTACAAATGAAGAGTACCACGCTGCTGCAGCCATCCAACGGCTGAAAAAGGAATTGGAAAGTCGAAAGGTGAATGTGATTAGGTCTCCAACACCGGGGGATGCTCTCTCTATTGTAGCATCAAACGTTTCAATTGACTGTATTCTTGTGACGAAAATTATAACGCCAACCGAATGGGTCGATTCCTATCCTGAATTGGATGTAATTGAGAAACTTTACCAACGTCAACCTAATGTTCCGGTCTTCTTAATCTCCAACAGAGGCAGAATCAAAGATATTTTGACCAACGACAAGGGTATAGAATTGGCAAAGAAAATAAGAGAATTCATATGGATTTTCGAGGATTCGCTGGAATTTGTGGTGGGCCGCATTCTGTTCGCCATCGGGCAGTACACAAAGGACATCCTACCCCCACTCACAACCGCCATGCGCGATTACTTCAAAACGTACGAATATTCGTGGGTCATTCCTGGTCACCAGGGTGGCGTAGGATTCCGTAAAACTCCAGCCGGACGCGCATTCCATGACTTCTTTGGCCAGAATTTATTCGCCTCGGACCTGAATTCGGCCCGTGCGCCACTCGGCTCGCTGCTCGGCCATTCGGGCGCGTTCAAGCAGTCCGAGCAGAATATTGCGCGCATTTTCGGCGCGCACCTATCGTTTTCGGGGGTGGTCGGCGGTTCCGGCTCGAACCGCAGCATAATGCAGTTCTGCATCAAAGATGGCGACACGGTCGCCATCGACCGTAACTGTCACAAGTCGATCGAGCAGGGAATGATACTGACGGCTGCAAAACCGGTTTACATGGTGCCAGACCGCAATCCCTTCGGCATTATTGGTCCAATTAGTGTGGCTTCGCTGAAAGCAGTCGTGGCCAAAAAACCAGTTTACGGTGTGGTCATCAACTGCACTTTCGACGGTATTTGCTACAATTCGGCGACCATCGAACAGGAAATGGCGAGTGTGCCGTACGTGCATCTGGACGAGGCGTGGTTCGCGTACGCCCGTTTCAACCCCCTGTACAAGAATCTGTACGCGATGCGAGGCAACCCCAAGGATGCCAAAAATAGTTCGGCCATTTTCGTCACCCACTCGTCGCACAAGATGTTGAACGCCCTGGGAATGGGCTCCTACATTCACGTACGCAATGGCAGCCAGCGTCCGGTGGATGCGGCCAAATTCAACCAGGCCTATATGATGCACACGACCACCTCGCCATCGTACCCCATAGCCGCGTCCAACGACATCGCAGCCCAAATGATGGACGGTCAAACGGGGCTGTCGTTGACCCAGGAGATGATCAACGAGGCGATTGACTTCCGACAGACTTTGGCTGGTATTCACACCAAAATCACGAGTAACACCCAAAAGAAAGACTGGTTTTTCAAGCCCTGGAATATCGAGCGATTCGAAAGCGATCGGTTTGAGGAGTTGTCCGCTCAAGCACTAGCCACCGACCAAAAATACTGGATGCTGAAACCCGGAGATAAGTGGCACGGATTCAAAGATTTGGTGGACGAGAACTGGGCGTTCCTCGACCCGATCAAGGTCAGTATTCTGACGCCTGGCATAGATGCGGAAGGTAACTTCAGTGAGGATGGATTTGGAGTTCCGGCAGCGTTGGTCAACGCCTGGCTGGTGCACAAGGGCATCGTTCCAACTCGCATTAGCGATTTTCAGTTGATGTTCTTGTTCACGATGGGCATCACGAAAGGGAAATGGGGCACGTTGCTCGAAGGTCTGTACTCTTTCAAGGTTAACTACGACGCCAATTCGCCAATCGAAGATATAATACCCGAGGTGAGCGGAAGTACCGATAGATACAAGGGTAAGGGATTACGCGACGTGGGCATGGAAATGTACAAATTTATTAAAAACAAAAATCTTCCCAAACTGATCGACGAAGCTTTTAAAAAGATACCCACAGCGGTCATGACCCCTCACGAAGGGTACCAAAAATTAATTAGCAGCTCCGAGCGGGTGAAACTTAAAGACCTGGCCAACCGTATCGCTGCCACTCCGATTCTTCCCTACCCTCCTGGAATACCAATGATGATGCCTGGCGAACGTTTTGGCAAAAGTGCAGATCAAAGTTCGCAAATCCAGTATCTGTTGGCTTTGGAAGAGTGGAGTAAACAATTTCCTGGCTTTGAAAAAGAAACGACGGGGGCGGAAAAGGATGCCAATGGTAATTACGAAGTGTTATGCGTTGTTGAAAAATAGTTAAATTCTGCATGTCATAATTAACGTAGACCAGGGACCAACCAGTTTTAGTAAGTTAGATACCTACATAGCCTACATGTTTTCATTATTCCAGTGTTTTGAAGAGGAATAAGAATGAAAACACCGTCAAACAAAAAATTTCTTTTTAAATGAAATATTACTATTTTTTTCTATTTTCAAATTTTCCAGAGTCCACATTCCAATAATACTTATCTGCATGATATCGGCGTAATGTTTGCCTTTTAAAATATTTTAACTCGTTCAAAATTATTTCAATAGAAAATGCGGTCAAAATACTCAAATGTTTTTCGATACTCTGGACTATAAACTGATAAAGGTGGTAATAACATTTATTTCTTACTGATAATTGATCAAAAGAATGAGTCGCACACAATTCGTATTCAAAATTCAATCATTATAAGTTTATATTCTTTTTACTCGGTATTTACGGAGAAACAAAATAGAATAACTGAATCAAAATTGAAGAATAAGAACGAAAGACTTATATTATGAATTTGTTTATATAAAAAAATACCCAAATTTGGGAAGGTATATTCGATAGAAATATGTGCTGTTGTAAAATTATTATAACTTATTATTATTATTTTACTTTTCGTAACTGCTTATGGACAAGCTGATATTAAAATTTAGATGGTTGGTTCTTTGGTAGATACATACGTATATAAATATTTATTATTATTTATAATATACGTACACATTCGTATTATGCGTATATCCATTCATTATAAAATAGTCGATAGACATTTTTACTCGCATTCATTAGCTATACCTATTAATCATCAATATTATTATAATATAATAAGGACACCGATAGGCGCTTTTACTCTCATTTTATTAATATCCAATAATAAGGAATTATGTTCTTGAATTTAATAATAAAAATTGAATAAAATATGCTTTGATTAATATAATTCCCAGCAGAAGAGAAAACGATATTCGTCGGTATACACAGAATCCAAAAATCGTCTTCCCAGTCAAAAGTATCTTACAGAATTCGCCAAGAGAAACAAAAACTTTCTAATTACCTAACTTTGGTTTGGAAACTGGTTTCTTGTAGTAAACCAGGGGCCTACAACAGACACCACTACCCGTCAATCTGGACAATATCTTTAACCTATGAACAAATCCAGGTTGCCCAGGTATTAACCATCTACACTAGATAGTGCCCATAGAATCAGCATCACCCAACCCACATAGCCTGCCAGGAATTTGTAGAACTCAAATTTAGACCATGCTGATCGTATTTTATAAAGATTAAAAACCTTGGCTATGTACCTTGGAACATGTATAACTTACAAGATCATTAATTACCAGCCGTACCTAGGAATTGATACCACCAGTGGCTATTGCCTCTAAAAAAGTTCACCAAAACATTTTCAAAAAATAACACAATGTATTTAATAGTGAAAACGAACACATACTTCTATAAACATAAAAACAGAATGGTACAAAAAAGTGTTCCTGCCTCCACTGACAGATAAAAGTGTGTGTCGAGGAATAGTGATATTGGACATTGGGGGCTTGATGTCCATAATAAATATTTATGTATCAAGAATAATTAATAAGGAAATAATATAACTCCAGTACCGCACCAAGTAATCACTTTATTATATAAAAAAGAACAAGTAGGTGTTAACTCTACGAGTACAAGAAGAAGAAGTGAGTATAAAGAAAAGAATAAATTTTCTTAGTGGTATTAACGGCGGTATCGTACATCAGTGTAACCAACAAGTGCTCAAACAATCAGTGTAACCCCAACACTCCCTCCTTGGTTGAGTGACGCAGTTGGTCTATTGAATTCTTGAGTTGGTGCGGTAAAAGAACTGTTTGGAAAAAACCATTATTATGTAAAAACTCCAATTTTTCGTCAAAAGAATATTTACTCCTGTTGTTGAGGAAAAACCGTATAAACAGTAAAAAAACCTCAACTTAAATTTCTCCGATCTCTATTCTCCGTACACCTGTCTCCGTTTTAAATCTCCTTTAGATGAAAACTTATAATTAAGAAAAACCTCTATTTCTTCAATTGTTACTCCTATTCGAAGAAACCCTTTTACTCCACAAGGTAAAACTTCAAAGTATTGCCAAAGAAAAAATTTAAATTTGTGTGTATCATTTTTGTCATTATCACTTAATTAGCCTTAAGCCACCATAAGACTAGTTAAATGATTAGTTATTGTTTTTCGAAATAAAGTGTAAAATTTGTACAAAATAATAAAATTCATATAATTAATAAAAATACAAAACGAAAAAAAAAAAACAATTCAATAACACACAAATAATATAAATGAATAATAATAATCACTCCTCCCGAACACAAACATATTTACAAATGGGTAAGTAGTACTTAAATAATAATGACTTGATTTTTGACAAGATCGTTTTTGAGGTAGTTGATTTATCTTTGTTTCGTCTCCGATCTACTGCTTTCGTGTCTACTGATTATCTGTGAATAAATTATTATATGTTACTATTACTCCAGTAACATTCAAATCATAATACTCCAAATTTTAGTGGTTGGTGTTGTCCTTGATGTTTAATATTCTCCGTACTAATTTTTCAAATACTCCTATCGACAAGGGTTTAGTGAATACGTCAACCTCCTGATCTTCTGACACAACTTTAACTAAATTTACTTTACCATCTTGTTGAGCTTGTCTCACATAATGGTATCTCGTGTGTAGATATTTTAAGCCTGGTGCTCCTATCATCTGAGCTCCTTCGATAGCAGATTTGCTATCACAATAAATTGTCGGCGGTAAATAAGATACTCCTATTATTTTCTCCGTTATTTCAGCTTGAGTTTCTATCTCCTTGGCTAATTCACTTATGGCTATGAATTCAGCCGCACAAGTGGAAGTGGTTACGCACCGTTGTTTATAACATTTCCATGCAATCACATCTCGGAATAGTTTAACAGCGTATCCAGCTGTTGAAGCTCCGGTTACTAGGCAATCTCCCCAACTTGCATCCGAGTAACCTTCTAAGTTATCATCTTCTCCAAGATAAGTTAGCCCTAAATTCTCCGTATGTTTAAGGTATCTAAAAATTCTTTTTAACTCCTGAATGTTCTCCAGTGTGGGGTTTGATTGACATCTACTAATTAAGTTTACCACCAATGCTATATCTGGTCTTGTTCGTCCAGTCAGATATAACAAACATCCGACAGCTTCTATGAACGGATATTTTTCTCCAATTTGTGATTCCTCTGTCTGTTTGTAATTATTTTCATTTCTCCGTTTAACTTGCCTTGTCACCATTGGTGTTTTGCAAGGCTTACAGTCTTCCAATTTAAATATCCTTAATAATTTGTTAATAAAACAAGACTGTTTCAACTCCAATTTATTAATACTCCGATTTCTTTCTATTTCAATACTTAAATATTCTTTGGGTGTTCCCATATCCGAATTTTTAAATATTTTTCGTAAATTCTCCTTAAGTTGTTTAATTAACTCCAAGCAGTTTCCGGCTAATAATATGTCATCGACATACTCCAGAAGTATAACAAATTTATATTTTTTTCTCCATTTGAACAGACAGGGGTCCTTAACATCACTGACCAAGCCAATTTTATTCATTTCTGTGGTAAAAAGGACATTCCAACTTTTTGGACTTGTTCTTAAACCGTAGATTGATTTGTTTAATTTGCAGATTTTGTTTGCCCACTCCGAAGGATTTATCTCCACTCCTTCAGGAATCTCCATATATATTAGGGTGGTTACTTCTCCATGTAAAAACACAGTTTTCACATCCAGCTGACAAATCTCCAGATTGTACTTATTTACTATAGATATTAAATTTTGTACTGTTGTCAGCGGTGTTACTGGCGCATATATCTCCAATAAACTATACTCCATTTTGTCTTTAAATCCTCGTCCCACTAATCTCGCTTTATAGCGGATTCCTCCATGTGGTTCCGTTTTGGTTTTGAATAACTAACGAGAATCTATGACATTTAATTTTCTCCCATATTCATCAACGACTGGGCGGTCTATAATACTCCAGACCTGATGTTCATTTAACAAGTTTAGTTCCTCCTTTATAGCTTCTCTCCACTCCTGATTATTTGAGGAACTTATTGCCTCCATATACGTTTTAGGATCCTCATTTATTTCCGCCATAGCTATATTCGTAAACTCGTCTGTATTATTCTCCGAGTCTCCAATATTCACAATGTTTTCTCCTTCACTGTTAAATGCTTTAACTTTTTGTCTTTTCGCCTTAGACAGTCTGTTTGATTTTCTCCGTTTGACTCCTGTTGAAGCAGATGTTTCTTCTTCTTTTTCCAATTCAGACTCCGTTTTAAATTTATCAAACCAGTCCTTGTTAATATGTTTATTTTTCTCCAATAGTTTATATTTCTCCCTATAAACTATTTTCTCATTAAAACGTACGTCTCTCAATTCGATAAACGTTTTATTCTCCGGACTATAGAGTAAGTAACCTGACGGAGTATATCCAACCAAAATGGCTGGTATACCTCGTCCTGAGAATTTAGTCTCCGGTCTTCTTTTCACCTTAAAATATGACAAGCAACCAAATCTCCTTAATTGGTTGAAATTGTAATTTGTGTTAGGCGAGATCCTTTTTATTGGTGTTTCATAATTTACTGATTTGTGGGGTGTACGATTGTACACATAAACAGCTGCTTTGACTGCCAAGTCCCACATACTCTTGGGCAAACCTGAATCTAGCATTAATGCACTTACTCTGCTTTGTAATGTTCGGTTAAATCTCTCTGCTACTCTGTTATGTTGTGGTGTGTCAGGTGGTGCTAGTTGTAGGTCAATTTTCTCACGCTTTAATATCTCCTTTGTGTATCCTCCAGTAAACTCCGTACCTTGGTCTGACCTCAAGTAGCACACCTTAACATTGTCTCTGATTAAATTACGAACATTACGTAAGAACAACTCCAAACATTCTCCAACCTCCGACTTGTGGGTCATGATGTGTGCTTGTGCATAATGTGAGTAGTCGTCAATAAACACTACTATAAGTCTCCGTCCTCCAGGCAATGTTGCTGGTGAGATAGGTCCCATTACATCTGAATGTATCATTTGTAATGGTTTCTCCGCTCTCCATCTCAATTGTTTAAATGGTAATTTTGATAAATTAGCTATAGCACATATTTCACAATCCCTGATTACTCCAGTGAATTGAACTCCTTTTAATTCGGGATGTGTATCAGCTAATTTCTTTAAGTATTTCTCTGACAAATGACCTAGTTTATAGTGCCAAAATAACTCAAGTGGTATTTGTTTATTCATAATCTCCATGATGGTAGTAACAGGCATTTTATCTCCATCTAATATATATCTATCACACTCTATATTTTCAGTATCAATAACTGATTTTTCATTTTTCTCCTCAACTCCCTCCATCTTTTTCTCCTCAAGACTTTCTTCATCTTTCTTTATTTTCTCTGAATTCTCCTCATTATTATCATTGACTCCTCTCTCTGATAATTGATTATCTTTATTCTCTGATAGCGTAGGTGAACAATTCTCTTTATTGATATTTTCTCCATTATTATCATACTCTTGGTTTTTACTTTCTTCTCCTAAAATATCTCCTTAATCTCCTACTCCCTCCAAATTGTTTACCGAAGCTATATCTCCTACATGAGCCTGGCTAAAAATTACACGATGTGCTAATTCCGGGTTCTCATCGTCATAAATAGGTGGGCCAAAAGTATGATCAGTATAAAAGTGTAAGGGACAAAATGGTTTAGTATAGGGTCCTTGAAAATAAACTACACTTTGCTCTGAATTTGTAATACGTACTGATGTATTATCAAGGACAACTGTAAAACCTACATCTATCAATTTTCGTAGAGAAAATAAATTTTCCGAAAGGTTAGGACAACACCGTACTCCTTTAAACATTAATTTGTTGCCTTGTAAGTCACAAGTTACTAATGTACCTAACGCCGTACACAGTAAACGTGAACTTACATCAGCACTTAAAACTTCCTCCGTATAGGCTTTATGAGATTGTAAAGAATATGCAGTAGACATAAAGTACTGAGTGGCTCGGCTGTCAGCTAAAAATGATATTCTGTAAGTACTACCTGATGACTCCATATTTGGTCATTTCTCCAGTTGACCAACCTCCATGGGGTTTTCCTCCGAATTTGTGGCTATTAGTGCCGACTCAAGTGGGGCGTTCTCTGATTCGCTAACAAAGGGGACAGGGCTCAGTGGCAGTGGGATGTTTAAATATTCCGGAACATACTCCACATTGTCTGGTCCGATCACTCCAGTAATTGTTACCATCTCAGTCTCCGATTCAACTGTTGTCTCCACTCCAATGTCTAAATGTTCCTCAACAGCTGACTCAAAAATGAAGGACTCTTCACTCGAAGAGTACAAATCCTCCGGATTTAACACATATTTTGCCGATGTATGTGTCGACTCCGACAACGTGGAAGCATCTCCTTGCTTCTTGAACACCACTTTACCGCATGCAGCAACTCCTCTCTGACTACTGACAGTGCCCCGAGCTGGCTTGTTAATTCCTCCACTGATCCGTTTCATCGGATCATTAATCAAGCCGATCTGTTGTACAGGTGGTCTTACTCCACAACCTACTCTGCGGCCATGCAAAAATACTCCTCTTCCACCCAGGTGTGTTGCTCCAAATCCAGTTCTCCAATACTGAATTCTTGTGTCCGGTACCACCGGTTGAATTTTCCCTCTCTTAGGACACGTCGCCGAAATATGTGTCATCCTGACTACTCCGCACGTGTAACACATTCTCCCTTCCACTGCAGGATTCGGGCAATTTACTCCAAAATGCCGGTAATGTTGGCAATTGTAGCACCGTATATTGTCCAGAGGGGATGGAGTGCGCATTACTCCGGTTCGCATTCCTCCACAACCTCTATAGACAATATTTGCCTAAGCTACCACCGTAGCTCCTCGTCCAACTCCATCAGGTTTCTTCTCCGTTTGTTTATTCACCTCCGCTTGTAACATTAAACATTTCAACTCCTCAATTGAAAGGCCTACATCATTTTGGCATTTCGTAATAAAATTTATTGTTTCAATCATATTCGAGGACTTGGAGACTTCCATGTAAAAATAACTCCTCTTCTTCTTCTCCGTTAATTGATCATTCTCCTGATTACTTTCATATTGTCGTATCAATTTGTCAAATTGATTGAAGAATTGATACGGTTTCTCCTTTTAAGGATTGTATCTTAATAATGCGAGCTCTTTTCTCAATGCCTCCGACACCTTATGAGACTCACACTTTTTGAATTCTTTCAAAGTATTTAAGATTTTATTTGGGTCGTTCTCCGATACGATCATTTTATGATAATTATCATCTATGTGATTTATTATTATATCACGAACTAAATTTAATCTCAACTCCTTTTCTTTATCATTATATTTCTCTATCTCCTTCTCTGGGCTTTCTATAACTCCATACAAATCCTTCGATATAAACTCCGATCTAAGATAATCGAATCATAAATCATATCTCAAACTCCTCGTTAGTTTTTATTCACGTTTTATATTATCTCTCGTTACAACTATCTCCGATTTTAATTTCTTACCAAACTCCTCAGGTAAGTCACTTTCTCCTTTTAAAGCGTCAACGAGGATTTCTAAAAACTCCCTTTTAATATTTCTCTCCGATTCTAAGCTTTTCTCCTTTGGTTCGTTATTAGTTCGCTTTTCTCCATCTCCTTGTCCTCTATTTACATTATTTTCTCCAATCACATTTTGCATATCGACATCCTTATTTTGTTTTTCTGTAAATACCTGATTTGTAAACTCCGTTAGCGTACTCTCCAATGACGCAATGCGGCGTTTTAGCTCCAAAACCTCCGGCAACTCCGTTTGTTGCGCCTCATTTTCTTTCTCCCGCTGCATAGCCTCAAAACATTCTCTCGTCACCTCCGCTGCCAGACTTTGGGCATCCGCCTCATGCGAAGTCATTGGCACTTCCTCCGTATTTTTGGATTTCTCCACCATCACCTTTTCTGCAGCGTGTTGCACCCATTCACGAGAGATTTTGGGAATTTTAAAATTGGCAAGAGACTGTACAGGCTTTATCGCAACTGGCTTCTCCCATGGCCTTGGTTTTGATGTCGATATTTTAGCAACTGATTTTCAGGGAGCTGCCACAGGTGTCGCTGCCTTTGACAAAGCCGGTTTCTTGCCCAACTTTGATTTTGGATTCTCCACCATCTCCTTTACAGCTGTTTTGGATTTGACTGTAACAAAGAGAACCACAATTAAATTGGCGTGACGTCACTTACTCCTTCTCCACTTCAAAGCATTAAATATAATGAGCAACCCCAAAAATCATCACGGCTTACCCCGTCTCCGTTCAACTCCTTCTTCAAGAAGGCGACTCTCCATCTGTGGGTCGACTTCTTCATATTGGTCGGATTCACCGACCAACTCTTCCTCCAGATACTCCTCCACCGCATACTCCGAATAAGACGAAGCTGAATCAGACACGTTGCCTTGTCCACTGCTCTGTTTGCGGCTCCGCGCACTGTTTCCCTCTCCGGACTTCGCCTTTCTACCTCTCAGCATCTTACTATTTTAATAATACATTATATTAGTTCAAAAATTTTTACTCCTATATTATATTTACAATATCATTTGGTTCGAAGTCTGTTTGACTCTTTCTCCTTTACGGGGTATTCATCTCCTTCTCCTGCATTAATTATTACGAGGGAAACGTACGACCTTGCTCCTGAACTATGACAACGAACATCGTTGTACATAATTTGGAGCACCATCTCCTTCAATGTGAGGAACAAACACACATCTACAGAGATAGTTAGTCAACTATATTTCAGTCCACAAACGCAACGTCCATCCATATAGTTTACCCGCAAACAAAGATTGTTGTGGATCGAGTGTATTTCAGCCTCTTATTATGTTTCTCCGATACGAGATGGATTTTTCTCCTCTACCCCCTTCATCATCAAAAAGAGCCTATGGTGGTATTAATATTATTCTTATGATTTCATAATTATACACTCCATCCTACCACCATTTTAAATTGTCTCCTAACTCCTATATCACCGAATAGCTTTACTGTATTCTTTACTCCCTACAGTAAAGGTATTCTGAATAGCGGGGGAGCTATTTTTACGCAACTCCTTCTCCGATCCTCCGTTAGACAACTGTATGCGGTGGTTAACTATCAGGTTTTTACTCCAAAAAAAAATTTACGGTGGCACCCTATACATCGATGTTTATTATTATTTTATAATCACTCCCTATATTAAGCGCTTTTAAGTTTTTCCAAAGCGTAAAACTATTATACGAAACATGTTTCATTACACCAATCAGCTCCTAGTGTACGCAAACAGTTTTCCTCCTACCGGTATTTAATTATCTCCATCTTACTCGAGTAATTAAAGGAGAAGGATAGTCAACGAGATCGAACCAAATTTAATAGAGGACTCCATATATTTCACTTAATTAATTAAGAATCACTCACCGATCCTTCTCCTTGCAAATTAATTGTTACTAACTGATCTCCGTAACTCCAGAAAATGGTAGTTTTACATACCATTCAGGTACACACGTAACACCAACAAATAAATTTACTAAGAGAATTATTTCACAAACCGCCGAAAATATTCACAAAAGAATAATAAAGTTAAGGAAATCATAAAAGAATATGAGGTTGACGTGATAAATAACAGTAAAATACAAATAAGGAATAAATTCCACACGACAAATATAATGGGTATCACTGACTGGGAGATGAGAACTTAACTCGACCAGTTATTTCAAAAAGAATGAAGATCGCCAAAAATAGATCGACCTCACTAACTTCGCAATTAAAATGATTCGACCTCGATCCTTCATCCTGATTGGCCAATTCTCCTTATCTGTTTTCTCCGAATTCAAAGTAATACAACAGAATGCATTCGTATATATATCTAACTCTGTCCAGCAATGATGAGGCAAGGCAGGCAATGAACATTCTCACGTTTATTCATGCACTGCGGATTGCCTATATTGATGAATTCGCAACGTATTTTACTCACACATACTCACACGTACACCAGCGGAGTTGTGTAGTAGTGACCTCCATTGTCTCCTTTTCGTTCGTTCTCCGATTTAACATCGATGTTTCTCGAACTTATCAAAGGATTAGGAATTTGCCGACATTGTAGCAAACTGGCAACCAATATCATTGGCACTGACGGCTTGTTCCTTTGACCTTCTCCTTTTTTTTATTTCGTCATCATTTTATTATCTCCAGGCCCATATTTTTCTCAATGTATACGATTTCTTTGTATTTTATTTTTGATAGTGTGCGTAATAAAATTACGTACACTAAACAATATTTTTATCCCAAAAAAAAAAAAAATTTATTTCTTAACGAAATACTTCGCCATTTCTCAATACACCATTTCTCCAACTCCGACAATGATTTTATTTGAACTCCAACTTCTTCTCCTTTCAATCTCCGTACTCCATCTAGACATATATGCTGTTAAAATAAATACAAAGTAAATTAATATGTGCACATTCTCCTTCTCCATATAATTATATACACTGGAGTATGAAGTAATATTAGAAATACTCAATAAGTTGCTGTTGACAGACTTAAATTAATGAGGTACCTCTTATATAATTACACTAGTGTTAAACTCCACTTACCTCCGCCTCTGTCACCAAACAGCCTGAGGAAAATTAAAAAAAAAAAAAAATACTCAGGAATACCTGCACTGGTACTGAAATCTCTGGGATCTTTGCCCTGTGATTCCAATCCCATTAATTCTTCAGGTACCCAGCACCTCCACCATATTGGACATTGGGGGCTTGATGTCCATAATAAATATTTATGTATCAAGAATAATTAATAAAGAAATAATATAACTCCAGTACCGCACCAAGTAATCACTTTATTATATAAAAAAGAACAAGTAGGTGTTAATTCTACGAGTACAAGAAGAAGAAGTGAGTATAAAGAAAAGAATAAATTTTCTTAGTGGTATTAATGGTGGTATCGTACATCAGTGTAACCAACAAGTGCTCAAACAATCAGTGTAACCCCAACAAGTGAACAGAAAAAATTATAAGGTGTGAATTTAGATAGTTGATCTACTTATCAGGAAGAAGAGAAGGAAAAAGGGACCAGATTTGAAACACTAGGAAGATAATTTCATTATTGCATACGAACCTAGGAAAAACCAAAAAGTTAAGGTAAGGAAAAGGTCGAGAGAAAAGACAAATAAGTGAATAGCTTAGGCATTACTGGTTATATACGTAGGTGTATTCTACACAGAGTTTTTTAATTTTTAATTTTTATTTTGTTTAGTTTTGTAATAGCCAGGTGCGTCAAATTGATCAGGCAGAATATGCACAATATCATTTCTAACCAAATTATTAAACTGGTGAGTTACCATTTTATTAATCATTGCTTAGAATGAAAAATTATTTTGCAATTTAGAATATTTATTTGTTTTATTTCTTTTCGATGATCTGGAAAAGTATTCTAATAAGTAATAGTGGAAAGGCACCAGGGCCACAGCTAATTTTTGGCGTTTGTTTAAAATTACAATAATAAAGGTGCGAAGTAGTAGTCTACTATTGAATTTGCGAATATTTTGGCCCATTTTTCAAATAATTGAAAGTTTTTGAAAGTGTACTCACAAATAATAATTATCAAAGACTTTCCTTGTAAATAATAGGGAAGATTATTTTTTGTGATATATTTTATTAAAATAAAAAAAGGAAGATTTCCATAAAAAGTACCAAGAATTTTTATCATTTAAAAACCTCTTTGTATTAAAATTTAACAAAAAGAAAGCAAAGTGTTTAAGCCTTTTAATAATTTTGAGGACCAAAATCTTTGAAGCTGAAATATTCCAAAAATTATTATTGTTATTGAAACGAAGGTTGATAAATCAGAACCCAGTTTTTGAGTTGAAAATTTTTCAAAAATTAGGAGCTGAAATGAAAAAGTTCTGCTGTGCTGAAACCTGTTGGTTCTTGAGATGAGGATTCATCGTGAAAAATTTTGGATTTCAGTGGGCACCAGTATTGCAGATAGGTACATGTAAGATTGATTCTGGTAATGATAGAAGAAATAATTTTGTGCATTTTTGATTCTTAATATTACAACACATCTAAGGAGGTAAGTGTTGCTACATCAGGTATTTTGATATTAAATCAATAGTTTTTTGCTCTGTAAAATTTCTTCTATTATGCATTAAATTATATAATATCATTGGTTGAATCATTGGGTAAGATGGGGGGATGCTGACATGGAGTGTAAGTAAGAACAAAAATGAGGTAGTATAAATATAATTTTAAAGTTGATTTTAAGGAAGATAATTGGTAGGTTTATTTGTGGGGGTTTTCATCTGAGTTCTAGACACCTAGCTTATTCGGACCCTCCAAATTTTTTTTCTTTTATTTCAGATTTTTGGTGAAAATTTGAAACTGGATGTAAATAATATTGGTGTTCACTGGGGCAAGTTCCTTATAAAATAAACCCACCCTGTTGAGATACGGCACTATTACCAGTTAAAAAAAATCTTATATAATGCATGATCAGAAGGGCAATGTTTATACTGGTATTGTTTGAGTAAAAAGTAGCTCATATTATTAATGAATATAATCTTGATATAAAGTGAACACACCTCTCTGTAAAAATGTGAAGGATCTTTTATATGGAACACGTCCAGTCTACATCAAGGTAGAGGTTACACTTTCTAAATGAAACATTAAATTTGCAAAAATGAAGAAAATTATGTATTATTCCATTTTTTATAATTTTTAAGAAAGACTCATCATTAAGATAGAATTTCAATATTTTATTACTTTCCAATCATTAATTACATAAAATATCTTCCGCTACAAGATTCAAAAGAGAGTTTACATTACTTGGAAATTGCTCATTCACTGCGCTCATTTTGCAAAATCCCGCCCATGTAATTGCTCACTTTTGAACCTGGTGAGTAATATACTATTTTATCTCTCTCTCTTCCCTTTTCACCTCTACTCTTAATTTCCTCCATCAAATTCATTCTTCTATTGTTAGTTTTCTCTTGAATTTGGAATTTCAGTCAACATTTTGGTAGGAGTAATTTTTTTTGTCGTTGTTTCTATCCTCCAAAATCTAGTGTTCTATAACTTTGGCATTCTTATTAAAAATCTTCTTTCAATCTTACTAATTAGCAAGAAAATTAGGGGGAAATATAGAGAAGGTACTGTAATTTTTTATGAATGGTTTTTGTTGAAATATTTGGGAAAACAATATTAATATTTTGTGAATCATATTTGTCAAGTTTGAAAAAATAACAAAGGTTTCTGTTTTGGTCACTTCTATTTCTAAATTTTTAATACCTTTTTCATCTCTCTCCTTTTATCAAAAAATTAACAATAGTTGTCTATTTTTAGCATATTTGAAGGGGAACTTGAAGGTTTCAAATTCTTTCTCTCAGTGCTAATTTTCTTCAATCATTTTTTTACTGACTTGATCAAAAAATCTTTTAACTTTTCTATCTTACTAATTTGGTCATTTGGCAATATTTTTCTTTGATTTCCTCTAATAAAAAAATTTTCATTCTCATACATATTTCCCTTGCTCCCACATATCAATTTTTGAAAAATATTATGGTGATGGAAAGTTCTAGATAGGAAATATGGATATATAATTCAATGTTTTAATCACTTCATTTTATTTTTATTTTTCCTTTGGAAAATCAAGAAGTAATATTTATTTTCTTGTAATTTTACAAATTTTGTTCGCAAAGATAGAAGTTTATTAATTTGCCATATTGCGATATTGAAATATTTGCATCAGCCATTGTGAAACTATGGTTGGATTTTGTTCATTGAAGTTATACAAAATTAGAAGCTAATAGAAGTTTTTCATGATTGCAGAATATTTTTTAGCCGAAATATTTTAATAATTTTTTTTACGTATAATAAATGGAATAAAAATTATTTTCAGTGAAAATTTTTGAATATAGAAATATTTTTGGTAATAGATTGAGAAGCCCGAGATCTGGACCTTAAAATAAAAATTATTTTCGACAAAAATAAGACAAAATAACGACGTCACAATTTAAGACAATTTTTCGAGAGACAAAATTCGAATTTGGACATTATATTATCCGAATTCGAACTTGTATTCAGATGAAGACGTGAAGACAGAAATAAAATCTAATTCTTTTTCAGGCGATTATAATATATTTTATTTCAGTAACGACTCTTCCAAATTCAGACAATTTTAGACAATAATTTGGTTCGATCCAACAGACTGGCGCCATGAGACATATATTAAATGAAGACGAATTGAATAAAAGTTAAAACCCATCGACGGATATGAATGCAGCCAACCTTTTTTATCTCCGTTCTTTCCACGCTTTGCTTGTGGTTTGCAGTCATTTAATATATTTTATTATATTATATTTTATCAGTCATCCACGTGCGTTTTTAGCCTATTGTATGTCGACGTATATATTTCTGCTTTCTGTAATCTTATTGGCTGTAGACATTTTATATTTCCTCTTGCTTTTTATACTTTTTATGTTATCGACATCGTATGTTTGAAGGCAATTAGCAGACAATAAGTGGGGAAATTTCCTTAACAAGAGGAACTGATTTGTGAAGACAAATTCTGATTTTAAAATCACTCTCTTCTTTGCACTGACGACACCTGGTACTAGGTTCGTCTTTGCAAATGAGTCCTTATTGTGTAGGCGGATAGTAGCAGGTCCAAGTCACAAGTCGTACATCTAAGTCCTCACATCAGGCAATTTAATGTGTATACCATCTTCGAGATGAAGAATAGGATTCAATCTGATCTACCTTGAAGACAACTAGGATGGTAGTTGGTATTCCAGATAGGTTTAGTTGAAGACAAAGGCAAATTAGGGATGTTCTTTTGTCATGAAGGATCAGTAGTGACGACACATAAGTCATTCCTAGTTTCGCCAGTTGTACATCGCACTTCAAGGCGATCTTTTAAAAACACCTGCGAGGTGAAGCATCAGTCGACAATACGATCATATGGAGTTCCTGGCACCTGCTAGGAGGGAAATTTGGGGTGTTGAAGACAACTTTAAGACAAGCTTGGTTCAAGATGACTGCCTTGCTCTGTCATTTAAAGGCCGCGTCGAGCCTTCTTTTTTCGCATAGTGGATTTGACTCCATCTATGTTAGTAAATTTCTCACTTCACCCTCACTTTCAACCAAAAGCTCCGAGACCTAAAGTTTCATATTAGGAGTCTTTTACACAACAAAACCATCACTCATGAAGACACACAAATAGGTGAAGACACAACAACTTTCTGATGGTTTCCCCTACTTGTTGTCTGCCATAGCTTTTTTTTTAACTTTTTATTTTTCCGCTACACACTTTGCTTTGTTCCACTTTGTTGACACTATAGTTCTTTTGTAATTATAGTCTTTGACAAAATAATTCTGCTGTTTGTTTTTGTAGGTTTCGAACCTTGTATGGATCGAAACTTTGTTAGGCTCTTCTATCCGCACAACTTAGCTTATTGCTGATTTGTCATATTAATTTGCTGAGGTATGAAGATAAATGTAAGCTGCGTTTTGCCGTGTCTGGAGAAGCTTAATTCAAGTCAAGAAGAATTCAACCATAGGACATAGTCAAAGTCAAAAAAATAAAATGTCTTGAAATCACAATTCAAGACCCCTCAACTCAGTGTTTCGGTTGCATGATGCCCTAACTTTAGGACATTATGAATTCATTAGCATTTAAACACCACTATACATTAAAGGTTGACTTTATGACATGTGACAGGAATCGATTTCATATGCCTCATAAAATATGGCGACTGTGGCAGAAATCGATTTCGGACGCCTCAAGATATTGGTACATTGTTTGAAAAGTTTGAATATTTTGCAGAAATGTTGAATTTTGAAATTTTTTTACCTCAGTTGTGGAAGT
Source organism: Ericerus pela (assembly GCA_011428145.1). Taxonomy (NCBI): domain Eukaryota; kingdom Metazoa; phylum Arthropoda; class Insecta; order Hemiptera; family Coccidae; genus Ericerus; species Ericerus pela. The sequence continues at coordinate 190,473 of WOFM01000467.1, forward strand.
AAAGAAGAATTTTTATGTTCTGTGGTCAATTCCAGTCTGTTAATTGGTATTAAAATATTGAAGTTTTTTGGTAAACCAGTAGGTCAACTGTTGAAGAGATTGTATTTTTGGGTATTTTTTGGAAAACTACAGTCTCCTAATGATAGAAACAAAAATAATTAAAAATATTTTTACTTACAAAATCTAACATAATTTTAGAAAAAAAATGAGTAAAAATTCTCCAAAAAGAAAAAAAATAATTATTTTAAAATTTCTCCAGTAAGATCTATTGAAATAAAAATAAAAGGAAAAAGATCATTAGAAGGTATTGTAAATTAATAATTTTATTCAAAAAAGAAACAATAAAAAATGGGTTAAAAAGAAAAAAAAATTCTGTCAGGTTTAGAAACTGGAAATACAGAAGTCAGTACTAATTGAAATATTTTTTCATTAAAGGAAAAGAAAGCCAAATTTAATGATGCCAGTCTCTAGACATTTTTATAGCTCCTGTTGGAGAAATTTTAAGAGAATCATTTCATCTTCTTACAACATTTTTTATTGTTTCTTTTTAATTAGCTTACGAGCTCAAGAATGAGAAAATTGTAGTGTGATTTTTGCCCGGGTTGATGAATTGCGCTCAATCGGACCAAGTTGTTTACAATATTTTTTGAAATAATTGTACAAAATATTATAACTGAGCCAGGGGCAATAAAATTTCATGAAGTTCTTGGTCAAATTCATGTTATGATAGAGAGAATGTTTAGTTGGGAAAAGTGAAATTAAGTTATGGTATTCCAGGGGGCTCATAATTCATCTACTACCCACAATCCCCACAGTGTTTCTAAATCTAAATTCCATAAAATCACAGACTTTGAAGAGTACACTTACGACGGAGGACAGTGACCAAATTATGACGGCTTGAGACAAGTGCCTTGGAATTTGAATTTAAACCATCCATGGACTGTATTTTTATGTCTATAAACCACGAAATTGATTTGTTTCCATCTAATTACTTACCAACTTGAACACATTAGCCTAAATCCGCAGGAAACACCATTGAATTCAATCCATTGCCCTAATAAATAACTAAAACATTATATATGATTATATTTAATGTAGAACAAAATTTACATCCAGAAAATATAGTCGGAATAAAATACAAACAAAATTAACTTTATAGACAGTAAAAACATAAAACAAGATTTAATAAGAGAAATTAGACTGTCTTTGGGAAGAATAAAGGAGTTGGTAATAAAAACCGGTCATTAAGAATACGGATATCGGCTTATTAATAATTCTATGGACATTGTTTCTCTATTGTGGGAAAAAGAGATGAAAAAGAGAGGGAAGAAAAGACTAACAAAACCAACGTTTAGTGGAAAAATATGTATAAGGAAAGAGAAAACAAAAAATGTACAAAAAAAGAGAACTCGTTTTCTATAAGAGGGTCTATATGGAAGATGATAAAGGGAAATACACAATAGGAAAATTGAAAAATATTTGTGAAAATTAACGTGTATTTTTTAAGCTAAGAGAAACATACAAAGTCAATCGAATTAATTTTAAGAAGTATTTAGTATGCATTTACAGCCCAACCAGTCGCAAATGTAATATTTTCAATTTCTGTGGTGTACCTAATGTGGCAGTTAAATGAAATAAAATAAGGCATTTGTAGATGTGGGGGAAATTGGGAACCTATTATACATAAAAAAATCAAGGTGTGAGAAAACGAATTAAGGTGTAATAAAGAGAAATTAAGGAGTGAGAAAAGCAAGAGTTCTCAAATTAGCCACTTTTATCACGTCATATATGCCACGCAAACAAAGAATTTTGTAAATATTCTTCCTTAATTTTCTGGAGAGTTCACTTGGTAATGGAGGAGGGGGTCACCAGGGATGAGACAAACACAGATAATGTTGACTCTTCTCTGATTTCATTTTAAATTCATTGTTATTTGTACAGTAACAGTTGTCGTGGCTCCGCCCACGAGTCCCCTGCGCACTAGCGATGCGCAGGGAACTGGCCACGACTGGAAGATACTGGGCTGAGGCGTCGCTGTTCAGTTGTTGTCTGAACACAGAGGCGAGAGCTAGGTGTGTGACGACGACTTATTTTATTGTCCTTGTGACGTTAAACGAATTATTGTAAACTCCTACCACTACATGGTAGCAAAGCAATAGCGTTTAACCTGGACCTCTGACATGGTTAGATTTCATGTCCTCTCGAAATTATGTTTCGCAAGGGAATTAAAATCAGCAAAAAAAAAAAAAAACTACGTTTTTTGGCCCAGAAAAAACGGTTCTACGAACTGAAAATAATAGCTTCCACTCAGAAATATTTTGGATGAAATATGTCTGCCCTAAATTCGGAATTAAATTCTGAACAAGAAAAAATATTCTCGTATCAATAATACGCACAATGGATGTCAGGTAGCAATTCTACTAGAAAATATTCATCGTATATAATACGCTTAATGGCCGACGAAAAAATAATCAACATTATTTTTCCGCCGCCCCCAGCGATGTATTTTGTCTTCACTATTAAATAGCGCACAAATATATTGCTGAACTTCAATCCTTTTGTTATACGAAAGAGTATTCGAGACATCGAAAATAATTTTTTATTGTAAATCTCTCTCGAACTCGTACGTTTCTAGGAAACGGAAAAAAAAAAAAAAAAAAATAAAAAGAGGCAAAAAATCGTCCGAATTTACGAAAAAGACGTAAAAAATTACGATCGACGGCGATGTTTCATCGGACAGGCTTCGACCTGCCGTCGATTTAATAGATACATCGTTTGACTTAGCCATGCCTCACGCACACGGACGCAATTATCCTAGCGAAATACGCTAGCACACTCACACAAACAGAGTTTGATGCAGTGAGCTGCGGATGCAGCGACGGCTTACGCATGCGCACTGCGAATGGTTGGACAACACGTTCTGCATAGTATCCCTATGAAACAACCCCGAACGTTCATTCGCCTTTGCATAGTAACAACATTGTTGCGCTAATTAATTAATTTCTAATTAATTTACGTGTGTTTGCCGTCATTTTTTAATTGTTTTTCTTGTGAAGTGAGTAAATTTTGCCCGCTCGTAATTTTGCTAATTATCGCGATCTCGAGAGTTTCTAATACTTCGTCCCAAATTAATAATTCGCCGCAATTTTACGTAATTTTTTACGCGCTGCCATATTTCGCGACTTTTGTCGTTTACAAATTGTGCGCCATTTTGCGAATCTTTTTTTCTCTCGAATTTTGCGAATTTATCATTCCCCCCCGGGAGTGTAGTGGTGTAGAGTTTTCGAAATTGATACCGCCACATAGCCCAGTTATCATGGTAAGTACTTTGGAGATTTTTCAAATCATTAAACTTATAGTTTTTCAAAGTCCCAAGGTAGCGGCAATTTTAATTTTCGTAATTTATTATTACGCACAAATGTAAAATTTGAAAATTTCCCTATCATAACCTATAGTGAATATAGTGATGTTATGATAATCCCCTAAAATTGATAATTTTAGTCATTATTTAATAATGTATCGGGACCCTAAGATCGCTTCACGGTCTTAGCCTAAAGTAATTTTAGACGTAATCTATTATTATGAGTGTATTTTCGCGTTTCGATAATCACTTATCACCCCAGGGTCACGCCAAAATTTTTTTTGAAAATACCTGGAAACATGAGTGACTCGCGAAATATACTTACGTATAATTCATGTGCAAAAAACGTCTTTTTGTCTACGGGTCACGCCCGATTTTTCGTTTTTCCTAAAACACTTAGAAAAAATTTAGACATACATGAAAACGTAAATAATTTACGAAAATTCTATCTAAATTTTGATCACAAAAATTTTTTTGGATTAATAAAATCGTATCTAAAATACGTCAAAATTATCTCGTAATTTGAATTACGCGCCGATATTTTGTTTGTCATGCGCGAACATGGTGCGCGTAACCTTGGCAATCATCGGAACGAAAAATTTTCGTCTCGATGACGTCGTTCGTAACTAGGTCACTAGTACAAATTTACGAACGACCCATTAAGAGTATAGGGACTCGTAATAATTTTATTTCGATCATTTTTTCTCACGAAAAATTTACGTAATTAATTACGCACCAGTAATCTAATAAATCTACGATTTTTTCCTTACGTATCTCTGAACATAAATAAATTAAAATTTGTTTTGATTTTCTATTATCGTAATAGTATCCTTTTTCGTGTACTTGTTCACAGAGTGAAACAAATAAGGACGCGAACCACCCGACCACCTCACAAGGAGCCGATGAGATCGATCGATTACTCGATCCGGATACGTTGTTGAGGGAGGAGGAAAATAATAATCCTCCACCCCCACCTCAACCGCAACCACAACCGCAACCGGTTCCGGATCCGCCCATGCCAACATGGGCAGAAGAGGTTGACGCAGATGAAAATCAGCGCCTGGCGGATGCCATCAATCCTCGCCGAACACCTGTTCGGTGGGTGGATGAAATTGAGAATACTATTCCGCCACCCACACGCACGCAACGTGCGCCATCAACGTCGAGTACAACGACGGATAGTACGGAGGAACGGAACCAATTCATCGTCACAATCGAAGATTGTGAGGAGTACATGTGCTACCTTGAGGATTTACTCAACACACCTGTAGCTCCGGGCCTTAACTACGACCACATCCTGAATGAAGATTCAGCGATTAAGGCCACGATCAACGATCTCGAATTCCCGCCTCGTGGACTCGAAAAGGACATTCTTCTCGACGCTCGTCGCTATAGAAGAAAGTTGTTGGTGCTGCAGGGTCGTATCCAAACCAAGTTTGGCAACCCCAATCCTCCACAAACCGTACAGCCAGTACGACAAGGGGGTGACCAGGACGCTGCCCAACGTGACGAGGAACGCCGAAAGCAGGAGGAAGAACGCCTGGCCAAAGAGGCGCTCATCAGTGAGCTTGTACCTCAGGTCCAGGACGCGCTGGAGCAAGTGGCCATCGATCGTAGATTGTTGACCACTTCTGAACATCGCGTTCAGGAGCTGCGGTACAAGATTGCGAACGAGCTTCAGATGGATTCGGAGGAATTCATCAAAAAGTTCGTCACTGAGGGTGCCTCCCAACCCGAACAGTCTAGTTCGAAGGCAGGTGGCAACGATGATACATCGTCCCGTCCGAAGAAGCTGTACGGCATCGTCACAGGTAATAATACTTCATTATTATCAAAACGTCCGTCACTCCCTACCCTTTCGCTAGGTGAGGCAAGAATTGAAGGAGAACCCAGTCCCAAAAGGACTTGTTCGGAACCACCTTTAATCCCCCCTCAAACCCTTTTGGCACCTAACCCCTCATTAGAAATAATGCATAGGGAACCCAATCAAAATTTATTGACATTGCCTAACTCAGCCAATTTAAACAAATCGACTGAAGTACCGATGGATACCGATGTTATCATTGAAAAACCCAGTAATCCTAATTACATTCCAAAATGTTGGGAACACGATTCGAATAATCAAATTGATATTGGATTTGCGAATTTAAAACCCCCAAATTTTATTTGGAAAAATGGGACGGTGATATTCTAGGATATCCCGGCTTTATCAACGGTTTTAATAACTACGTTAATAAACGGAACGATATAGCTATACCCCAAAAAATAAATCTTCTACATGGCGCTCTACCAAAATTTTTAGTCGAAAAAATCAGCCATTTTTCTCCAGATAACATAGGTTATGTACAGCGACTGAAATTTTTACACAGTCGATATGGAGACGAATCTAAGATTCGAGCTGAAATGTGGCTAAAATTAACCGCATATTCCACGACAACTAACGACATCACGTCCATACTTGACGCGTTAGACACTTTGACTGTCATGGTTGACAGATATCGTTTGGTAGCCAACGTCATTGATGAGGAGCAGTTATTTAATATAATTGTGAAAAAATTCCCCCCTCGCTCGTACCAAAACACTTTAAAAAGTGGCGAGCGTCATGTCAAACACATTTTCGAAGCTGATAGATCTTTTATCAAAATAAGAGAATTATCGGAACCCATCTGTACTTCTGTACCAAACAAGGGCGATAAAACTAACAATCAATCGAATAGGAATCAATCCCAATCGAATCGAAATTTTTCACAACCTAAAGGCAGGAAAAATTTCGCAATTCTTTCGCAAGAATTTGACCCAGCCCCCAGAGGAAAGAATAAATCCAATCCTCGTAAACAATATAAAAGGCGTCAAACTAAAACAGAAGAAGATGACTTACAGCCTAATTCTTCTGCCATAGATCCTGATGGAAGTCAGTACGTGCAGACGCCTTCTGGACAGCGCATACCAGTGGCCATGGTACGATTGGCGGTGGTGCCCCCTACACCTTGCATTTTTTGCAAAGGGCAGCACCACTCACACCTCTGTCGTGTGAAGAGCACGCTGGAGTCTCGACGGGCGCACTACTTTAAAAATAAGTTATGCAACCGTTGCGGATTTTCACATCCGGATACTCCAGTGTGCCGAGTAATCCCGCCAGTCCACTGTAGGTGGTTCCAGTGCGCCAGCACCGAACACCACTCCAACTTCTGTCCGAAGGTGGAGTACCCTATTACTCCAGGGCGTGTGGATGCATGGATAGAGTACCTTCGGGAATGCAAGAAGTACTTGCCAAAAGGTAACTTTACTAGTAGAAATACTAATCTGGATGTAAACATTCTTGGATTTAATCCAAATAAACCTTTACAGACGATCCCAGCTACCGTCGTAGAGTCAACCGTTGAGATTCAACGCGACGAATCTAAGGATTTGAACGAAGTTCAGTCAGTTGCCGGGACTCCAGTATTAAGTGAGTGTTTTACATTTTTTAATACTAGAGATAAAGACGCTCATTTTTTGACATTTACCTCGTATGTCCTCGCTCCAAACGAACCCGACCCCGTAAAAATCAATGGTTTTTTCGATTGTGGCAGTAAGCATAGCTACATGTTCTATTCCTATGCCTACGAATATCTGAAAGATAATCTCTCGGATTATGCGGATATCATAAAATTTCGTGGCTTAGCTGGACAGATGTCCAAACAAATTAGAACACAAAAAGTGAAATTTCATTTAATTAAACATGATGGAACGAAAGTTCTCATGGAAGCTAATACTGTTCCCCACATAACTGATAATTTATCAGAATTCGATTTCGAGGAATTTAAAAAACGGTATCCAAGATACGAAAATATTGATTTCTCAGGTTTGGATCGAGGACTTTCTATACAATTACTTGTTGGAAACAATTACATGTGGTCTTTTATAAAGCACATAAAGCACTTGTCCCCCACCCTGCAACTAATCGAGACTGACTTCGGAGCAATGTTAGGAGGATTCCTAGGATCTTCCACACAATGTGACGTATTCTATCCCACTTTCTTCACATCCCCAGAAAGCATCAAAAATTTTTGGAAATTAGATGTTCTCGGGATCGAAACTAACAATTTAGTTGAAGATGATGCCGAAGCGGAAGCTTTGCATTTGTTCTATAAAAATATAGAAAAGGTCAACAATCGATATCGCATACGGTGGTTATATAAATATAATCCCCCACCGTTGGTCAATAATCGTCAGTTAGCCTATAAACGTCTAGAACGTCAGTTACCTAAACTGCAAAAGGATCCAATCTTTTTTCTTAGATACGATCAGTATTTTCTTTCTCTGGTAGACTTAGAAATGATCGAACCTATCGATAACGATAGACCAGCCAAACTGGTGCACTACTTACCACACAAAGGTGTTTACGATCCTACAAAGAGTACACCACTCCGAGTAGTTTTCGACGGATCAGCTAAGTCTAAGAAATCAAATCGTTCTTTGAACGACTGTATGCACAAAGGTAAAGTCATACTAGCTGATCTAGTATCAATGTTAGTCAGTTTCCATAAAGATCCTTACGCAATAATTGCTGACATAAAAAAGGCTTTCCACCAGATAGGTCTTCACCCCGAAGATAGAGACGTCACACGTTTTCTATGGATTAAAGACCCGAATTTACCTATGAGTTCTAATAACCTTAGAACTTTTAGATTCTGTCGTGTTCCTTTTGGAATCATTACAGCTCCTTTTTTATTAGCAGCATTGCTTTTACACCACTTTCGTCAAGTAGACATGGAGTTTCATGATAAGTTCCTAGAACGTTTCTACGTCGATAATTTGATAGTATCCGTACCAACGTACGAACAAGCTATAGATCTCTATACCAAATCTAACAAATTATTTAACGACATCTCCATGGAACTGGCGCAATGGGGCACGAATTGTAAACCTCTGAGAAAAGACTTCGATTCGGATTTAGCCCTGACTGAACCACTTATCAAAGTGCTAGGCCTATATTGGGATATGGACCATGATGTATTATTCATGCCTAACCATAAACCATTCGTAAAACCTTGGACTAAGAGAACTTTTCTTAGAATACTTTCCTCCTTTTACGATCCCCTAGGCTGGTTTGCTCCAGCATTCGTTCCGTCTAGGACGTTTATGAAAATTCTATGGTCCAGAGGACTGAAATGGGATGAACCTATACCAGATAATTTACAAGTCATAGCACAAGACATCCTTGATGACCTTAAAATATGTACGTCTTATTGTTTGCATAGACAATTCTATGAAGGAACATTCGACCCAACTGTTTGCCAACTTCACGTCTTTGCGGACGCTTCTCAAACAGCATATTCTATGACAATTTACATTCGATTCTATAACAAAAAATTAAACTGTTATGCAGTTAGATTTGTTATAGGAAAATCTCGCGTGACACCCATGCGCCCGATCACAATTCCTAAATTGGAGTTGATTGCCGCACTTATTGGTGCGAGAGGATTGCGTGCATTACGTAAACCACTCGGTTTACATAATGTACCCACTTTTCTTTGGTCTGATAGTAAATGTGTTCTCACATGGCTATTAGAAAGGAAAGTCCATCCTCAGTTTGTCAAAAATCGAATCGATGAAATCAAAAGTGTACCTTCTGTCGAATATCGACATGTACCATCATCGGAAAATCCTGCGGATGTAGGTAGTAGAGGTTCATCGGCAAAAGACCTTAGCCAATCTAGTTGGTGGACTGGTCCCATTTGGTTAAGCCAAGATGAAAAATCATGGCCCCAAACCGATCTTCATATCATTGAAAGTCTTCCAGACACATCCGAAGAATTAGATACTCCCGTATTTTGTATTCTGAAAGATGCACTCAATGTTTCCTCGACCAATTCCGATTCTCTATTCATCGCAGATGAATATATTTTTGACAAACGCCACCCCGTTAAAATTCAACGAAAGTTGAAGTCCTCCAAAAGGTTGATCCCACATTTCCACATTGACTCACAAACTGATCAATGTGAAGTTATCTTGCCACAGCATGAAGTCCTTGCTACAAGATGGATCCCTGATGAACCAAGTTCATCTCAAGCCGTTGATTTGTCCACTAAACCTTCAAATCGGAAACGGGAAACACCTTTCGCAACATTCATTCATCCACCGATGAATACTCCGTTCAATATTAATATTGACAAATTCAACACTCTATCTAAAACAGTACGCACCTTCTTACAATGTTTAAGAGCCGTACGGCAATTTAGTAGACGTAGAATTAGACGGACTAGGTCAATTTCTCCTTATGCTGTTATGGATTGTACTTTCCATGTCGCACTTCTATGCTTCATACATGCGGACCAAAGAAAACACTTTGCCAAATTGTTTGAAGTGTTGGAAAAAGATAAACCCCCTCCGTACGTCTCGTACGAAAAATATCACATTCTCATAGATCCGTCTGGGATTTTGAGAACTGTCAATTATCTTCCAGATATTGAATATGCTAAAGATATGTTATCTCCTATCTTAATGCATCCCAAGTCACAGTTAACTAAGTTAATTTTGATGCATACGCATACCACCAACGTACACACAGGTACGAAATTCACGATTGCTGACTTTAGAAGACACTACTTTGTTCCAAAGTCTCTTAAAGTGTTACCCCCAATTCTAAAGAAATCATGCATCCTTTGCAAGAAAGTCGAAACCCGACCTTTCAAGCAACCTACATTTTCATCCTTACCGGATTTCCGCCTTGTACCATTCGTACATCCTTTCACATATACAGGCGTAGATGTATTTGGCCCGTTCATGGTATTTGATAAATACTTGCCAAAAAAGAAATCCCAGTTGGCCACGCCAACCACTCCACCTTATAAAAAATGGGTGTTGATTTTTACTTGTTTATCGACAAGAGCTGTCCACCTAATCTCAGTATCGAATCTATCTACTGAAGACATTTGGACAGCGTTTATAACCTTTTTCGCAGATAAAGGCATGCCGAAAGTTATCTTATCCGATAATGCGGCGCAATTTCACCTTCTCTCCTTGTACTTACCCGAGTACTGGACGGCGTTCTCTGAAGAACGTAAAATACAAACTAGCTTAGATGAAAAGGCCATCAAGTGGTACTTCATCCCGGCTAAAGCTCCATGGTATGGAGGAGTTTACGAAAGACTGATAGGTATTATAAAACAAGTATTTTATAAAACCCAAGGTCATAACTCTGTCTATAAGAACACCTTTAAGGCAAGTTTGAAAGATATTCAAACGATGATAAATAGAAGACCGTTATGCCCATCTCCGGATGAGCTCGATCAGCTAACTCTCACACCCGCTCATTTCATGCGAGCGAACTTAGGTCACCTAAGCAATCCGATTGAAAAATCGAACCGAGATCCTACTCCCACAGCAAAACAGTTGATAGACTCTTGGAAACTTGACCAAGACTATCTTCAGAAAATGTGGCTAGTATGGAAGAGGGAATACCTCCTCTATCTGAGAGATAGACCACCCTCTGCGCTCTCTAACCCAGGCCGCACGGTACCGTTTTTACCTAAGGTAAATGACATCGTTCACGTTTTGGACTATACATCCAAACCCGGTGTCTATAAACTTGCGAAAATCACTGATTTAGAGAAATCTCGTGACGGCCAGATCCGTCACGCTCACATAGAATTCTCCAGCAAGAAAACTTCCACAAGACCTATTAAGTTCTTGGCTCCTCTGGAGTTGGACAACAGAAATGTTGATAAGTAGATACTGTGTATCGACTACCTCCGATACTTTGTATTGTTTACCTCCGACTGAATCCCTGATACGACATGAGTAGACTATGACAGACCATTACTGACTTTGGGGTACGCCATAATTGGAAATTATGCTCCTAAAAACGGTATAACTACGATTTTTTGGCACCCACTATTACTGTCTAGTGCTTTGTAAAAGTTCACGGGTAATAGGTGTCAGAGCGCGCTTCCAGCATCTTTGATGTTTAACCGACTCGCTAATTCCTACTATTCCTTTGCAGAAACTGTGATCTTTGGCCATTAACTTCGTCCTTATCCTTATTTGTCTCAATGTCCGGCGGTTGTGACGACTTTCTTCGAAAGTAACGTCTTTACTATGGTTCCTGTCGATCGTCAAACGTTACTTCGTAACGAACATAGTTTAGTTTTAGTTTAAGTTTGTTTTTATTTTTTATCTTTTTGTCTTTCTTTTTGACGATCCTCTACCCACATGTACTGTGATTACTATTATTTTAAATAAAGTTGTTTTCATTTTTTGTACATGCGTGTCTAATCTTTTCTAGATTTCAGGTGATTCAGCGGAGGTGGCCTCCGAAGGCCACCCAGGCACACCGCCCCCAGTGTCGTGGCTCCGCCCACGAGTCCCCTGCGCACTAGCGATGCGCAGGGAACTGGCCACGACTGGAAGATACTGGGCTGAGGCGTCGCTGTTCAGTTGTTGTCTGAACACAGAGGCGAGAGCTAGGTGTGTGACGACGACTTATTTTATTGTCCTTGTGACGTTAAACGAATTATTGTAAACTCCTACCACTACAACAGTAGTGTAACTTTTAATTAAGTGCCTAGTCAGCAAACTTACTGAAGGTCTTTACCTATTATTTTGCAATTTGTATCAGATATTTACATTTCTCTCCTTCTGATGGGGTCCTTCAGCTGGTCAGTACCTAGGGGTGAAGTTAGCTCTTAGTTATGTCAATCTATATGTCAATGTATGATACATCTATTCACAAATCATGAAACTTCAACAACTAAGTCGTGTGATGTATGAAAGTTCACGATAAAACCATACAACAAGAATTGTAAGATTATGTTTTTACTAATGGCTCCAAACATACCTCTGTGATAGGACACATCTAATAAAAGATTAAACAAAAGGAAATCAAAAATTTCCCAAAACTTGTTACATTTGACTTTATACCATCTAAAATAAATTTAGTTGAATAGGGTCAAGAAGAGGATAAAACCAACAAAAATAAGGAGGTGAGAGAGAAGAGAATGATGCTACATATTAAACTACGTAATGAGATAGGATCAACCTTCATCCTAGAGGAGAACATGTTGACATCTAAGGAAAGCTCGATGAACATAATAAGAAAACCAGGAAATGATGTAATGTGGCAAGTGTATTATTTCTAATAACTAACAAACTGCAATTTACTTTAAAAGGAGACAACATAGAGAGGACAATAGAAAAAAAAAACAACTGGGGTCACTAAGTAAAGAATGCATAAAATAACATAAGTCATAACTACTCTCTACTTCGGTAAAATTAATACTCAATATCCAAATATTAGTAAAATAGGCCTGATGAATCCTTCAAACTATTTTATCTAATTAATTTAGTTACTTGAACCGTTAATACAGATGCTTCTGGTCAGTAAAAACTATTATTGGATGAACAGGCTCTATCCTACCTATACCTTTAGAAAAAGACTGCTGTTAGTCGCCATGACAACAGCTATTTTGTGAATCAGTAGTTTAGCTCATAATATCTGACTGTGCTAAACCATATTGCTTTAACTTTTTAAGAAACAAATACTGTAGGTATTATAATTAACAACCAGAAACTAGAGGATTAGTTAGATCACCTACTAAAAGAATTGAAGAAGTGCCAAGAAAAAAGACAATATTGCTGGACGAGTGCAACTATCAAAATAAAGAAGACTATAATTTACCGAGTTGACTTCTCTGACAAAACATCGCCTCAATTATACAATAAAAATAAAATAAAATGAAGAAACTATTGAAACGAAAAATGGAGTCCATTGCCAACAAATACAGAAAATAAAACAGAATAGCAGAATGGCGCCCATCCTTGGGTTCAGGTATGGTGGCCGCCATAGTTTTTTTTTGTGTGTGTCCAGAATATACAGGGACAGAAGAAGAAGAAGAAAACGACAAAGGAAAAAAATAAAAAAATGAAAATGAGAAACCCTGCTAACCACAGTTAAAATATTGTGTGGTATTTAGCGACCTTCTCATATACTTTTCCCACGGATTCGCTCCTTCGTGGGTGTAGCACATTGTCTTGTCTTTGAACAAAAAAAACGTTGCTTCACAGCTGTCAAATTAACTGAAAAAACGATTTTTTAAAACATTTTTGTCAAAGCAAAACAAATTTCATTTAAAAATATCAAAGCTACGTGCTTATAAGACTGCAAAGTTTTGGTCCGTGTTCACATACAAACGTGTGGTCAATATAAATTTGACAGAGAAAAAATGTTACCGCGATTATAAAAAAATCAACCAAAAGCTGGTTATAATTTGAGCACGAAAATGGATCTAACCTAGGTATTACCTGAAAAAATTAGGTTTTTAATGTTTTTGATAGAAATTGACCACTGGGAATTTCACATTATACTAAAGCTTTCTGCTCCAAATAGAACACATTAAAAAGAGGGTTCTAGGAAAATGTGCTCTGAGTGAAAATATTATACATATTAACATTTTACTTATATCATGAGAGAAAAAAAGATGGTGACAAGACTTCTGGGAATCCTTAGGAGTCTGGGGGTGGCTAAACTCTTTATGGCTACTTACCACCTCGAGTTTATGTGTAATAACAAAATGGGATGTGTGCAGGTTCTTGAAAATGAAGTTTGTCATACCACTTTCGAAACACTTGGGCGGCACTGAACAGCTTTACAGAAGAAAACAGTTGAACAAGAAGCAAAATAAGATAGGTAAGAAGAAAATACATTATTTTCGTTTTATCTTTTGGTTTTTTGGGAGCATATCTTCTTGGTTGGGGCTTGTCAGCAATGGCATGGAAATACAATAAAACCCCATTAATACTTTCTCACGTACGATGTTTTTCCGCATAATACGCTGTTTTGTTTCGGTTCCTTGATTTGCCATACCTATAAGCTATGAAAAATTTTCGGGCTAGGCCGTTAATGGGTAAGACAGTTGCCCTCATGATACATTTTTCTACTAGGTCTCAGCAGGTTTATTATTTCAAATTCAGAACTTTTTGAGAAAAAAGTGTTTTTGAATTCTGCCTCAGAAATACCCTCTTCATAGAATTATTGCCGCATTCTTTCAAATTCATACTTGAGTTTTTTTAAAGTGCCGAAAATTATGCACTTTTGGACATTGTTAATTATTTTTTTATCATAATTTTTCTCCTCTTCAATTTTTTGGAGAAAAAATTGAAAAAAATTCAATTAAAATTGTTTCACGACATTTTCCACTTATATTACGATTTCCCACATAATACGTTTTTTCTCTGTGATCCCTCGAAAAATGTATTCATGGTGTTATTCGGTGCTTTGTTTTTCCGTTGCCTTGAATTACCATGGAATGTTCTCGAATGTCTTCAAGTTTTGGGGAATATTACATATTGACTGAAAAATACTTCTAGGGAATAATATTTCACAAATTATAGTAATGTCAGACAGATTGAACTCATATGGTATAAGAAAATACTCGCTCAGTCAATAATTTACCGACATGTGCATTTGCACATAAATAATTTTTGGGACAATATGTTGCTGACATAATTAATCACAGCCGAAATTGTTAGCATTTGTAGTCAGAAATCAGAGTCTTCGAAAACTGAGGTGTCGCAACACTCTTAGAAAAGTAAACAAAACCGAAGAAAAAAAAACATTGAAGAATTTTCTTTAACGCATTTTCCGAACTTGAATCAATATTTTCTTTATTCGTCGAAAAACACTTTCATAAAGGGAAACAATACAATATGCATATGCGGTCTATTCTTCTTCGGCTGTTGCGCTGTGCGTGAATTAAATTTCAGCGAATATTGTACAGAATACATGATGATGAACACAAGTTACTCATTACGCCTTGTCTGGGTCAGTTTTCTCATCGATTTATCGGTATGCCAGTCACTAGAGGTGGAAATTATTAAACCTCGAGAGAGAGTAGAACAATTTGGCCTAAAATATGGTAACGAAGTGGAATTAGCTGTTTTCACTGAATCGTTGGGATTCGTGAATGATGAATTCATGCAAATTTCAACTGCGTGGGATGTTTTCCTGAAAGATTTCGCATGGACTTACAAAATGGGTAGGTACCTCGGTAATTTTAATTTATTTTCCTTCCAGGTATCAAAGAAATTATTTTCCAGATCAGAAAATAATTTGTTTCATTTCATTTTCGAGCCATTTGGTAGTCTCGTATCATCCTAAAAATAGAACCAAAAATTAAAAGTACCCAATCATATTATGCTATTCCTACATCTGTCACCCATTACTGGTCAAAGGCCTTTGCAAATCACCCTGGCCTATCTACTCCTACTGAGAATAAAATAAGCAACCAACAGAGGTACACCTATTATTATATTATTATATAGTAAGTGAAATTACGTAATTGTAGTCTAGTAAACCAGGGTGCCAGTAGCAAGGCCTCAGAAAGAAATTCAAGGCCCAGGAGAAATGAAACTGCAAGATTTACCTTTAGGAGGGTGTTATAAATCGATAAAACAATTTCGCAATGGGAGCGAGGAAAAAAGTTTTTTCATGTGTTGAAGGTAGTTTGTGTTTTTTTCAGCCTTGCGGGATTTGACACCCAAAAACCTCGAGTGAATATGCCATGACGCCCTCTTCAAACATTTACTGGAAAATTGCTATGTACTTTAAAATTTAGGCTCTTCCAGCCTTCTGAAAAAGTCAGGGCTCGATAATTTTGATATCCTTTTCAATAGCCGGTGTTTTTCAATAGCAACTTATCTTCTAATAAATCTATGAAATAGGCCTGAAAGTTTTATCATTAATAATACATTAAAATTACAGAATCCAAGATACCTAGTACCTAATTTACTCTATTTCGCAATAGCATCCCTGCCTTCTTTCCTCTTTATTTCATCTCTCCAACTCGCTACGGGTTCTCTTTTATTTATATTTTATTTTTATAGCTTCTAAAATTTTGTCTTATGTCTTAAATCAATATGTTTTGTGGCAACATTCAGTTGGTTTTTTGTTATCAATATTACTTCATATGATAATAATATAACATACTTCTTAGATAATTATAACCTTTTATGATTTTTCAAAACCCATGGTCAAGTTTCTGTTCCAATATCACATAATGATTTACCTCTGTATAGTTAGGCACGTACTTCGTTATTTTTATGTTGTACACTTTTATGGCAGTCACGAAAGACGAAATGTGACAGAGTTCGAATACTAACATCTAGGGATGCTGAAATTGAATTTTGTTATCAGTTCTGTATCCCTTATGAAGGTGCTTTTCTTTCAGCCAAGTTACTTCCTAATTGTGAAGATAAGACTTTGTAATTTGACAAAATTGACTAGAAGAACACTCTGAAAGACTCCATTAAAGAAGAAATAGTAACTATGATGAAAGATCATTTTAATGATGAACTAAACTCAAATTATCAACACCATTATTCTCAAGATTTATTTTAGTATAATGTCACAATCATAATGTTTCTCAGTGGACTGAGACTATAAGAAATATTACAAAATATATCGATCATTAAACGAACATAAAAATCACAGACAATAAATGATAAGAAAAATTTAGAATAATAATATTAGAATATGACTCAGTTGTTGAATACAAAAGTAACACATCTCAAAAAAGTAATTTTTCAGAAGACATACTTTAAGCTTTAATTTCTCATTTTTTTCTGGGAAAATGATTTAGGAAAATATGCAACAGCATATAGTTGTGGAGAAATGTATTAAGTAACAATACATGAGGTTAAAAACATTGGAACCAAACTTGAGGGTGTTTTTTAACCCCTCAAATCATTTCTATTCTGATTTATGACGTTAATACTACCGAACTTTTTGAAATAGGTATGTAGTTTATTAAATCGAAAAATGATGTTTTTATCACAAAACAATTTTTTTTCGAATAATTATAACGTTTTTTTAATGAAACAAAAATTGTGGAAATATAAAAAATGTATATAAAATGAAAAACAAATAAAAAAAAAAAAAACTTTGAGAAGCAATTAAAAATAGGAATAAACAAACAAAATTATTAAAAAAAAGTTAAGTAATATTGGGCCTAATCTATGAATTAATTTGAACAAAAGTCGGTGTACAATTCTTTGTAAAAAATTGAGTATGATGAGCTTTGTTTTACTCGAAAAACTTTCACATTTTATAGTTTCAATGCTCCTGTGTTGACTAGACCTATAGCCGAATTTAAATCTTTAAGGTCATAAAAGTCATCAAAGTATAAATCATTCACACTAGAAGGATCACCAGATTTTCGAGCAGAGCGAATAATGAAAACAAATGTTTCTATTGTGCAGATAGGAGCACTTTTCAGACGAAGTTTTACTTATCTTTCGATTAAGGAATTGGCTGAATCACCCGCATTTTGTGTATGCCCTTTCAAAATAAATTTGTGGGTGACTGATTATTGGACACCCTACATGTGAAGAGCTACCATAAATTTATTACTTTTTGGTCCTGTACAGTTTTCCAAGTAAAATATAACTCATTTGCCACAGTTTTCTTTTGTAAGAATTTCAAAATGAAGGTACCTAATTCATTTACTTCTCAATGATCACTAATTTAATCTCACACAAAGCATTCAATTATTAGTTTTAAGGTAATAAATTACCTATGCAATTAAAGACATTCAACTTTAATTTGTAGTAAAAGACTGAGATTTCAAACAGATAAAATTCAATTGAAACTGTCTGTCTTGCTTCTTTTCTAAACTTGATAACTTTTTTTCTTCTAAAGTTGATAGTACTTTTCTTCATTTTGAGCCTTTTCTTCTTCACTAGAATTATTACAGGTAAAACAAAATTTTTACAAATTTTTTTAGAAAGAAAAAAAGAAATATTATTTTCTTTTGTAAAATCGTCTCGAAATATACTGGAGCTTGCAAAAGGTTTTTTATTTCCTTGACACAGTTTACTTATCATAATCACGATGAATACTCACAACACTTTTACTGCCATCAATAATTAATGTTTGTGAACTTGCGGCTCGAGTGTAACGGCTTTCAATTCTTGAAATGGAGTTTATGTGGCATCTAATTTCTTCTCATATATATGGCTAAAGTATTCTTAAAAAATACTTTGTGTAAATGAAATGGCAGGTCGTTAATAAAAAAATAGGATGCATTATTTTTCTGTTATGGTTTTTGAATACCTTATTCACGGTGTAGCGACACTTTGGTTGTATAATCTGCATTGAATTATAAATGAACTGTCTCTGCTTACTCAAATCGGCTAAACCATAATAAAAAAAAAAAAAAAAATCTGCATTATTTGTTCTTCAGAAAATTTAGTTGAGCATTTTAATTTGGGTTTTTCACCATAAGGTGGTTTCATCTTACATTCAGGAACAACTTTCTTACATTTACCACCCGACGGATATGACTAGCCAGTATTTCAAGCTACTTTTAGGAGACTTCGTTTTGCAATTTTTCTCTTTTCAAAGACTTTTACTTTTTTCTGAGAAGGAATCACATATATTGGAGTATTTGACGCTTGTACAGATGCATCTGAAGAATTATCACTATTATTTGAGGAAGGTGTGTGAAATAATTCTGGATAATTAGGGTTTGGATCATTTTGAGGGACTATTACATTATCTTTACTAGAATCATGATTATCAGTTTCATATGCTTGATCATAAATTAAATCATTGTGGTATGCGAATGGGGGCAGTAAAACCTATTCCTCATAGCAATGCTTACAAAATTCCAAGCCCAAATAATCAAAGTCTACAAACCTGGGAGAAGTCATGTACACTAGACAAAAATACTAAAAAATATTTCTGCCCAACTCAAATAGCTTACTAAGTATCCATTAGACTTGAATTTAGACCATGCCTGGTTGAAATTAAAAACTATTTAATCCTGTGCTAAACAATTTTCCAAGGCACCCACTTACTGGGTGAATACCAATTTGATGCCAGTGCTAACACCACCGAATTGCCCAAACCAGTTAGAAAAACTCAACACATTATGAAAATCAGAGCCACGTATTATTAAAAGCCAAACTAAAAAATTTGTATATAAAAATTGTAAAACAACCTGGGCAAAAGGAGAGCTATAAGGGCAATGAAAAATAGTTGATACAGTTAAAAAATATTCAGCTGAAAAAATCTGTTCGTCTATATAAAAAAGAGAGGAAGAAAAATAGTAAGAAAATATGGTACTAAACAGTATAAAATATTATATAGATATGGGTTTCAAATAAAAGAAAATAAGAGAGTAAAGATCCAAAACACTGATCACAGAGATGACGTGAAGAAATAGGAAGATAAAAATAATAAGAAGGGAAAAGAGGTTAACAATTAGGGTAGAGAGAAAGAAACTAATACCTGTGTAGTAGAGTGAAGTGAAGGGTGAAAAGATGTGAAATTATAAAGAAATTAAGAGAAATGAAGCAACATAACCAGAAACTAAAATGACGTTATTAGAAGTGAATAAGATAATACAGAAATGAAGATGTATGAAGAAATGAAGTGAATAAATGAAGCCAAGGTAATAGTTTTGTAGAAAAATGGAAAAAACACGAAGGTAAAAAATAAGGAAAAGACAAGTTCCTACTGTGATCAAATACCTGAGTGTGAATTCAGAAATACATATTTTAATTCCATATCAGACAGTAGTTGAACTGTTTGATGATGAAGACTTAGATAATGGAGATCTAGATGACAATGAAACACTGCTAAAAGATAATTTTCTCTTTGTACCAGTATATTCATGTGGGTTTCCTGTTAAAATAAAGAGAAAGGTTTGCTTCAAATACAAAGTTTTTTTTAGAAAATTTCATCATCCTTTCTTAAAATACTTCACTAAATACTTAGATAGATCAAAGATAAGTTGAGTGGCAATAAATGATGTTTATTTTTGAAATAGTAACACAAGTTATTTACTTTCGAAACAAGAAGGTTCAGGTTCAGTGTTTACATCTCCTTTTACTAATTCCAGAAGTTTTTTCCCTCTGTATGTCATTATTATGAACCAATATCAGTTTAAAAATAGTGGGGCTATAAAATAATAAAATAAAATTTTGATTATATTAATATGTAAAAACTTTATTGTATTATTATGAATAAACAGACTAATAATTAGTTGCAAAAATGGCATAAGTGAAAATAATTCAATACCTTGTGGCCAAAACCCCTATGGTTTGCTGGCTCCTCAAACTTGCTTGCTTATTATAACTGTATTCTGGAATAATGGTCTCCCTGTCTTTTTTTACCCTAATTTAAATGAGGTTTCAATTTTCTTATATGTAGGTATCTCAGATATGTAGGGTATCCTAATATTTAATGATGAATGAAACATACAATGGGGGTGTAACACCCTTTATTATAAAAAAATTCAAATTATAAATGTAACGACATAATCATGATCTTAATAAATATACATAATGATAACCTTGATTAATGTATGATAAATAGTCATAAATTTAAAGTATTGATGATGTCAAATGTAATTACTAAATTAATAGATTTGAATAAAAAAAAAAAAAAATGACCATAATTTTTGGTAGTACAATCTAATTTTCATTTTTAAACATCATCTTAATGGAGATAGGTGGCGAATAAGGTAAAGCTATTGTATTGGGCATCTTCTTTCAAATAAAATTGTTTCGAGGTATTATAGCAATACTGAAAAAAACATGAACAAATTAAATCAAAATTTTTAATGTTTGGTGAAAAAACTGTAGGGGTGTCAAATTTTATTTTCAATATTACCATAATTATTGCAATGGGTGGTCCAGAATATGAAGGTATTGAAACTGGACATCTTTTAAATGAAATGGTGTCACAGTATTCCCAATACTAGAAAAAATTGAATAATTTAAGTTCATTTGACTATTTTTATTTTGTATGACCAATCATTCTATTCCATACCCCCTATCAGTCAGATGTACAAAAATACCCCATTCATTTAGTAATGTTTTTAAATAAGATATTTGTGGATAAAATGTTTTGCTGCTGAAAAAAACAACAACAATTATAATTGAATCAATATTTCTAATATTTTGATGAAGAACTGCAGGGACATCAAATGTCATGTTCACCAATACTAAAAGGTTCAAATTTGGTCCAGTTCTGCACTATATTGAGAACAATTTCTCTTCTCATATAGACATGAAAATGCTGATTCCCATGATGAAAATGAGCCAAACATCTGAAAAGGCAATTCCCATCGCCTACAATTTTTTTCACTTGTTTTTCCAGATCCATACTTATAATTTTGAAATCCCATATGTTAATGAATACAAAGTTAAATGTAGTTCTAGTTATACTTTAAATGCCTGTATAATTTTCAAATTCAGTGACATCCACAAAGGGTACTGTGATTTGTTATTCATTTTGAATATTTTGCATGATTATTTGATATACTATGATTTAGGCCTATAAATAATTTTTTTGTTATTTTACTTCTTCTAGAAAGAAAAATATTCATCCCATTTTTATACATAATATGAAATATTTTACCCATCCTTAAAAATATCAACTCCAATTCGGTGGGCTAATAAAATTTATATGTACTATAGATCCTTAGTATTTCAAATCAACTTACCAAAATCTGAAGTTTCACTATGTAATTTATGAAAAAACGAATTGTTGAGTGGGTAAATTTTTACCCTTGTAAGAACTATAAAAAGGTTGATAGATATAGCACTCTGATGGTGGTGAAATAGATTTTATAAAGATAGAACATAAAAGTGAACAATTAGGTTTTTACACAAAAGAAGTTATTTTCATGTTGACTCGATATATTCGTCTGTGGACTTACCGTTAAATATAATCTTAAAATTTGTGAGCCATTCTCTACTAACATATCAGTATTGAATTTCAGTGGTGACATGAAGGTAAGGCTGTGGGTTTTCAGATGTCACAATATATTCTTCCATGACGATAGTATATATCAAACATCTTCAAATTTTGAGTGTATTTTGTCCCCTTTAGGGTTTTTATATGAAGTGCAACAAAACCCTATTACAATCGACATGATTGTTTTGTTTTGTTTATTTTTTCTCCTCAGCCAGATTTTAATTTTATTTTTCAACTGTGGAAATAAAATTTAATATTCATTCATTTCTATGTCCTTTGAGTATGTAATATTATATTATCCAGGACTGATATTGTATAAAATTTCTAAACAAAATTATTTTCAGACATAGATAGCATTTTGGGGATGAAATTATACTCTGTTTTTACATATTACTATAATTATTTATGGATACGAATATATAGATAGATAATAATTATTCATCTTAAGTACTGAGGCGTCCCAAATCAATTGCCTTATTTGAAGAGGCGATCTGAAATTGATTTTCTCATAAAGTCAACCTTTAATATATAGTGGTGTTTAAATTCTAATGACATCACAATGTCCTAAAACTAGAGCATCATGCAGCCAAAACACTGAATCGAGGGATCTTGATAGCATGTGACTTCAAGACATTTTATTTTTTTGACTTTGTCAATATGCTACGGCTGAATTCTTCTTGACTTGAATTAAACTTCTTCGGACATGGTGGAACACAGCTTACAATTGTCTTCGGTGAGGAAATTACTAACATAGATGAAGTCAAATCCATTATGTGCGAATGAAGGCTCTACACGGCCTTTAAATGACAGAGCAAAGCAGTTATCTCGAAATAAGCTTGTCTTGAATTTGTCTTTAACACACCAAATTTTCCTCCTAACAGATGCCAAGAACTTTATCTGATTGTATTTTCAACTGAGAACTTCACCTCGTAGGTGTTTTAAAAAAATTGCCTTGAAATTCAATATGAAAACTGACAAAACTAGAAATGACTTATGTGTTGTCACTACTAATCCTTCATGATGAAAGAACATTCCTAATCTGTCTTTTGTCTTCAGTTGAGCCTATCCTGAATATGAACCACTGTCCTAGTTTTCTTCAAGGTAGATCAAGCTAAAGTAAATCTACATCTGTAGATGGTACACTTATTTAATTGCCTACGCGAGAACTTTAATGTACGACTTGAGACTTGGACCTGCTACTATCCGCCTACACAAGAAGGACTGCATTGTAAAGACGAACCTAGTACCAGGTATTGTCAGAACAAGAGTAAATAAAAATTAGAATTTGTCTTTGCAAGTTAGTACTACTTGTTGGCAAGATTTCCCCCCTTATTGTCTGCTTAATTGCCTTCAAACATGCGATGTCGATAATATATAAAAAGTGAGAGAAATTAATATATATGCAACCAATAAAATGACAGATAGCAAATGTACATGTTGACATACAATAGGCAAAGCACACGTGTGTAAATGATAAAACAGAATAAAATAAAACATAATTGACTGCAAACTGTAAGCAAAGTGTGGAGAAGCAAAAGATAAAGCGTATGAAGTTGGCTGCATTCATGTCTGTCGATGGGTTTTTACTTTCTATTGAATTTGTGTTCATCTCTATTTATTTCATGGCGCCAGTCGGTCTGATTAAACCAAATCATTTGTCGAAAATTGTCAAAATATGAATGTGTCAATACTGCAATAAAATGTATTAAGACTGTCTGAAAACGAATTGAGTTCTATTACTGTCATCATGTCTTAATACAAATATGAGATCGAATTCGGATATTATGATGTCCGAATTTGTATTTCATTTTTGAAAAGCTGTCTTCAAATTGTGACGTCATTTTAAAGTTTCAAATAATTTTTATTTTGAGTCCAATATCTCAGACTTCTCAGTACCTACCTAATTTTGTTCCCAGAAACACTATCCTTGAAGAATGAAATCAAGAAAATCATCCCTCGATTACAACTCAACGATTACATCATCATCTTTCACCATTTTTTTTTAAGGGTTTCTACACAAATTGTTAATCTATGGTATTTGGTTTCCTTTATTATTTTTAGAAGCGCCAATGTGATACTCGTTTATGCGATGGATTATAATGGATGAATAATAAATTAACCATTAATTATTAATAATTGATTAATAAATTATTTTTTCTTTATTTATTATGTAATAAATTGGATGTGTGAATATTGTCAAAACTTGTTCTATGAAATTATCAATTCAGAGGGGTATTTGTGCCAACAAAGCAAAAATCCTTTTGCAACATCGTTTAAAATTTTTTTTTTTGAAAACTTGTAATCCTCAGATATAGGGATCATAAAGATGAAAAAACAAAAACACAATATTTAAAAGCTGACAAAATATTTCAGCTCCAAGGTAGGGAAGAGCCCGAAGGCATAAAAAGCAGCTCTATGTCGCTAGATTCTCACCTAATGAAAATTGAAAATTCAATAATTGTATTCATTTGTGCTGGTTTGTGCTGAAATTTTAATCGTTTGTGCTATTTTCCTAAAAGAGTTATTCAAGAAAAATGTTTTCAAGGTCAGTGCGGAGCTAGAGACATGTTCCCCACATCAAGAAGCAATGGAAAATTTCTATATGGGATTTGTTTGTGTTACGTTTGTGCTGGTTTGTGCCGCTATTTTTTTTGTTTGTGCTACAACCCCCTACCCCTAGGGCAAATGAAAATTTTATATATGGTGGAATTTAAAAACTGCTGAAATGAATTGAAATTGGGTGAATCGTTTGTGCTACATTTGTGCTGACAGAATATACCAACCTCAACCCTCCGCCCTTTACTCAAAAACTATTATTTGAAAAAAAGGTTTATGGGGGGGGGAAAAATTGTTTTGAAGGGAAACTGAAGTCGCGTCATTTGTTTGTGCTACGTTTGTGCTGACAGAATATACCTATAATACCCTACTTCCCCTCTATAGGGGGCCTGTAATTATAAAATAAAGACAAACAGTTAGGATCAATGACCTTGTGAACTCTGGACATCAAATTGCAAATAGAATAAATTCAAAAATTTAATGATGGCATTTGTTTATGCTACATTTGTGCTGGTTTGTGCCACTATTTTTTTTGTTTGTGCTACAACCCCCTACCCCCAAGGCCCAATGAAAATTTTATATATGTTGGAATTTCAAAACTACTGAAATGAATTGAAAGTGGGGTGAATCGTTTGTGCTACATTTGTGCTGACATAATGTACCAACCTTAACCCTCTGACTCCTACCCAAAAGCTATTATTTGACAAAAAGGATTATGGGGGTAAAAAAAAATTCGTTTGGAGGAAAACAAAAGTGGCGTCATTTGTTTGTGCTACGTTTGTGCTGACAAATTATACCTATAATACCCTACTTCCCCTCTATAGGGGGCCTATAATTATAAAATAAAGACAAACAGTAAGGGTCAATGACCTTGTAAACTCTAGATATCAAATTGCAAATAGAATAAATTCAAAAATTTAATGATGGCATTTGTTTATGCTACGTTTGTGCTGACAGAATATACCTATACTACCCTACTTCCCCTCTATAGGGGTCCTGTAATTATAAAATAAATTCAAACAGTTATGATCAATGACCTTGTGAACTCTAGACATCAAATGGCAAATAGAATAAATTCAAAAATTTAATGACGGCATTTGTTTGTTTTACGTTTGTGCTGACCAAAAATACCACATTTTACACCCTTACCCCTGCCCAAATGAAGTTATTGTAAAACAATATGGATATGGAGCAAAAACAAAATTGCCTCAGAATGCAACCAAAAGGTCGTCATTTGTTTGTGCTATTTTTGTCGTAACTGAAAATATTTATAGGGCCCTACCCCCTTTCAATTGAGGCAGCTATATTTGAAAAAAAAAAATACAATTTATGTTCAATGACCTTGTGACTAACCTTGGGTCATCAAACTGTAAACAAAAATTTTTTTAAAATTCAACGATGGCATATATATAAAGAGTACAGAACCTATATATTTGTGATCTACGACTAAGGATTGGCACTTTTCCACAGGTCCGCTACCAGGTCTCGCCATTACACTGAATGCAATAGTGGTGGAAAATACACTAAAAGTTATTGTAGATTATAATTGATGACTAAATTAAATTTTATAGCAGTTAATCTAAACCTAAAAATAAACAATTTAAAACGTTTGTTAATTCTAAATCAAAACAAAAACTGATTTTATGGAAATACCACCCTCCCGTTCCATTGGTACTAAAATCAATAGCTCTAGACCATGACTCAATATTAATATTCACCCCAAATTTCATTACTATTGCCAAAACTGTGACCTGTACCATGGTATCAAAAAAATGAATGTATATGTATATACAAGAATGGGAAAAATCACTAATTTTTTGATTCAAATCACCGATCAACGATCATTCATTTTTGATCGGGATCACTGATGATTTAGTTCCTTGCCCATCCCTAACTAGATTCACCCATCAGTTTGGGCTTTCAGCGCCAAAATTTTCTTGGTGTTATGAAATGAAGTGGACTAATGATTGAAAGTGGAAAAAAGCAAACTGTAGATGATTCAATTACTCTTTCCAATATCCCCTTTAAATCAATTTGACTACAGATATTTCCTACAAACTAAGAAGAGCCATTTCTTTTATTGATCCTGCATCCAAGAATTTAGCTGCTATTGAACATTATGTAACATACTGTTATAGGAGCAAAAAAAAAAGTTGGAAACTTCATGATGATCTGAGGAGCCAAATTAGACATTTCAGACTGAATATGTCAAGATTCAAAGTTGTCAATTCCAGATTTATTCAGTGTAAACTAAAATCACAGCATTAGATATTCTGTCAATACATTAATTTTAGTAAACATTAAGACTTTGTGGAAGCCTTATCGTATATTTTCAGAAAATTAGTCTTTGCGTTTGTCATCCTTATACATCAATAAATAAATGAATAAATCAGTTTTATGGAGCAAAAAGACTGTACCTACACTTTGTGGAAAATTTTTTTGAATCATTCCAAAATAAATTCTCTTTTCTTTTGTCATCAAATAATAAAATGCAATTTTCTCTTATTTTTAAGCTTAGAGTAGAAAGTTTTATTCCCTCCAATTAAATATATGGATATGATTGGAAAAACTTTAATAAGAAACTATCATCTTAATCAGACTATTTTAATGCTTTTTTTAACCATTTGAAATATATGATATTTATTATTTTTTCATTGGCCTCTTATCTATTTCAGTTATGTTACCACCAGTTTATTTTCTGAAATTCCACATTGTATTATCAACAAACTTAATTTTAAAATTCCGATCAGAATATCATTTTCAACATAATCAGCCATCTTATGTAAGAGAAATATTCCCTCAACATTGGTTAACTTTTTTTTAAATAATAAAAAAGGAATAATTTGCTCCAATTTGGTAATTTATTTTTGCTCGATATTATTGAAACAGACAATTATGTAGGCTGCCATAGATGAATAAATATGGAGTACCTATTTTCTTAGTTCTTATAAAAACAGAAGGGTTTATTTACAATTATTCATATAATTACTCCCACCTCCAACAGTGGTGATCAAGGATTTTGTCAAGGGAGGTGGGCAACATTTTTTAAAACAATGTAAACTTTAAACTAATACTACATTTTTCTCCAAGTATTGTGAGTAAGGTAGATTAAATGAACTTTTTTGGTACTATCGATTAGGCCATCTAACCACCTTCTCTGAGAGCCACCACTGACCTCTAAACAATAATTTTCAAACTTTTAATTGATCTCCTTTAGACTGAACTAAAATACAAAAGTTGAAAATTTACCTAACTTTCAGTTCCTCAAAAACATTAATAGCAGTAGGAGAATGGATGAGTTAAAAACCCAAAAATAGTACTGAATTAATAAAAAAAAAATTGAAGGCACAGCACAAATAGTGATATAAAATATAATTAACTAGCCATGACAAGGGGTGCAGAAAAGAAAAATGAATATGGTGATGTAGTTGACTCTAAATTTGTCATCCAAAGTTGGTTATTTTGAATAAATATTGCTTTAAGACAAAAATTATTTTGAATTGAAAATTCTTCTGGCAGGGAAGGAGGAGGGGATTCCACTTATTTTTGCACACAACTTATGTGTTTTGATATTTATAATAATATCTAATCCTAAAAAAATTCAGTTCTCAAAAAAGTTTTTATTGGCTGTTTGTTGTATTGGGCTGGTTATTTGTGAGTCACTCTTATTGATTGTGAGGAAAGAAGGACTGCTTGATGTATTTATTTAATATATACATCCACTTATAGATTTATTTCCTCCTTTTGAAAGTCATATAAATTTTATTTTGTCCATATTTATTTTTAAATCCTGTATGAGTTTGTAAGAATGTTTTTAAATTATGAAAATTTTTTGAATATTTGTTGAAAACAATTATCCTCTCCAGGTATGGGGACCCATGAGTACAAGGCTATATAAACTTAGAAGGGTTATTCAGATGGATATTTCCAAGATGTATGCCAAGTGACAATATTTGAGGACCATTTTCTATTTTCTGGAGGATTGATTTTAGCACAAAACACACTACAGTGTTTTCAACAGACAAAAAATAAATGAGTAGGTACATAGATGGAACTCATATACCCAACTATAATAGTCATTAATAATTGAACTATTGAGTGCTAATACCAGAACAAACATTTTAATTTATTCTATAGAGAAGTCTTTATAGAAAAATTTCAAATTAAAAATCCACATAAGTCTAAGTGCTACTTAGACCCCTTTCTTTTGGACTTATTCAAATATATTACTGTCAGCTATGTACAGTATGTATAATAACATTTAAGGTAGGTAGGTGTTGAGAAATGAATACATATAATAGAAGTAATGGGTGTCCATTTTATCCTTTGATCTTTTCTTATTACCATCACTTTTAAAAATTATGCAGGGCTGGGGGTCACAAAGTTGGTGATAAAGAGGGGAAGTAGGGTATTATAGGTATATTCTGTCAGCACAAACGTAGCACAAACAAATGACGCCACTTCAGTTTCCCTTCAAAACAATTTTTTTTTGGCCCCCCATAAACGTTTTTTCCAAATAATAGCTCTTGGGTAAGGGACGGAGGGTTGAGGTTGGTATATTCTGTCAGCACAAATGTAGCACAAACGATTCACCCAATTTCAATTCATTTCAGCAGTTTTTAAATTCCACTATATATAAAATTTTCATTTGCCCTAGTGGGAGGGGGTTGTAGCACAAATGAAAAAAATAGCGGCACAAACCAGCACAAACGTAGCACAAACAAATGCCATATTGAAATTTTCCATTGCTTCTTGATGTGGGAGAACATGTCTCTAGCTCCTCACTGACCTTGAAAACGTTTTTCTTGAATAACTCTTTTAGGAAAATAGCACAAATGTTGAAAATTTTAGCACAAACCAGCACAAACCAGCACAAACATAGCATAAACGAATACAATTATTGAATTTTCAATTTTCATTAGGTGAGGATCTAGGGACATGGAGCTATAAAAACCCTACCTGGTATGAAATTATTTACATACACTTCAATTATTAAAATAAAAATTAATTAATGAACACATGATACACTATCATTCTAAACTCTCTAATACGAGGATAAAAATAATGACAGAAAAAACTGATATTGCATCATTCTATATGGATGACCAATAACAGTGTCACCATTGGGAGGAATCAATTATGGTCAACACTCATATCCACACTCCCCCCTCGGCCATATTTCACTCACCAAAGAAAAACATTGATTAATAAAAATACATTGGAATACATAAAATATATGTAAGTGAATGACTTGATTTAAGTAATTAAAAGCCAATTTGCACAAGATAAAATTTTAACTTTAATGTTGTTTCAAATATTACAAGTGAAATTGGAATTTTAAAAGACGATAGTTTCGAATACAAGACAAACACTTAGATGTGTACAAAACGACGATCGTGAATCGAATAACGAGAGGGTGAAGTACAGAAATAAACTTGACCTAGAAAATGAAATGATAAGATGGTGAACTCGGATGAAGGTGGATGAACTTAGACAATAGATATGAGCAACGAAACGAAGGCAAACGAACAAAATATAAAGTGGTGAATGAATTGTGGAAACAGACAAGTTGTGACAGAAAAGTGAAGCATGTGTGAGAGTGAAAATGTGATTTGAAATCGAACGAAATGAAAATTGGAGGCAAAATACGAAATACACGAAAGCATCAAAGTGTTATAAAATAAGCTAAGGGAATTAAGTAAAGGCTTATTTTACATATATATCAGCTACCAATAAGAAAACAGTAAACAAAACAAAATGGTGGTGCAAATTACACCTTCAACAAAAAATTCACAAATCATAAATCAACAAATTATTACGAGACTATAAAAATACAAAAATGTGAACATTATAAAATAGAAACCCACATTATAGATTTATTTTCTTACACCTATATATAAGGTTTATTTTTAGCTTCGTATTGCTGAGCATACATTCATAATTTGGAAAAATTAAACCCATCACCAACACTTTTAGCTCTATCTTGATATGTTGCTTCTTTAAATGAGGGGATTACTTTTGAAATTATTTGGTAATATGCATCTCGTTTGTCTGATTCACTCATTTTTCCTCCATTAACCAATTCAAATTTTCTAAATAAATCATTGAATTTTAAATTAAAATCTTGACAAGATTATACACCAAAATTAAATTTTAAATTTCTCAGTTGTTCTCTAAATGAAACACTTGTATCATTTACTTCATTGCGTTTCAATAAACGTAATTTTTGTAAAATTTGAACTGATTCATCTATATCAATAACTTCTTCCTGATTAAGTACTTTCATCAATATGACCAAGTATAATTCCTTTAACCATCTTTTTATGTTCTAATATTTCTTTACCACTAAAAGCACGAGATGGAGGTATATCTTCATCATATAATGTCACTTAGACGTTTGAGACCTATTTCTATTTGAAATAATGACAATCAAAGTTTATAATTCTTTTTACAATTTAAAAAATATTCAAGTTTCGTTGTATCCTTTTCTATTAATGAAATAATTTCACTAATGTGCACTTGGGGATTTTCTGACTTGTTAGACATCAACGTGTTGAGATTTTGGTTGTTCGATGTTAAATTATTCAAATAACTCTCCACAATGCAATTGGCAATACTCTCTACGTTAATTAGATTGGTGCTTACCTCCTTCTGTTTTTCAGCCTCTAATTCTTTTCAAACTAATTCTCTTAACTCTAATTTTCTCTCACATTTTCAAGATGATCAACAAGTGATTGTTCATGTACCATTACCATTCCCGAAGCGCGAGATTGATTTTGTTATTGAACGACATCTATTGTGGATGAAGTTACACCCGAATTTTCTTTTACCAAATTTTTGACTATCTTCCAAGTATCTGTTCGCAGTTCGAGTAGCTTCCAAAACTGTCCTTGATTGATATGTGTAATCCAATTTAATCTTTCCTCATACCTAACATATTTTATACGAGTAACTAATAAATTCAAATGTTAATTTCATTCAATAGTTAATAATGGTATATTAAATGGGAACTTCAAAAACATAGTGCTTGACAGTCATCTTCATCTCTTGGTGCAGTTTCATTACTACTGTTGTTTGCAAGTGTATCTTCAATTCTATCTCTCTCCTCTCCTTCATCCATACAGTGGCGTGCAGTTTGAAAAGTACTTACCTGTATCGAAAGCTTGA
Organism: Ericerus pela; assembly: GCA_011428145.1. Taxonomy (NCBI): domain Eukaryota; kingdom Metazoa; phylum Arthropoda; class Insecta; order Hemiptera; family Coccidae; genus Ericerus; species Ericerus pela. The sequence goes on from WOFM01000467.1 coordinate 222,302, forward strand.
ATGGATATGAGCAATTGAGGAAGTGTATATAGATGACAAAATTTTGATATATTATAACAGACAGATCAAAACCAGTAAGTATATGACTTTATGCCTTCAGATTGAAACAAAGGATCTTGTTATTTTCCAACTGGACCCAATACAATTTCTTTTATATTCTCAACATTACCTTTGGGTCTTTGGCCAGATTTGTCACCAATACCTAGATTGTCAGTTTCAATCTTTGGTAGTGCTTTATTATTATTCTGTTCTTTCGCATCTATGTAACAAATAGGTATGTATAACTTTAGAAAGATTTCTATTTATTACATTCATATGAACCTTTTCTGAATTTGGAGATTGATAATCTGTGCATCTCAACCAGATTAACACGAACACAATGTTAATTGATTGGATACCAAATACTTTCTAGTAACTATGGATTCTGACAATCACAATACAGTATTTTTACAGTCAATACATCTCATCAAAAACAAACAAACTTTTATCATGTCTACATCAACCCAGGTCTGGTAATCAACCTTCCAACTCATCGATCTACATCCTAACATTAACACCATCTCGGTCAGGTTTTAATTAAAAACTCTGGACGATTAAAAGCTTCCGTTAATATTTTTCTCTTTAAGCTCTCTATATTTTGAACAGATTGGTTAAATCATCCACATCTATATCGTTTAAACACCTGGATTCGTACCAGTTGGCCTTAATATTTTTTGACAAAGACGAAGACTCTGTTTTGATCAACTCATTGTATATTTTCAGATACAACATATTTTGCTTGAGACTTTATCATCGTTATACTATCAATTCATAATGTAAATAGGTACATACAATTACGACATTATTATATTAAGTATGGCTGGTATCATAATGAGGGATGAACAGTTGAGGCAGGACAAGTAGGTACACATTAGGTGTGTGAATATTAGCTCTCTTACAGTCTCTCAAATTCATCTTTAGTGCAATATCACAAACTTACAACTTATAAAATTACTCCCTGAAAGTCTTAGAAATTCCTCTCATAAGTGTGACTGTGACTAATTGCCATTGATGAGCAGTAAAACTATGTTCACATTTTTATCACACAAATCAATTCTTAAGATATTTCTAGCACTCGACACGAAAGCATTGATTACTTTCATGTTGGAAAAAGTTCACAAAATACTTTAAAAACTTCAAACACTTTAAAAACATCCACAATTAACTTTGAACACAAAATAATACATGTAGGGCTTTGACTATGTAGCTTAATGGATTGCTAGAACTGATAAAATCTTGAAGCCAAATAATGCAGGCGTTACTTTTCGAAAAAGATACTTTGTGTGAAAACTGAATTTGTATTGAGTTATATTTTTGTGACTCCTAACAATATAAGCAGATACTAGTGAAATATTAGAATGCTATACCAATTTATTGTCTGAAATTAATGAGTGAAACGTTCGAATAATGATTTAAATTAATCGACAAACTCTTCAGAATGTGAAAATGTAAGTTTTGGATAGAGTTCCTTTTTTCCTGAAAAATTTGAAGTAAGGTTTTCTTAAACCAAAAAATTCGGCTGTTAGGTAAATAGTTTTATCGTTCGCTGATTTGTTATCCAAAAAAAAACTTCTTGAACTACCGTAAGAACTTGAGCGAGTCCTAAATGAGCTAAAATATGTTTTTTGAGTGAAAATTTATTTTATTTTATTTGATTAGAGAAAATGTTTTTCAAATTTAAAATAAATTTCAGTTGATATATGAAAATTAATGAAAATAAACAATTGGATGACATTTATGAAAATTTGGCTTTCATTTTGCCGTTTTTCATTTTTAAAATGCCTGAAATAAGTAGTTATTGTAAAAGATTCAAGTAGGTACATTATTTGTTCTATAAAGGTTCGAAGTGATTAGAAATTGATGGTGTCTGTTAAAATATCACAAATTTCTTCGTTTTGAAATATATTTCTGATAATTTTTCCAAATCATTTTGTTTGAATCAGAACAAAGTAGATGATTTTCTGTAATGATTTTTCAGCCTTGACAAACAATTTCTTACAATTTTGTTGAAAAATTTCAGCAAATTTAACAGTCAGTAGGATTTCCAATTGCAGAGAATACCAAAATCAAATGTCCCAGCGTATTTGGAATCTGAATTAAAGATATAGTGCTGCCACAAGTACAAGTTTTTCATATTTCTTACCTGTTTACCACAAGATAAATGAAATAGGTATCGATTTCATAGGTAATAGGTATGCTGTTTCTGATTTTTCGTTGTTTATAGAACTAATAAAATCTTGAAAATCACCAAAGGTCGTTTTTCGTTTAAAAAAACGCCTGTTAACAGTGGCTTCAGCGGGGGTTTTATTTAACTCTATGTATTTCTTATCAGTTCTAGCAGTTCATTAAGCTATATAGTCAAAGATGTAGGGTCACAGGTTGTTATTTGACACGGGTTGTTAGTTGACAATTCAAGTTTTTCTCTGGCTACACATATGCCACCTGTGTCTGTTGGATGGTATATTGGTCACATGACTGCCAAGCTACATATGTGTTATGGGCTACATAGCATTACCTGTTTTACCACAAGCAACAAAAGAATGATTTTAGAATTCAAAAATTCATTTTCAGAATTTCTTTATTTTCTTTTTGAGAATAAATTCGTTTCATATTAATTGAAAGAAGATATTATGGTGAATTGAATTCTAATTCATATTAATGTTAATCACTTACAATTTATTTCAAGTTTCATTAAGAAGATGAAAAAACATCTGGTTGTTAAGTGGCCCAAAAATGGGTGTTGTTAATTGACACAGTAATTCTGAACAAAATTTTCAATTTCAGATGAAAAATACTCGCAGATCGAGAAAAAGGAAAACAAATAATGGCAGGTACACGGCTAAAACAATAATAAAAACAACAGATCTTGTCATGAAACAAGGATTCAGTGTCCGAGCTGCTGTTTTACAGTACAATTTATCTCATAAAACATTAGGAAGGTAGAGAAAATTTTTATCCTTTTATAGTCCGTGAATCTTAATACAGTTCTAAACAACATACAGAATTCTGATAAAATTGATGCAAAACTTCAATGTCTGCCTCTTCAAATACAAGCTTATCAAATCTAACTAATGGCCTTGTTTCAATCAGTCATCGACATCTGCAGTTAATGCTGTTTCTTGTTTAGGTTTGCCAAAGGCTGAAGCCAGAATAACAACATGACAAAAATGGGGTAAAAGTTCTTTTGCTACAAGCACACAGGAGTTGGAAGTCATGGAGAAACCAGCTGCTGAAAAGTTTGAAAAGTTGAAGGGTAAAAAGGTTGTCAGTGGTGCTTGAAAACAATTGAAGTTTTGTGATGAAAAAGTAGAAAAACCAAAATCATCATCGTCCAAAAATTTGAAAAAACTTAGCAAGGAAACTGAAAAAGACAATGTAGTTATTTCCTCTGAGGTTTGTAACATATTGCAAGATTCTTCAATGTCGCTCAGAGTTTCCAATTTTTATCTTGTTAAATTTCTTAGAGAAGAAGATTCCCAAATCAAATATTATGTTGGGCAAGTTATTCAGTTGCATCATAAAGCCTACAAAATTTCTTTAGTTATCTTGAATCACAAAGAAGAGAAAGTTTCATTTGTATTTCCACATGTTCCAGACATCACAACAATTACAGAAGAAAATGTTCGCCTTCTTGTACAAACAGAGATATCAGGAACTGCAAGACAGGAACATCATCTAAATTTTAATTTAGAAAATTTGTCTAATTTATATTAATTTTGAATAAATACTCTGACTTATTTGATGAATACAAATATGATTTCCTCTTGTGTCAACTAACAACACCCCCTGTGTCAATTAACAACCCTGGGGTTGATAGTTGATACAAAAATCTTACTCACTATAGCACATTCAACTCAAGATGGGGTGAAGCAAAATTTGTTTTTGAAAAACAGAAATGTAGGGGAAGGTTTGCTCTTTCTAATGGTGCATAAAACATGAAAATTGGTTCATTGATGGCTTCACAATTGGGAAGGAAGTGATTTGTGGGCCAAATAACAACCCGTGACCCTACCTACACTTATATGCTCTTAAACAACCAAATGAATTTATCAAATGCTTCACTCTTTACCACTCATAGAAACTTATTTTATCACATAGGTAACTCAATACACTCTGCTCATTGGTTCTTTTCTACGTACTATTCTCTCCACTATTCTTCATCATCTTCCTCACACTCAACAACGAACAACCTGATCTAACCTTTGTCCTTGACTGGAACTCGTAAATATGTAATAAATGATACACACTATTAACCTGACATTGATCTATGTATTGAAGGTGAAATGTAGGTACTTGCTTGCTGCTCATAACCTCTATGACAATTATTATTTCCTTAGAAGTGTACTTCATTAAATAAATATCCTTGTTGACAAGTCATAATATGATTAATAAAATAAATTTAAAAAAAGTAATGACGAAAATGTATGTGGACTTATAATGCATGCATGACCAACTTGTTTGAAAGTAGACTTCAATGTTCCTATGTTACAATAAGTACCTAAGACCTATCAGCTGTTATGGATTCAAAAAGCCTACTCCAATTAATAATAATAAAAAAGCTCCACACATACTTAAAATTTTAATATGTTGAAATTCCCTCGCAATTACTAGAGCTTGAATTGGATTAGTGAGTTTCAAAATCAATTATTTACACACACTAAAATATTTACCCTGGCTTGCCATACCAGCTACTAACTACTTGCCATGTAATGAATTATGTACTCAATCTATTTATATCAACTAATACATAAAGGGGAATATACATATAATGGCATGACAAAAAAAATCAATTTGCACGGGAAATTTTTGAGGGAAAGTAATCTGTTTGCACGGGAAATAAAAGATTTTCAACGAACATTTTGAACCATGGGAATTTAATCAAAAATCACCGTAGGATAAAATAGGCACACACACAAAAATAAATCTAGCATGACGAAAAAAGAGATAAGATAAAATTCCAACATTCGAACTGCTTTTTCTAAGAATTGTACAGGTTAGTATCGATTCAAAAGTATTTAGTGCAAGTTTCTGTGTCTCATTCCCTCCTATTATTTTTCGTTCCAATTATTTTTTTGAAAATTTTTTCATGATAATGGAAGAAGTGTCGTACCTCGATGATTTTAATGATGACAGTGAATTTGACAGTGATTGTTGTGAACCAAAACCCATAAAAAGACGAACATCCTACAGAAATTGGTCAAAAAAGCACGATTTTTCATCGCCTGAAGAGGCAGAAGAGTTTGTAACCCGAAAAGTAATTTGGAAAAAGTGTTCCTCCAAAAACACTACTGCAGGTTTAAGGGTCGAGTATCGCTGTACAGCCGGTCAGTATAGATGTAAGGAGTGTCCAGCAAGTTTATATTTACTATATCATTCTTCAAGTACTTCAGTTTCGTTATATGAAACAGAATGTGAACACGATAACCATGTCACTGATCCAATCAGAGGATTGTCCAATGACATGAAACTGTTCATTAAGGAGAAGTTCAATGAGGGAATTCAAAAGCCCAATGCTATTTTAGCAGTTATACACTTATTGTGATAAAAACTTTTTTTCCTGTGTAGCTGCAGTCCGTTTAAATCTTTTATTTTCCTGTTCATTTGATTAATTTGACGTGTAAGTATTTTTTTCTTGTCAATTATATTTTTTTCACGTTAAAAAAATTTTATTCCCGTTACTTTTCTTTTTTTATCCGTTAAAATTTTAAATTCCTGTATTAAGAAATTATTAGTCCATGGAAATATTTAATTTCCCGTGATTTCACCCTTTTTTGGTCGTGCTGATAAATGGCACCCATACATAAATACCTGATTAATGAACTATAAAATAAACCTGACTTATCTGTGTTTTTCTTTGTGCCAATGACATCCTTTGATGAACACCATATTAGTCTACATTCTAATTTTTTCTGACTTCTTCTGTTATACTTCTTTGACGTCTTCTTCATCATGTGCTGAGTATTTAAGGGTGTAGTGGAAGCGTGCTGGGCCCACAGCCTAGTGTTATCTCTAGAATATGTCTATCATGAAGATGAAGAAATAAAAACATAATATTTAGAAGCTTATAAAATGTATTTCAGCTCCAAGGTGGGGGAAACCCTAAAGGCATAAGAACCCCATCTGTTATGAAATTATTTACTTACACTTCAATTATTAAAATAGAAAGTACTTAATGAACACACAATACACTATAATTCTAAACTCTCCAATACAATGATAAAAATAATGACTAGTGATGTCAAAAAATTTTGATATGTATCGATACGTATCGATACACACAACTGTATCAAAGTATCAATACATTGCTCAAGACTTGTTGAGACCACCAATCCTTCTCCCCTCTCACTCCTACGAACACACGATCACATATCGAATACATTTATTTATATCTATTCGCGGCTACACTGATATACCACTTCCGCCGCTCACTCGTTCATTTCCGTTACCATTCGTTTATTACTCTGAAAATGTACTTTGCTTAAATTATGTAACTTATGAAATAAACATTCGCTTCTTGGACGTAACTTCACTCAAATCTTTCTTTTCTGTTACAACTCCAGTCCTCAACCTCTATAAGACTCACAATACGTACCGATATATTTTATACATTCAAAATAAAAAACTTAAATAAATGAATAAATAAATAAATAAATAAAAATATAAAAAAGTGCGCCAGGCCACCAGCAGACAGAATAGATTATAAAAGTATATTCTTATTAATATTTAATAATTACCACGGATGATGGCTTGATACGTGGAAAGGCGGAACAGGTCAGAGAGATATTTCTATTTTATCAAGAAAAAAAATCATGGATTTTCGATATGATACTGTATCGATATGTATCGATACTCAAAAATGCTTCGATATAACATCACTAATAATGACAGAACAAACTGATATAGCATCATCCTATACGGATAACCAATAACAGTGTTACCATTGGGAGGAGTTAAATATGGTCGACACTCATATTCAACAAAAACCTACATTCATTAATGGAGCTGTTGAAGCTTTATCGTTTTTATTTCTTATTTTATTCACTGGGTACTACCAGGGACATTAATTACGACATATTTTTATGAGAATAAAATGAAAGAAGGTTGCAGATTTTAATCATTATTCCTGTTAGTTAACCAGAAGATCACAATAAAATTTACTCCTCTGCAGAGGAGGCCCAACAACTTGTTTCTGTGGCTAGAACCACTCTCACTTGAAAAAGGGGCGCCAAAATGGCGCAAATAATTAACGTTAAAAATGAATTTTTTTAAATACGCTTTTACAATAAAAAAATTCAATTGCTGATCAGGTTCGAACCGATATTTTGGGATTAAAAAGTTTAGATTCATTTTATTATACATTTTTTCTGAGATGATTCAAAAAAATTTTAAAGGGTGTCTCAATGCACTAGTGATGTCAAATATCGATATTTTTTTATATCGATATAGAATCGATATTTTTTTATATCGATATAGAATCGATATTTTTTTATATCGATATAGAATCGATATTTTTTTCTATCGATATAGAATCGATATTTCTGTGAGAATATTATAGAGGATGAGAACCGGAGATGAAACAAGAAAGAAAGATTTAAGCGAAGTTCCGTCCAAGAAGCGAGTGTATTTCATAGAAGATACATAATTTAAGCAAAGTACATTTAAGAGAGATAAACGAATGTTAACGGAAATGAACGAATGAGCGGCGGAAGTGGTAGAACAGTGTAGCCGCGAATAGATATAAATAAATTATGTATTTTATGTAATCATGTGTTCGCGGAGTGAGAAGGGAGAAGGATCGATGATCTCAACACCCCCTATAATCTTTTGAACCGATCACAACTGCGGGTGTTACAAAAGTGTTTTAAAATTTACGAGTTGTTACATTTAATTAAATACATATAAAAAAAATAACATGAATTGGAAAAAAAAATGTATAAAAATGGTGAAATTGTGTATATAAAAAAAATAAAAATGGTAACTAAATTGGACGAGTATGGTAAGTACATATTTTGAGTATTTAATATATATATAAGGAAGATTGAATATAGTAACATGCATTTTTTTTTTTTTTTTTGTTTAGGTATTAAGATAAATAGCATGCAGTAAATAATGTAAGTATAGGTAAGGTAGGTTTATTTGAAATTAAAATTTTTAAATTATTAAAGTGAAATGTTTTGTTTTGTGGTATTACAGGTGTGGATCTGATATTGGATATGACATTTTATGGATCAAGATTTGGGGATTCCAGGATTTTATGGGTTAGAGAAATGTGCTGCTTACTAGATAAGGCTTTTGTGAGTAAGTCAGCTAATTGGTCTTCGGTAGCTATTTGTTTGAATATGAAGATTTTGTCGTTATAGGCTTGAGCAAGTCCATAACATTTAATCATGAGAGCTCGAAGACGTTTTTGACCTCCTCCGGAAATGACATGTATGACTGAAATGTTATCTTTGTATACTGTTACAGGAGTGTCAATTGAGAAGAATTCACGGTTGAGGAACCAAGCAAGTTCAATATCCTCAAAAGAATCGTGAAGAGCTATTAATTCAGCTGCTGTGGATGATGAAGCATGAATATTTTAGCGATGAACGCCCCAATTTACAAGGTCACCGTACATGGTAATTAAGTAACCAGTTATAGATTTTCCTTTTTCTAATTCTGTTAAATTTATAGGTTGATCATCAATGTCGGGGGCATAGGATGCATCGACATAAGCAGATATACCTTCAGAATTGGATCTATAGACTAGTGCAAGATCAATAGTGGATTTCAAGTATCAGATGATTTGACGTACATGATTCTTTTTGGTGTTGTCAGAACAATTTTGGAATCTTGAAAGGTAATTAACAGAAAATGATATATCTGGCCTTGTGCCTCTAGATACGTATAATAGTGCGCCAATCATGGATCTATATTCTTTGTTATCGGTTCCATCAGATTTGCTCAACTTTAGGCCTGTCTCCATAGGCGGTGGGAAGGGTTGAAATCACATAATTTGAATTTTTGGTGAATCTTTTGGATTTGTTGTTTTTGTGTGAGATTTATAATTTGTGATTCACGATTTCTTTCTATTTCGAAACCTACAAAGTAAGATGGATTATTTATGACTTTCATTGTGAAACGTGTTTTGAAGTGGGTGGTTATTTCATTAATCCATTCGGGGTTGTTGGTTGCTAGTAGGATGTCATCCACGTAAATTATCATAAAGGCAATGCCATCTGATTCATCTTTACGTATGTAGACGCATCTGTCGATTTTGGATTTAGTAAAATTAGATGTTGAAAGATGAGTATCCAATAACTCAATCCAATTTTTACTTGATGTTTTTAAACCATAGATGGATTTTTCGAGTTTTAATAATTTTGATTTATCGACATTACAACCTAGGGGAATATTTAGAAAGATGTCATTTTTGATTTTGGAGTTAAGATAGGCTGTTTTGACATTGTATTGAACTAGTTGTAAGTTTAATAGGTTGGTTACGGATAAGATCCACCTAATTAACCAAAGTTGCACAACAGGTGCATAGGTTTCTGTCATAGTGTATTCGGATTGATCCATAAAACCTTTAACTACGAGTATAGCTTTGGAGCACATTATTCCTCTTTCATTGGCTTTGGCCGTGAATATCCAGCATGTATCTATAGGTTTAACATTGGGTGGACAATCTACTATTTTCCACACATGAAGGTCTGACATTGATTGCAGCTCATCATTGATAGCCTTTAGCCACTCTTTCTTGAAAGGATTTTGATAAATATCACTAAATCTTACAGGCATACAACCTTCTATAAATTGTGAGTCTTCTAGTGAGGCTTGTTTTAGTACATTGACCCTATAGATTGCCTCTATTTCCTCTTCTAATGCTTTCACTTGTAATTCCTCTGGTCTACAGGTAAAATCGGCTAATGTTTTCGTCTCATCAAATTTAACATCGCAGGATTTGTAGGATTTCATTTTTACGGGGTCCAATACCTGATAACCTACATTCGAAAATCCGATTAGAATAGTTTTTATTGCACGGGGTAGGAATTTTGGGTCAAGATGCTCCTCTTCATTCTTCTTGGCTTTGACTGCTGATTGCTGTCTCTGTTCAATTGGAACATGTTTGTAGGCAATAGCACCAAAAACTCGAAGATGGGATATGTCGGGTTTGATCCCGTATAATTTTTCATAGGGGGTAATATTTCCTAAATTGACGCAGGTTGAGCTTCTGTTTATGATGTGGGTGGCAGCTAGTACTATTGTTGACCATAATTTAAAGTCAATTTTGGCGTCGTATAATATAGCTCTAACTCTTTCGAGTAGGGTTCTATTTTGCCTTTCAGCTATAGCATTTAATTTGGGGGTATATGCCACACCATCATCTAAAGTGATTCCCTTTTTGGAGAAGAATTGTGTCATCTTTGAATCGGAGTATTCCTTTGCTTGATCCGTTCTGAGTACAGAGATGGGATCATTTGGGAATTTAGTATAGAATGATAAATAATACTCTTTAAACTTATCAAAGGCCTGTGATTTTCTCAGTATAGGAAAGGCAAGAGTATATTTTGAATAGTGGTCAATGAATGTTATAATGAATTTTTCTCCGTTATAAGCTTCTTAAAAGGGTCCCATGATGTCTGATGAGATTACTTCCTTTCTCCTAGTTAGTCGAGTTCTCACACCATGATAACCAAGTTGGGTAGATTTAGCTTTTATACATATTTCGCATGTGTCAAAGTCATCATCCTTAAAGACCAAATTTTGGGGCATGCCTACAACTACTTTAGATAAGACTTTGAGGCTTTTGCCACTTAGATGACCTAATCTTCTATGCCAAAGCATTTTAGTTTTACTGATATTTTTCTTATGCTTTCTATTTATTCCGACACTCTCTCCATTTAATTTGTTCTCCTGAGTGACTGCTTCCACTGCAGTATCTTGTAAATTTTGAGGTTGGTCAATGCTTTCCTGCTCCCGTTGTGGATTACTAGTTTCAGTCTCAATTTGTTCTTCAAAATTTTGATTTTGATCATCTATATGATCTTCCTGATCTAATGTCGTATTAGGGACAGGCATACATACAAGCTCTTGATAGACTTTTTGTTCTTCATCATCTTCCACTATCTCATAATCTATGTAGTAAATGGAACCTCTCTTTGGAGCGGTTATTGTGACTTCACCAGTTTGTTTGTTTATGATGTCTGCATGATCAGTGTCAGTTATGATTTTGAAGATTCCAGACTCCATGATTTTAGCACCTGACCAAATATCAAGGCTCAAATCAGGATCATAATATACTTCTTTTAAGTGAATGGTGGAAAATTCTGCTTTAGAATTGCAGACATTGACATACATAGATCCAACGTGAGTGGGGTTTACACATACACCTTTTTTAGCACAAAGTGCTCTACGAGTGTTGTCAACTTTGCGTATGTTTCTTAATTTTGAAAGATCATTGACCATGTGGTCATCTGCTCCATTGTCTAATAACATCGTGTGTCATTGGTTTTTTGGGAGGACAGATATCGATACTGTTGGGGGCTTGGGCCATTGAAATTCATCTTCGATGTCATCAAAACTTAAATGGTTAAGATTTGAATGTAACATCATAGAATATTTAACACGAAAAGTGGATTTATCATATGGTTTATTTTGGGAGTTCGTGTTTGTGGAATTTTGGGATTTCGAGCTACTGTTCTGATTAGGGGGTTGAGGAGTGTTACTAGTAGTTGATGTTTCATTAGGGCATGTCCTGGACATGTGTCCTTTTTTGTTACATCTAAAACATGTAACATCCATTTGGGAAATGTTATCTTTAGAAGGATAACTATTTGGTTTGGTTTGATTATTTTTGTGATCGTTAAGATAACTAGTTATATTATAATTCGAGTTTGTGTTATTGGAGTTATTATTATTTCTGAAATTTCGAAAATTTCTTTTATTATTCATCGGTTGGTATGATGATTTAGGCTGATCAAACCCGGGGAATGTTTTATTAGAGTATTCAATACGATCACATTTCTCTAGTATCATTTTTGTGAGCCTGACAGTAGTTCGTTTTTCTATTTCTAGTTGACGAAATTCAGAGAAGACAGTATCAAATTTTTCGGGTAATGACATCATTAATTGATCAATTTCATCTCCTTCTGATAGGGGGTAATTAGCATCACGTAGTTCTTCTACAATAGTCGAAAAATATTCCAAGAATCTACGGTTGGTACCTCTCCTTGGATCGAAGCGAAGGGACTGAAATTTTGATTTTAAAACCATGATGTTAGTAGCTGTCTGGTTTCTATATCGAGCATCCAAAATTTTGAAAATTTGAGAAACAACATCGCAAGTTTTGTCATGATGAAGGATTCTTTTGTCAAGTCTTTCGAAAATGAGGGCTTTTGCCTGTTCCTGAGTTTGTAAGAATTTAAGCCATTTAGATGTAAGGCGTTCTTCGGATGAGGTGTAGATATAACTAGTTTCACGAGCAGTAGGAAAAATTGTGGAGTGGCAGCCTTTACCAATTAGGGTGCTTATGACAGTTGCACGCCATCCCTCATAGTCATTTCCACGGAAAATGTTCGAAACTCGATGATTATTGTCAGTGTTCATAATTAATGAATTGACTAAACTTTAATTAATTAAAAAAAAAATAAAAAAAAATATTACGGATATCAATCCCAGCAAATGCCGCAAGAAAAGTATTGCCGTCCCTGTGTTAACCAAACAATGTATTTTTATGACGATAGTATATTAGTTTGTCCTTGTGTGTTTCTCAAGTTGGTCCACACTGGGCAAGAGACAACACATGTTAAAGTTGAGATTGGACACTTCCCTTTAAAAAAAATAAAACAAAATAACAAGACTTATACAACCCAAGATGATTCATAATTGAAATCAATATTTGAAGAAATAATTAATAAAAAATGAGATAAATGAAAAAAAAAGGGTGAGATGAAATTAGCTACTTTCAGACCAGGGAATTAGGAAAGAAAAATTCAAAATTTTGGATAACAGTGGAAAAATTTTGATCTAATTCTGTATTCCAACAAGACAAATAATTCGAAATGAAATAAAAAAAAATAAATATGAAAATTATTGCAGGTGATTTGAAATAATTAAGCACCAGATGTATTATAAGTATGAGGTAAAATAATTCTTGAGGTAACGTGAGAGGAAAAAAAATTCACAATACAGAAAAAAAAATTTGTAAATGGTAGAAAAAAAAATCGAAAATAGAAAAAGAATTAATTTTCCTATATTCGTAATAAATTAAATGTAATTGGGAAATGTGTGATTATCATAAATTAAAATATTCAAAGTGAAAGAAAGAAAAAGAAAAAGAAAAAAAATATAAATTCGAAAAAAAATAAATCGTTAAAGTGTTTTCGACACAATTGTGCAACAGCAAAAATTTACAAGTTGCAACAAAATGGTGGTTTGAAATTGAAAACCGCGCCAACGTATTTATTCAATGGGTGTAGATAAGATTTCGTAGGTTCGTTGCACTTAACAAAGGTTAATGTACAAGTTTGAACGAAAGAACGAAACGAGCCGTGCTTACGTCACGAGTTGTACACTCCAAGACAAAAGTGGCTGCAAAATTTTGCAATGAACTTGCCAAAATTTGTACTTAGATAAATTTTGAAAAGACCAAAGTTATTTGAAAATAACGGTATTTTCAAATATACAAGTTAAATTTTGATTCCGAAAGATTAAATAGTGCAAAAATACAAAAAAACACACAAAAATTACAAAAAAGTTGCGAGAGTGAAAAAATTACGAAAAATATATTTTTTATTACCTGTTTTCAGCGGAAAATTTTCATTTAATACCTTTTGAACCAGTGATTTTTTGATTTTCAGGTTCACTTCCTAGAATTTACGAAGACGATGCTCTGGACAATGATGGTTGAACTGCGCTTCGGTTGTTGAGGACGTACTTCGGTGAGTATTTAAGTTGAATTTTGAAGTTTTCGTTGATGCCAAATGATGAACTTTGATTGAGATGATGAATATGAATTTTGATGTTGATGATTTTTGAAGCTTTTACGTTGGTTTCTGATCAATTTCTGATGGCTCAAGGCGATTTATTACTAATTTGATGACTACAACAAATTAGTTTGTACACAAGCAGGGCAGACACTAATGATTTTACTAACTTTTAAGCAACACAAGCAGGGCTCTCAAACAGTCAAGTAATCGACGAGTCTTGGAACTTTCGAACACTTGGCTGGATTATACACAAGCAGGGAAAATCCAATTCAGTAAACGACGAAACTCATTGAACGTTTACAGCATTCATATAAAAAAAATTTTTGAAGACAAAAAAATTATGACTCGAAAAAAAAATAATAAGTTGGAACTTTGTTACCCAACACAAAAATAAAAATTATGAAAATTGACTAAAACACAATTATTCACAAAAAATATTAAAAGTTTGATTTAGAAAAATTCACAGTATAAAAGTTTTAAATTATTTTAAAAATTGTTTCAGGTGCAAGGATTGTTACTGAGCGATGCTACCATATAGAGGATGAGGACCGGAGATGAAACAAGAAAGAAAGATTTAAGCGAAGTTCCGTCCAAGAAGCGAGTGTATTTCATAGAAGATACATAATTTAAGCAAAGTACATTTAAGAGAGATAAACAAATGTTAACGGAAATGAACGAATGAGCGGCGGAAGTGGTAGAACAGTGTAGCCGCGAATAGATATAAATAAATTATGTATTTTATGTAATCGTGTGTTCGCGGAGTGATAGGAGGGGAGAAGGATTGGTGGTCTCAACAAATATCAATACAATATCGATATATCGATATTTTTTACAATGTGTCATTCATACGTTTATTTAGCGATAAATTTGAAAAAAGAGGAAGAGGAAGTAGGATTTAGAAACAAGACGCTGAATATTATTGTTATTTATTCACGATTCAAAAATTAAAACTGACGATTAACAAAATACAGTACAGTTTTCATTTCATAAAATTAAATTCCCATTCCCAATTTCCGATTCGCAATTTCAAACGGATATCGATATTGAAGAGAAAGTATCGATATTTTTGGCATCACTATAATGCACGAAGGCCGCAAGAATATGGTGGAGCCACTGGCGCACAATTAACTCCGGCTGCTACTGCTCCTCTGACAAGTATCTTCAATGATTTATGTTCCTTTCATATATTTTTTCTCTTCTTTTGTAGATATCTATATCTACCCACTTTGCGATACCAATTTCTCATTTATTATATAGTAATTATTTTCTCACTTGATTTATAATTTCTTGTATTTCTTTTAAATATACTGGCCTAAAATATTTCATTGTCACTTTTTTGTTCAACTAAAGTAAGACCATAAATTTAAAATATTCTTAACTTTAATGCAAGTAGGTACTTCCTTACGAATGTTTACCACCAGTGAACATACCTACTTTCTAATGTTGGTTGAATTTCCGTAATTTTTTTAATTAAGTGTAATTTCCATGGTATAAAATTCTACTCCCTATTAAAATGAGACTAATTCGAAGAAAATATTTCGCTCAATTCGTAACTTATGTTAGGCTTTTGTTTTTGACAGGTAGTAGATACAATAATTATTCTCCGTTACTTTTTTCTCTACTAAAAGCGACTACCTAAATTCTACTTGAATAAATGTAAAATAGAAATAAGAACAGTAATTAAGTATAAAAAAAAGTATATTAAGCATTATATATCTATAAACAGATTGAAGGGTCATTACTGATGAAATGATGAGTCTAGATTAATTTTACAGAATTATATTTACATAATGCACCCACATCACGAAAGTAGTATTATTGAGGGAGTCGACAAATTTGTTCATTGGATACCAAGATTGTTTTTCCAATCAAAAAAAAATTCATTGCCCACAGAAATTAAAATAATTTACCTACTGTTTTCTATTTGTTCGCAGAATTTTTAGCGTTTGATGCAATAATCACGGATGAAAACTGGAATGGAAACGAATCTTTTATTTGTTTATCCTTCCTCAGCGAGCCAATTTTTGAGGAAAACAACATTGTCCCATTTCCACCTTATAATGGATATACAGTTAGTTATGAGGAAAGACGATTAAAATTCCAATATTTTTCAAGACAAGAGGAAACTATCAAAGTGGTACGATGTCCGGTTATAATTAATGAGCAACTATCGCATCTTTATTTTCAAGAAGTTTATGGTAGTTTGACTCATATGCTACCCAATCACAGAGCGTATTATGTGTTTGCGAATGATATAACCAGCATTTTTAACGAAGAACACCAACCACTGGTACTTCTGATGTTCACTATGTCTAAAAAGGGCGTTCTACCAATTGTAGACTTACCAGGTGACGAAGGTGACGTAGAAAATTATTCAAGACGCGATTCCCAAATAAAATTCTCAGTCAAAAAGCACCGATTAATGGCTGAGAATGAATTGCGTTTATTTGGAGAACACGCTGAATCATTGTTCTTGATGAAAACATATGGATTCTACAGTTTCGCTTTTAACATATATTGGAAAATGAAAGAACTGATACTGATTCTCGATAAAATGAAAGAAGGTACGTTGTCGTGCATGAAGAACCCAATTTACCTGCATGTTTAAAATTTAATATTACCGTAAATGGGGTTGTCGGAATATTCACCGGGTGTAATAGGGATGAGAATTAATATGAAAAGCGGTCACTGACATAATATTACGGTTCATTATTGGCATTGGCTATTCGGAATAGGCTTCCCACTTCCCAACGTACTCTAGAAACATTCTATTGTTATATTTCATAGCATTCGTACAACTTCTGCTAGCTTTCGATTAAGCAGACTACAGGGCATGTTTTCTACCCAGTTTTCTTCCAAACGGGGGATTATAAAGTATCTGATGTAAGCCTGGGGGTGGCGGTGGTAAAACTTTTAGTTTCACTACCAAAAAAAAAAAAAAAAATTCGACTAAACAAATCAGCCATCACGGGAGGAGTCAATACTAAGGCCACATAAGGGTTGAAAATACTTAATGTCAGTGGACTGAACCACGAAGCATTTGCTTGGTTTTCTGTAATACAGAAAAACAAGGAAAAAGGAGGCAAAGCCCCTGATGCAAAAAGGAGGTGTTGAATTGTTATTTATTCTCATTTTATAATTTATTTTGCGATACACCAGAGGGTACGTTTTTTGGAGCGCTGATTTCAAGTTGGACATTTAAAAAAAATTTTTTTTAGCCATTCTTCCATCCCACTGTGGGCTTTAAACGGAGGTCAGATTTTGAATTCTCATATTGTTGTATGACTGGGGGGTCAATTCAACGATCCCCCTACAGTCCCTACAGTCCCTACAGTATTTCTTACTACCATTGACACAGCCAGGAACCTCTGGATAAATCACCTACACTGGCTGGTTGCCAAAAAATTACCACCATCCAACCTTAAATAGCCTGCAAGGTATCCGTTGATTCAAATTTTGACCACGCCGGGGAAAAAATTCTTACTTCCCTACACTTTGGCTTTTTTCAAAAACATAGAAAAACTCTCCCAAAATCCCATTTATAAGATGCCTTGGGCCACACAAACCAAAAACTATCCCATTGCCAATTAAAAAGAAATCAACACATCATGAATATAAGAGCACATATAATATTTAAATAAAAACCAGTAAACACTTTAGAAACAAAAAAAATCATTTAAAATTTGTCTGTATAAAACAGACATGTATAGCAGTAGTAGGTATATAATCTGCATGAGTAAAGAACATAAAAACAAGTGGGTGTTGGAAAAAAAAGTTTTTAACAATTATGTGAAACAGTCTGTGGAAAAAGAGAGGAAACATAATATGTGTGGGAGTATAGAAAAATTAACTATTTTTTTGATTTCCAATTCCTTGCTGAATTCTCATATTTTATTGTGTGATCTATTGTCATGTCATGTATGTTTTTTGAGGATCTGATGACAAATTTAACATATTTCAATTTTTAATAAAGAGGAAAAAATAGGGTGCTAGGGGGTGTAATTAATTTTTAATGAATGATTATGTAACGGCCAAAAGAGGTGTGATTATTTGGTATTTGACCACTTTCAGTCTTCACCAAACATGAAATACTAACACCTGAAAAGTATTAATATCTCTGTAATATTTTTAATTAATTTATTATCTACTAGCTATTGTGGACCTTAACTGTTGAGAGACTTTATAAAAATAGTTCAAACACAAAGAATAATTTAACAACTGTTAATAAAATAATAATCTGTAGGACACAATTACATAAAATAATATTTCAAACATTATTGACTAGTTTGAACATTGGGCTTAGACCCTTAGACAGAGACTCTCTATTTTAAAGCTAACTGGTAGCACTGTGTACTGTGCACTTCATGAGCAGAGTTTATATACCCATTTAGGGTACTTAAATGTACATGGTAGATAAACTAAGTGAGGTAGGGACTTGTTATTATAGGGATATGCTGACTCGCGATATAATCAAGGGACAGGCATATTTAGGTCACTGAATATTAATACAATATACACATATTATCATAATATTTGGTGCTGGTAACTTCGGTTGTTTAGAAAGTTTGATTATAGCCGAATACCTGAATTATTGGTATTCAAAACTGTGTCACTGAATATGTTCGTCATATTTTAAAAATAAATCAAAATATATATTACACAATTCTCCAAAGGGAACACAAAAAAGGGGAAAAAATTTTTACTTATTAGTTCAGCATAAATAAAAATTGTGTAGTATAATGTGTTACATATACTTAGGATATAATATTTGAGAATACTAATATGAACAAAATTTTTCGTTACGTATATTTATATTTAATATATCGTATTATTTTGCATACTTTTTTACAATGCTGTGCTTTTTGCTACATTTATACTATTTCGATTTGGACTTATTCTTAAATATATGATAATAATGATTATGATAATTGATAGTATAGATAATCATAATAAGAGTATCCCATTAATAAAAGTAATATATTTGTCAAAATTTTAGTTAGGAATTTGTAATTCAACAGATTTATTTTTGTTTTCCAATTTGTTCACTGGAACTGTATGGGGAACAAAATTTTTCCATTTTGGATTGCAGACATTTGTTGTTGCAAGATCTATCGGATTAAAAGCTTCTATAGACTCTGAGAAATATGTCCATAGTAGGAGTTACTGATTTTCAATTTTGATAGTCTCTTTAATAGATTCAGAGAGACAAGGGATCTTTATTGGGATGATTACAGTATTTTTGATATTTTTGTTAATATCTTCAATTTGAATAAGACAAGGTACATCTAAGATAAAAGTTCCGGGGGAATTATTATTAATTTTGAGTTTTTCAGATTTTTTAGTAATGGAGTTTGTTGCAAGAAGTAAATTAATGTTTACCATCGCAAATTTTGTGTGTCCTATTGGATGTGCTAAAGTTTGATTATTGTTTATACTATATTTGAATGAACAAGATTGTAGTAAATTCTGGTTTAGATCCTGAAAGAAGAGATTTTTTATACAGGATGATAGTTTATCACTTCTACTGTTGGATGAAAGGAAATATAATGGTTTATCCGAGTTACAATAGAGGAGGTTAGTTCCGCTAATGTAATGTACTGTATTTAGTCTAGTTTCATGAATGATCAATGATGGTTCTTGATCCCAATTACACAGTTCATTAGAATGACTTTTGAATATGAGTGGAATCATGGCTGGCAAAAATATTGGTGCAAACGTGCACTTGCACCTACTGGAGTAACCAGCCAGGTGCATTGCACCAGGCTGGCAAGTTTCAAAGATAAAATCTTCATAATGTTTACTTTTTTCTATAAACAACAAAAAAAAAAACACAACTCAGCTAATAAAAAAATACAATGACGATTCGTAATTCTTAATTTAGCCACAAGGGTCGTACTTTACAATTGTTACAAAATTCGAAATATTATTCTGTTATGGTTGATGAGTCATCTGATGTTCCATCTGATGTTTGTAAGCTGGAGCAGGTGTCAATATGTTTGAGATATGTTGACAAAAAATTGAACATAATTGAAGATTTCGTAGGTTTTTACAAAATGAAAAATACGAAGTTGGAAATGTTATTCTTGATTGTTAAAGATGTTCTTACACAATTTAATTTGGATTTCAACGATATAAGAGGACAATCTTTTGATGGTGCTGCAAATGTCAGTGGTGATAAAACAGGATTACAAATGAGAATTTATGAGATGAAACCATTGGCATTATTTGTACACTGTGTTGCACATATGTTGAACTTGTCAGTCCAAGATACTTTAACTGGAATTTCATAAGTTAGAAATTTTGTAGGAACTGTGAGGCAAATGATTAAATTTGTTTGTGACTTGCCAAGTGGATTCGATAATTTTAAAGATTTGCAAAGTGAAAATTTGCCAACTTTAATGAAATATTCTCCAACTCAGTGGTGTGTCCATATAAAATCACTCAAAACTGTATGTGATAATTACGAAGCATTGATGGAATTTTTCAGAAAAATGTTAAATAATTCATCTATGGATTCTATAGTAACAGCATCAGCTTTGTCCTACCTTCATAAGTTGGGATCGTTTGCCTTTTTTTTTTCATTTGAAAGCTCTTATTTGTATTTTTGAACATGTTGAAACATTGAATACAGTTTTACAAAAAATAGACTTGGATTTCACCCGGTGTCATTCCAATGTTAAAACAACGATGCAATCATTACAGAATTGTCAAAATGAGGATTTTCCTAAATTTTGGACTGATGTAACAGACCAGGCCAAAAAATTAGAATTACAGATGCCTGTAATTTCATCTTATGAAACAGAACAGTTTTACTGCAATTGCTTAACTTTACATTGTGACATGATCTATCATCACATGAAAACCAATGCTACAAAAT
Organism: Ericerus pela; assembly: GCA_011428145.1. Taxonomy (NCBI): domain Eukaryota; kingdom Metazoa; phylum Arthropoda; class Insecta; order Hemiptera; family Coccidae; genus Ericerus; species Ericerus pela. The sequence goes on from WOFM01000467.1 coordinate 243,188, forward strand.
ACAATGTACCAAATAACCTCTCCACAGTAGTTAATTCTTAAGGGAGAATTTGGAACTTCTTAATTTGGTACCAGAAATGGCAAAGTTGGTTCGTATCTTACTAACTATACCCACATCTACGTGTACATACAAGCGCTGTTTTTCTGCAATATGTAGATTAAAATCATACATAAGTCGACACTTATGGCTGAAAGATTAAATCACCTTAGTGTACTCAACATCCACCACAATCTCATCTCAAAAATAAACATGGAGGTTTTAATGGATGAATTTATTAGTAGGGCTCCAGTGAGAATGAGCACTTTTGCGCAATAAGTGGTTGTTTCAGTTTGTTAATTTTTTCATTATTATTCCTTTTCTATGGATATGTATTGAATGTAGATGTAAATGAATAAATTTGTTTCTTATTAACTTATGTTCTAAATTTACATTTTTGTTAATTTTTTGCGAGTCAAGAGATAAATTTCACCCCCCCTCAGTCAATGGTTTCCACATTTCATTCTCATAAAATTTTTAGTTTGCACCAGGCAAGAAAATGAAAAAGTGCCAGCTATGAGTGGAATAAAGTCAAAGATTTCATATTTAGCATTGAGCTGTTCAAGGGGAGTTTTGATTTCCAATTCTAACATATTTTTGAAGAAGTTGCATTTTACAAGTTCTGCATGGTAATAATTTTGTATGTCTTTAATTGGGATAGCTAAATGAAGATCTAATTTTCTAGTTTTTTCTAATAGTTTTATGAGATATCTTTGTCAAGAATTTCTTTTGAGATAATCGAGGAAGGAATCATGGGACTTACAGGATGTCAAAATATTTGATAGTCTAAAAGTATTTGCTAAATAACTTTCATAGAATTCTTTTAGAAAGTTTAATAAGATTAGAAGTTCATGTTCTTCTAGGAAATTTTCAATAAATGAGTTAGTTTTGGGAAATAAATTTTTTCATGAATTTATTTGTATGGTCAATGAAACTATGCAGATTAGTGGACATATTCACTAAGGATGCATGTTCAGCCAAAAGTTGATTTTTAATAATGTCGTATTCATAATTTTGTCCATCTTTAAAGTTTAGAACTCGACAGCAAAAATGTAGCGTATTGCTAAAGAAAGATCTAATTGGTGTAAAAATTCTTCACTTGCTTCAAATGGAAGATGGGGTTGAATAAAAATCTTGTATCATCGCTATGTTTTGGTCTTTCAAATTTTTTATTGGATTTTTTAGTCATTTAGCCATTTCCCTGTATTTGCAATTTTTCCAAGTTGTTTCATTACATAACTGGTGTTTGAAATTTGTAGCAATTAATTTATCTGCTGATTAATGCAGATCTAATTTAATGGAATATATAATCAAGGCTGATTTAGAATATACATAAATGTTGCTTATTTCATGAAAATAGGTGCCAGTTGACGCCGTTGTAATCCTATATTGGTCAATCAAAGTTCTTTCTGCAATAATTTCTGTAATTACAATTATTACGATAGCAAAAATCATATGCGTGTATATTTTCTGGAATAGAAAAATGCAACGTTTCAGTTATTTACGTATGATTTGTTTATAGACCTTATTTTAAAGAATTTTTTTGGGACATACAAGGCTGAGGGAAAGTGAAGAGAGAGAAAGGATTTTAGCAGACATACTTACTATTTTATTTGGTCACATTTGGATTTATATAGTGCTATAGATTTGATAGTTTAGTTCAAGTTCTTCGATTGTAGAGTTATTTCCTTTGCATTATTTTATTTATGAATTATTTCTCTTGTTTTTTGTATTTTTCCCCAATTTTCTATCAACTCGTGTTTGCACGTGTGTTTTTTATTTTTATCTAAATTTTCAAGTTTTGTTTCGTTGTTTTATTTTCAAAAGAATAAAATATCAATCTCATACACGAATGACCATGTTTTTGTCTCAACTGGCATGGTTGAGGAGAATGAAATTTTGTTCCTAGGGGAACACATTCTTTCAAAGATTTGGGTAATAGAAAATTGTCCATATGGGGCAAAGTTGTATTACTCCCTTCAGTGGCTTTTCTCACTGTTTTATCAAGTGTCAATGGTTTCAAATCAGGATGCGTTTTTGAATTAATTTGAGCTTCACAGGATACCAGAGGAAATCATAAAGAAGGAGTTTGGATTTTGGAGCCACAGAATTTGTTTTATTTGTTGTACCAAGTTTGAGGGGTTTGTGAAACAACTACTTTTCTCCCGTCGAGTATTTTATTCTCATTCCTTCGTAGTGGAGTTTGGATTCCCAGGGTTAAAGTTAGTCTTTTGTGGGAACCTAAATACTCGTGGACTTGTTGGCACAGGCATACTGTCAGGTTTGCTGGTTGGTTTGCTATGTATTTCACAACATCGCAACGAATCAGTGACAGTAGAGTATGTCCATGTTGACGGATATTATGTAACTGATTTTCTGCTGGGTCCAGATGGGGTGAAGTTTGTTTGTTTTTTGAATAAACATTATAACCCTTGTCTGGGAATCTCGATGTCAAAAGTAGGTTTCAATCTGTTGTATCACTACGATGCCACAGAACAGGGACTGGCCATTTCAACAAGAATTGGGCGGCTGGTCACTGAGCCTCTAGTATATTAATTCCTGTCAAATACTCCACCAGTTGAAGAGAGTTTCACCACTTCAGAGTCCAGTTTGTCAGAGGATCATGGTGGCAATGCTTCTCCAATGTTGATAGATACCAACAGTACTGCCAGTGGGATCAACTTGCCAAGTTCCTAACCGACTATGCAGACACATGAGCTGTTGGTGAGTTGTGATTTTGAATTTTTAGTAAAAAATTTTTTTTTTATAAATGTTGTGCTGCAAAAGTTTTTTTAATAAAAACAACTTGTTGGGAAGGAGGAACTTAAAGTATTACCTTAACCTAAATGTGAGGATGGGTAATATACCTTACACATCCTTATACATGTATTTTACATAGGTGACCCCTCAGTTTAGGCATAATTTGGGTTGGGACAGTGGTTTTGACATTTTTGTCAGCATCATTTACTCTTTCTTTTTCATAATTATTTTTGCTAGATTTGTATGGAATTAATCATCATACATGAATTGTTTCTTCGTATGCAGTTCTGTCATCAGTTTTTATGCAAATAACGTAATTTAAATCTGTGACCTTCTTAACAATCTGATATGGTCGGGTGAATTCATTTTATTTTTTGCAACATTTTTCGATTGTTGCAGCAACACTAGATCATTGGGTTTAAGGTCAATAATCTTTTGGTGTGCATTGTAATTTTTTGATTTCTTTTCCGATGCTTTTTTTTGCTACCCGTGGAATTTTTTCTCTCATTTGAAGAAGTTTTTCAGTCTCCTCCTCTCGAGTCGTAATATTATTCATTTTTTGGAGGATTTCTAGTAAATTTATTTATGTATTGAAGCCATGAAGTAAGTAAAATGGAGATTTTTTATTCAGATGATCAATCTGACTAGTATTATAAGAAAATTTATTTTGTTTATAGTATCTAGCCATTCTGTTTCATTTGAATGTTTATATTTGGATAGTGATTTTTTAATCATGCCATTTATTTTTTATACTAATCCCTGCGACTTAGTAAGAAAAGTAAACCAGAGTAATATTATTTTCTTTTCAAAATTTTTGAACGTATTCATTAGAAAAGAGATCTCAGTTACCACATGAAATTTTTGTGGGGAGACCATATGTGCAACAAATAAATTTCAAATACTCAATTACTCGTTGAGTATTTGGATTCTTTGTTATGATATTGCGCAAAAATTTGTACTTTTGTCAACAGCAATGAGTATGTAAGAATATTCGCATTCAGTGTTGAATTTTCCTATGAAGTTAATTTCTAAATGTGAAAAAGGTTTTGGGTTTTCTATTTCTATATGTTTGAGAGGTGAATTTTGGGCAGTATGACATTCGTGACAGGATAAAATGTATTCTGTCACTTTTTATGTCAGATTTTTGAAAAAGAGGTGATTCTTTACCTTAGTTTTGATCTTTTTAATTTGGAAATGACCTCCATGCAGCGGATTGTCATGCAGATTTTTTAGAACTGTTGGTATTAATTTTTCAGGAATTATTATAACCATTTCATCGTAAGATGAGGTTGGGTTAGGTAATTTCTTTAATACATTATTTTCACCCAAAAAATATAATTGAATCGAACGATTTAATTTATGCCACTTATTTTTACTTTTTTTAATTTTGTTATAATTTAATAATGAAATAAAATTTTTTCAATGCAGATTATTTTCCTGCATTGTTTTTAATTCTTTGGGCAATTCAATTTTGGGAAAAGGGTCAGGAGTTGAGAATTTTGTTTGGTTGGGTAGCGTGATGTCTTGATTCAGCATTTCAGAGGAATTGGAAATCACAGGAGAGGTTGGGGTGATCTGATTATCGAGATTTTACTCTCTGTTAAAAGCAGATCTGGTGACTGCATTTATTTTAGCACAGGAATTTGGAGAATTTTCCACTGTTTAAATCAATTGTTGTGAACCATTTTTCATTTCTTAAGTAGGACCATAAGTATGACTTCAATAGTGGGATTGTGACTGTTATCTATAACAATTCTTTGGTTCATTCTACGATAGTCTACTAGAACTCTGTACACTCCATCTGGCTTATTTTTTACAAATATTGGCAATTCGTACCTTGATGTTTGTTTTTTTAGGACACCTGTTTTAACTAAGTCATCGACTAGTTTATGTAGGGCTTCATGTTCTGCATATGAGAACTTAAAATTTTTACACCTCATAGGTGTTTTGTCATCTGCATGGACAACTTGTTCGGGTACTTTACAGACAGAAACTTCGTCTGTTTTCCCAGTAAAAATATTATTAAATTCATTTACCATTTGGTACACTTTTGTTTTCTATTCTAAAGACATATTTGGATTTATTGGGATGGGATTTCTACAATTTTCCTTAAAAATACTTTTCTGGGTGATTTTTTCAATTTAACAGGTATCAAAATCAATTATTAAACTACTTAATTCAAATTTTTCAAGATATTCGCCTTCGTAGATCAAATGAGGTTTATCATTATGATTGCAGCCACAATCGTGTCTTCCAATACAATTAAATAAAAATTATTTTTATCTTTCATTTAAGTTTCATAATGAAATTCCAGGTGTTTGAGCAATGTTGCTAAAATTAGCACAGAATTTACCTCGATTTTAAATGTTTGGGGAGCATAATACTTAAAGGGCTTAATATAACCTAAGTGGTTTTCTTTTTCTATAGGGTACTTGTAACATTCAGGCATGTCAAACCTTCACTCTTTGTAACCACACGGTAAAGTGAATTTGTCTTTTGCAAAGTACATTTTGGCTTTATGGGTTGATAGAAAACCATAACCCAAAATGACCAGTTTGATCAAGTTTTAGACAATGTAGGTGGGATGTGGGTAAATACAATAATCAATGGAAAAAATCACATTAGTTACCCATATGACCTCAAGAGGATTGGCTATCCGCACCACAAAATCTTACATTGGTTGGAAAAATTGAGCTTTTAAAATTGACTTTTTTCAAAACTTTTTCAGCAATTAGTGTCTGTTCCAAACCTGGATCAACTAGGCAAAGTATCACTGTTTACCATTAATGGCAAAAGGAAGGTGAAATTTACATTGGGCTGTACAGTACCCTTCTTTTCTAAGTTTCTCCTTACTTACCGAGTTAACCATTTTCAACTGTTTATTTGAGATATCCCTTACAGGTGATAAATCATCTGTAAGGGGGACAACTAATTTATTTAGCAAGAATTTTGGCAGGCATGGGGATTGGGAGTTTGATTTTGGGTTGGTTGGACTAAAATCAAGGGAGCACGGGATGCAACCACATTGGTGTTAGCAGCCACATATTGGGGATATTGAGAATTTTGCCGATAATTATTTTTATTATTTGGATAATTATTCTAACTTGGGACATTATTCTAATTTGAACTCCAATTTTGTGGATCAATTTGGTTCTAATTGGGAACTTGATTATTGTATCCATTATTATTTCAAAAATAATTGTTTCTTCGAAAAATTGGGTTAAAATTTTTCCCTTTATAATTTGGATTTGGGTATTGAGAATTATTCTGGTTGTTATTCCAGTTTCTGTTTTGGTTATTCTAGTTCCAGTTTTTATTTTGGTTATTATTATAATTATAATTATTATTATGATTTCTATTTTGATTTTGATTATTTGAATTCAAATTTTGATTTGAATTTTGATTATAATTATTACTTTGATTTTTATTATTTTGAGGACTTTTATTTTTCTTGTATTCCTGAGATTTTGAAATGTTCACTATTGCATCACTCAGTTTCTTTATCTCAGTTTTTCATTCAGAATCAGGAGAGACCACATTTATATTTTGTTCGAGTTTCTCTTCCATATTAATTTTTCTAGTTCTTAGTTCCTCAATTGTTTTTTCTAATTGTTCAATTTTGGCTCTCAGAAGGGGATCCGAGTGTCCAAATAATCTATCTTTAAAATCTAGATAGTTTGAAAAAGCTTTATCCAGTTCTTGAAACGTATTGGGTTTTTCTCTTAGTAGAATTTCTTTTTTGTTTTCAGAAAGGTTAGAGATAATTTTTTTGATAATTCATTCTTCCATTATGCCATGTTCTATTTGTTTTAAAATTTTTGATGGATTCACCTATATATTTCCATTCATACTGTAGTTCACAAAGTCGCTGTTTTGTTCTCGTATAAATTTCTAACATTTTAGGCTTAGTATTTTGCCATGAGTTATATTCTAGATTGTCTTGTATTTTTTCTGCAAATATTTGTTTTGCAAGGCCAGTGAAAGCAATTTTAATTTTTTTAAATTTCAAGTTGGCATCCCAGTTGAATGATTCAGTTTCATTTTCAAATCCTTTCAAAAATAAGACTATGTATTCACCTGGGGTGTGACCATAAGGAGTGGGTCTTACATTAATGGCTACAGCATTTGCCATATTTTCTTCAGAAATATTATTACACTGAAGAGGGGGAATTTGTTGAGTAACAAAAGGTATATGAGGAATATAGGGGTTTTCCAAAATTTTTGTTACCACAAGTTCTATTTCTAGACTATGGAAATCTTCATCAGATTTTTCAAAAGACTTAGAAATATTACTCAAATTTACAGTTGATTATGATCTTGGGAATGGAATAGGATTTTCCAAAGTTTCTGGTAGAGGTGTAGAAAAATATTTTCTTTCAATTAGGCTTTCCAATTTAGGAATTTGTTCATGAGTTTTTCATATAGTTTGTAAAATTATTTTAATATTTTCAGGGGTCAAAAGGTTTTGGATTTCTTTGCTTGACTTAATCATTAATAGGATATCTTCTTAAGTTTTTATACAAAAGATGATTTTTTATCAACTTCAATATTTAAATTTTGGCATAAGTTAATTAATTCAAAATTTTTCGCTTCAATAAGCCACTTTAAATTTATGTTAGTAGAATTGGGCTAGGATAAGTTTTCCCAATTTTCACTCATAAAAAATACATTTTTTCACCATTAAAAATAATAAAACACTCTTAAAAAAATAAGGGAAAATGCGAATTATAATTGATATTAATTTTTACTTTTTTCTTTTGTGTTTGTTTGAACAGGAGCTTGAAAAATAGGTTGGTCTTCACCAGATGGAAATCATTTTGTTTTTTCCTCTATATATATTTTTTTGTAATCCAGAGGAAAAAGAACTGATATTGGTTGCTGAAAAATAAGCCAAATTAGAAAAAGAATGATTCAATCAGTACATGGAAAAATCAAAGCAAGAGCATACAACAAAATGAAAATTGATGAAAATTCCAAAAATTCATACAAAAACAAATCCAACTCCCAGAGTTTCTCCCAAGAGATGTAGAAACTTATTTTATACAACTGACTATCTGTTTAGAGCTTGAGGAAATTCCTCGAGAGCACAGATACAAATAATTATGTGGAAATACGCCTGCACAAATAATAAAAACTTTTCCAGACATTGTGGAATGTCTTGATGAAGTAAAAGATTCAAATAGTTGGTTCAAAGAAAAAATAAGGACAGCATTCGGCATAACAGCTCCAGAGAGAATTGGAGAATTGATAAGAGGCATGTCTATTGGTGAGGACTGTCCTACTGAATTCATGACTAAACTAATGAAAAAATGTGATAACCACATATCACCATTGGTTATTGCTGGCCAATTCTGCTAACAACTTCCAACATCAGCTATACAATCACTTGGAGCTGTTAATCTGACAAATGCTACCTCCCATGAGACCTTAATAAATTTGGACAAAGCAGCTGAACAAACACTAGTATACTCAGGTAAAACTGTAGTTCATGTTATATCAGCAGAAAAATCTGAAAAAGCAAAATTGAGAGCCAAAATTGCTGCATTGAAAATGGAAAACAAAAATAAAAATAATAACAACAGATCGAAACAGTCGTTTGAAAGACAGAAATTGGAGAGAAAGAAACTTTAGAACTCGTGATTGTAGAAACTCCAATACTAGAAGAATAGTCCTGGCAGAATGCCACCAGGGAGGTCTAAAACTGGACCAAAATATAAAAATCCAAACTGTTGAGAAGACTATCATTTTCATCATAGCAAATGGGGAGAAAATGCCAGAAGTTAAAAAATAATCTGTCGATTCTATGCTGAAAAAATGATAAGAGATGAGCAAAAGAAAAAATAATTACTCTCAGAATTAGACAAGGTTAAAGATAATAAAAAAACTCGAAGCAAGTCAAACTAGAGAGAGGGGTTATATCAGTGGCAACCAACCCATCAGAAAGTTACTCTAGCCACCTGTTCATATAGGACAGGTTAAAAAGAAGGGAATTTCTAACAGATACTGAAGCAGATATAAAAAACAAAACATAAGAATTATACTTCAAAGTCCCAATTAAATGCAGTAGATAACCATAGTTTCTCTGCATATGGAACTAAAAAATGGAAAGTAAATCTCAGATTGAATGGAAAGATGAAATGGACTTTCATGATTGCTGATGTTAAACATCCTATATTAGAGGCAGATTTCTTAGCTCATTTTGGAATATTAATTGATCTTAAAAATAAATAACTGATAGATTCAACAACTGGTAAATATATCAAGGGCAAAACAAAGAATTATCAAATCTCTAAAATAGTAGATACTTGCACACAAAATAATGATAATTTTGTTAAAATATTAAGAGAATTTCCCAGAATAACCGAACCAACTTTCAATTCAAATCCTACATACAAACATGACACAGTTCATATAATTGAAACTGTAAGACAACCTTGTGTAGCAAAAAAATATGCTTAGCTCCAGACAGATTGAAAATTCCTAAGGATGCATTTGATAAAATGGTAAAAGAAGGAGTTTGTAGACCTTCAAATAGCTTATGGAGTTCACCCATTCATATCATGTCAAAGCCAGGTGGAAAATGGCGACACCTTAATGCACAAACTAAAACAGATCGATATCCAGTACCAGATATCATGGATTTCAAAACAAATATCAAAAGGAAAGATCTGTTTATGAAAACTGATATTAACTGGGCTCCTCACCAGATACCACTGGCTAGAAATAAGATAGCAAAAACTGCATTGATAACTCTATTTGGCCTCTTCAAATATCTTCGAATGCTATTTGGACTTGGAAATTCTGCACAAACATTGTAGATATTTATAAATGGTGTTTTGAAAGACATACCATATGTGTATGCATACATTGATAACATCTGTATATGTTCTATCAGTGGTATTACAGAACACAAGAAGAAAGTGAGAACTGTATAATAGCATCTGCACAATGCTGGTTTAACTATCACTCCTCGTAAATGTGAATATACTAAACCAAATATTGATTTTCTTAGATACAACATTACTTCTGCTGGTATTACTCCTCAAAAAGTCTGGGTTGAGGCAATTTTGAAATTTTCTGAACCAAAAACAGTCGCTGAACTTGGACATTTTTTAAGAATGACAAATTTTTACAGATGTTGCATCAAAAATGGAGCTACCAAACAAAGCTAATTATTTGATCTAATTAAGACAAATAAAAAGTGTCATAAAACTCTTGTCATTTGGACAGAAGATGCTGATATAGCATTTGAAAATATCAAAAATTTGCTGGCTGATGCAACTCTGTTAGCTCACCCAGACAACAGTTTTCCTTTATGCATAGTAACAGATGCATCAGACTTTGCAATTGGTGCAACAATGTACCAAACCAAAAATGAACAAAATCAGCCATTAGCATTTTTCTCAAGGAAATTATCAAATGCTGAGAAAAATTATAGCATGTATGATAGAGAGTTATTGGCAACAAATGTTGCTATCAGGCACTTTAGGCATAACATCTACGTACACGGACCACCTACCTATCACACATGCCTTCCAGTAGAAAGTGGACCATGCATTACCAAGGCAGATGAAACAACTCAAATTCATAGGCCAATTCACAATAGATGTCAGGTATATAAAAGGAGAATTAAATACACCTGCTTATGCTCTGAGCTGTATAAAATCTGTCTTAGTTCCATCTCAGTTGCCCTATGCTGAAATTGCAATCAAACAACTAGGTGATGAAAAACTATCAAATCTAATATCTTCAAAAAAATCAAGTTTACAACAGAGACAAAAAAAACTTTCTGGAACAAATATCATGCTTACTTCTGATGTGTCCTAAGGTTTAGAATAACCATACATTCCATCTAAATACAGGAAATTCCATCTAAATACAGGAAAATGGCATTTAACAGTGTGCACAATCATTCACACACTGGACTTAACTAAGGAGTACTACCAAAGTTATGACCTCAAGATTTGTATGATCCAACATCAAAAAAGATTACAATAACTGGGCTCATACTTGTCTAAATTTCCATAAATCAAAAATTGGTGGACCTATGAAATCTCAACTTGGGAAATTTAAACCTGCTGATTGATTTAAACACATACATGTAGATATAGTTGGTCCTTTACCAACCTCTCATGGCTACAAATTCCAGCTGACCATTATAGATTGAGATACTCATTAGCCAGAAGCAATTCCATTGACAGAAATGTCAGCCCCTACAGTGGCTACTGAAATATATTCTGCTTGGGTTAGTAGATTTAGTGTGCCTCAAAGCATTACAACTGACCAAGGTTGCCAAATTGAAAATAAATTATTTAATAAACTTGCAAAAACCTTGGGTGCAAAACACTGATCCACCACCACTTATTTATTACCTTCAATCAAATGGGAAAGTGGGAAGGTGACATACGGCTGTAAAAGCCTCAATAATAGCATATGACATTAAACAATGGATTGATAGATTACCTACCATCTTATTAGGCCTTCAATCAGCATTACAAATGGACACAGGTCATCCAGCTGGTCAATTAACACTTGGTGAGGAATTCCACTTACCAGGGGATTTTTTCTACAAATGCGAAGAAATAATCTCGAAACATTAGTACAAAACATAAAAAATGACGCAAGTCAATTTTTAAAACAAGTTGCTATTCATAGTAAACCTAACACCTATGTCTCCAGACAACTAGCAGCAACCATGAATGTGTTTTTATGAGAAGGGATGTAAAAGGCTTTGCAGAAACCCATCAACAGACCATACAAAGTAGTGGATAGAACAGAAAAAATTTTAACCCGACTAATAGCAAGAAAAGAGAAAAAAATCTCCATAGATTATGTTAAACCTAAATTCTTGATAGTAGAAAAAAAAATTGATATCAGAAAACTCAAATGAGAAATTAAGAATGAAATCAAAATTGATCATCATAAAATAGTCGAAAATGAAATTAAACAAGAAGTGGATAGTAAAACTGTCAAACGAAATAACCACCTAATTACAAATGAGCTAGATACACAACCAGAAAAATCACAACCAAAAATATATAGTGATGTAGTTAAAACAAATATGGAAAATAAGGTTGAAAATAAAACAAAAATCAAATCTAAAAAGATTTTCAAATTTGATGACAATATACAAAAATATTATTACAACCCTAATACGCCAATAAAACATAAAACAAGAGGTAGGCCTAAAGGTAGTTATGTAAAACAAAATCAAATTCCGAGTAGTGGATCAAAAATGTTAGCTCAAGGCTAAAGTAAGGTGAGAAATATCTCAAAATCCTACTAAAAGATCAGAATTGCTAAACCAAAACATAGATCGCAAATACAAATTCCAGTAATATAAATTGTATATAACCAATCCTCAGACCAAAAGAAAAAAAAATGATCAAAAATAAATTGTAAAATAAATATATTCATCACCTATTCCTGCATAAAATATAGTGGAAGGACAAAATAAATAAAACTAGCAAAAATTAAAATTTTCCATCATTAAAAATAGTTATAAAAATCGAGATTAAAATTCCTCTGTTTTCATAGATTGAACATAGACATCAAAAAAAAATATGCGATAATAAATCATCATGAAAATCAAACAGCTATCGTGAAAATCAAAATAAACTCATATGCATTTAGAAAAACAGAAATCAACTGAAAAACAATGCAAAACATAATAATTGTAATAAGACAACTTCCTTATAGCAAGCATGCTATATCACACGCTCTAATAATGACATTTGTCATTGTTTCTTATCACATTGACCAAAACTAGTTTAAGTTCATTCACTCGAACTCGTTGACTCACATAAAGGTATGTTGAAACAAAGATCAATGAATTTTGATAGTAATAATTTCAAAGTGGGAAATTATTTAATAGTGAGAAAGTACTAATCCTTTATGTATAAATGGAAGATGATAAGCTCGATGACAAAAACCTGCCTAATTGAACATACAAAAGTACAACACTAATTATTTGTTTGTCAATTGCACTCTGAGTTACATCACATCAAATTTCAGTAAAAATTGTTCAATTTGAACACCATTTTCCTGTGCTAAATTCGCTCTTGAATTATCCCACCCTTCTTTTTGTTTCAATTGAAACTTGTTCTTCTACATTTTCAAATATTTAGCACTTAAAAAGCAAATCATGTCTTCCATTAAACTTTCTGAACCATTGCCCAACTATGAGGAAGCTCTCCTTGCAGTAGAGCAGGAACAGAACAATTGGGAATATGACCTTATACTTTCCCAACTTTCCACCTCAATGGGCAATCTTGCTAACAAATCCATTCTGAGGCCCGAAGACAATTCCATAATCCATGAAAGGACTCAACTTCTTCCTTGCCATTATCCTATTAGTGAGATAACCTCGGATGCTTCAAAGTTCATGATCACCCCAATAGATATGGACTCATCTAGAAGCATTCAGTCTTCTTGCTCCAAAATCACAGTCCATTGACTGGAAAATCAACTGACACCATTTGTTTAACAAAGGAATTCCATTCCAAATCCAAATTCCCAAAATCATACTCAGGCAAATAGGCACAAAAATAAGAAAAGAGGCGCATGATCCCGTGCACATTACAACCATTGGAGGCTCCTGAACTACCATTCAGGAACTTTTACAGGCCACACATTGGGCCAAGCTCCCCACCACAACCTCTTTGGAGAATCCAGGCATCATAGAGAATGTAACCCTACAGGACAAACATCAGTCCAACATCCCTTCAACTTTTTGGGTATGACTGGACTTAGTTTTTTCTGACTGAAAAAACTATAGGGTAGTGGTTGTGGGGATGATTCCCTCACCTCTTAGTGCATAGCACTTTAAACAAAAATATGTTATCTGTAAGCATTTCTACATTCACCTGTAATTGGAAAATGGTTAAGTGAGAAAATAATAAGTAAGTACTCACTGATACAGTGCATGTTGCAGTCTGTATATGGTACCACAGTGCATATGGACCATTGCCCTCAGCACTCAATACACTTTGTGTATAGTTAGGCATTAAACTGGCTGGCTACCAGTACTGAGATACAATTTGGTCACCCTACATGCTGAGAAGTCTGAGATTTTCTGATATCAAAATAAAAATAATTTTCAACTCAATGAAGACATCATGCAGACTGTAAAACTCATGTCACGATAATATAGTGTCTGAAGCAAATGTGATATGAAGATGAAAATATATGAAGACAATAACCAAATGAAATTCTCTTTCAGACAATTCTATTAATGTTTCATCAAGTTTATATGACAGAGTAACCAAGTATATAATTCAACATCCTGTATAGACGACAAGATTTCATTTGGTCAACAAATAATCCAAGAGAGAATACGCCGCAATATAGAATTAAATGCATGGTGAAAAACCCTGCTGATAACACACATGCATCCAACGTCCTTTGCTTTATCACTTTTTGCTTCACTTATTGTATGTCGACTATTACGCTTCTTTATCTGCTTGTGCTTATATTCATGACAACTAAATGAAGACAATGATTGGGAAACTTTGCCAACAAGAAGGACTTCTTCGTGAAACAAATTCTACTTTTGAAATACTCTTGTTTAAGCAATACCTGGCACTAGTTTCATTTTACAAGTAGTCCCTCTTGTGTAGGCAGATAGCAGCAAGTCCAAGTCTCAAGTCATATCTTAAAGTCCTTGTATAGGCAATTTTATAAAGTGTACTATCTATGGATGTAGAATACTTTTAACTTACATCTACCTACGAAGTCACTAGGATGGTAGTTAAACATAGGCTAGATTAGGTTAAAGACAAAAGACCATTAGGGATTATTTTTTATGTCATGAAGAATCAATAATGACGATTAAAGTTTCCCTATCATGTCTCTCAAATTGCACTTCAAGGCAATCTGTCTTTAGGAAACCTGCGAGTGATGTTTAACCATTGACAATATGATCAAATGGAATTATTTTCATTATCTAAGAAGGAAATTTGATGTTTTGCTGATAAAATTTTTTGACAAGCTTTGTTCAAGATGACTGCATTGCTTTGTCAATAAAGGTCATGTAGAGCCTTCCTTAGCACACAATAATATCTTGGTTTTGATCCATCTTCATCTATGTTAGTAGTAATATTTTTTCACCTCATTTGTCCACATTTTACACACAAAAACTCCAAAGCCTAAAGTTTCTAATAGGAGTCTTTCACACAATGAAATCACCATCTCTTATGAAGACAAACAAATAGGTGAAAACAAAAGAACTCTGATGGCTTCCCTTACCTGTTGTCTGCAATAGTTTTTTTTTTTATTTTTTGCTTTATATTTTGTTTTATCCACTTTGTCAACACTATAATTCCTTCGTAATTATAAGTCTTTGAAAAAATAATTCTGCTGTTTGTTTTTGTAGGTTTCAACCCTTGTAAGGATTGAAACTTTGTTTAGTTCTTCTGTCGACACTCCACGTTTATTGCTGATTTGTTAAGACATTAATTTGTTGACTAAATATGAAGACGAGTTAAGCTACATTCCACAATGTTCAAGAGACTTAATTTCAGTCAAAAAGTATTCAGCCATAGGACACTTCAAACTTAAAAAATAAAAATGTCTTGAATTGTATGGAATTTCAATACAAACTCGATATTAGTGTTTTGGGTGCATGGTGTCTTATCCGTAGGGCATTATGATGTCATTAGCATTTAAATACCAACATACATGAAGGTCGGACCACATGAGTCGTTTGATTTCAGATGCCTGAATGCAAACCACAAAGTGTTTACATAAACCGAGTGTAGGCATAGCTACCTATACATAGATATGTATACTATAGCAAAGATTTGTTATTTTTTTCTTCCATCATAGTATTTTGTTTTTATTGTTGACAATTGCCTAAAAAGGTTCGTTGATTCATTAAGGTTCAAATTTTGTAAAGTCAAATCAGATACTGGTACATAAGAGAATGAAAAATAATTATATTTGTTTTTAAATCAATTATTACAGTATAATCTAACCTATGTTAATCAGCTTATGTAAGAATTTAAATGTTGGGAGTGACCCACTAAAAAACAAAATTAGTGCACCATTTTGTCTGTTACTGTGACTTATGGAAACATATATTAGGTACCTACATCATTTCTCAAGTCATTACAACACTGTTTTTTAGCAGGTATGTAAAAAAGCAGAATCAATGCCATTAGACTTCAAAATCCTGGTCACTATTGCTTCATTTTTTTAAATACTTAGATGACCATAGACTGTGCCGCATAGATTCTACAGATTGAAAGAACAAAGTTTTTCGTATTTCCTTCTTATTGCAAAATAGTTAACCAAGTAAAAAATTACAAGACAATTAATTTAACTTTTTTTAAATAAAACATGGAAACAGGAGGAAATGTGTATCTATAGCTCTTTATTTCCAAATTTTTCAAATCTCACTAATAAGTGATTGATTGATCAAATCCCAGAAGGCATGACAACGCTTTTCTTTTAGAAAAGCCTAAAAATACATTGAAAAGTCAAAACAGGGACGTAGAGGAAGATTAAAAATTTTATCTTTAAACGTGGGTTTATTATTGGAACGAAGATATTCATTTTTTTTAAATTTGTTTTAGTTGGTAGGGAATTATACTTATAATATTATAAGATAAGCATTTGGATATTAAAATGAAGTTTCATTCACCAAAATCAAAAATTTAAACGAGCCTCAAGCTTTTAGCAGCAACTACATTGAAAATTAATTTTTTTTTTTTAAATATTTTTTTATAAGTTTAAAACATTATTAGGTGAAGTGAAACATAATACACTCATGCACTGTCAGTTTTACAGAAGCACGTGGACTGAACCAATCAATACCAGCCCTCTAGTGATCGCATAAAATACTTTGCAAATTAAAATTTTTAGCAAGTGAAATAACTTGAGAGTATAAAAAGAGTCAAAATCAATTGATATTATTTCTTCCTGCAGTGGGCACCAGTTCTTCATAATATGGTAACTACTAAACTATTTTCCAATCAGTGGGTATCAGTATTCCTCATAGGTCCTGGTATTAAAAATAAATGCCTTAAATAACGTTCCTCATGTTTTTTTGGATGCTTAGGTGAACGAATAATTAATTACATCCTATTAGGAAAAAAAAAAAAGTGTACATAAAAATGAATTTGTAACAAAAAATACCTTTTCATTGAGTGCGAATGTAGGCTTATGTAGTGGGAGAAGTTATAGGTTCGTTTAACGTCATAAGGACATGAAAGATTATCGTTGTCACGCTTCTTACGCTGGCGCCTCTCATGCAATAACAACGACTGGTATTGCCTCAGCCCAGTGTCTCCTTCCACTCGAGACGAGTCTCCTGCACATCACCAGTGCGCAGGGGACTCGTGGGCGTAGCCACAACAGCGTACTCACACTGACACGCACACATGTGTACCTACTTCACAGGATGAGGACCGCAGCGCTAAATAAACGCGTCGGTCATCCCTTGTACTACACTCATTTTCGAGTGGTATGCCATCCAGTTAGCGTAAAGTCTAAATTCTACTTTCCAGTAGGGAGTTGAATAAAAGTGTATTAAAACATTAAATTGCATAATATATAATACATGGTTAGGAAGGTTCTTTGTTTTTTTCACATAGTGAGGAATATTCCTTCATTTATTTATCAACAGTAATATATTAGAAACATAATTTTTGATACGTTTTCTAAATAGAATGAACATTGATGCGAGAAAATTGTGCGGTATTTGTGAAGAATTGTCTTGTTTATAGTAGATTCTCATTCATTTTCCCAGAAGGGTTATCAAAATATTAATTCTCGGTCTTCGTTCGAAATAAAAAACTCAAAACACAGTTACGTATGTAATGGAAAATGTTAAAAGTAATAATTATATTCACTCGACTACTATCTAGTAGGAATTTAATGCAACCTTATTAGTATAGCTTCATTCGTTGTTTTTGCATCTGCAACCTAGTTCTAAAAGATGACACTATTTATTTATTCATTTTACATAATAGGTAATATCCGCCGCCTTGTTCACAATTCTTCCGCTCATATGCCGTCTAAAATTTTGTCGCTCCTTCAAAAATCATGAAGCAAAAATACAAAATAGCCAAAAAAAAACCTCCTATAAAATTTTATAATTTTTCACGAATTAAGGTTGATTTTGTTTTTTTCGCGTCAAAACAATTATCTGCCATAAGCACTAATTTATCTAATGTCCAACAAACTATCAGCCATCATAAGTATTGATTGAAAAACCTTAGAAAAATGAGTTTGAAAACATAGGTAGGTATTTTGAGTAACTCATATAGAAGGAATATTGATATGGGAAAATGGTTCATTTTTCTCGAAGTAAGTATTAGTTTTGTAGTTGGTACTTTTAATAGTTATTATCGTGATACGAGTGCGAAACTTAGGTGATTGCTACTTGTATAACTTACCAAAGTTGGAGAAGAATAAATTAAAAAATAATTAGGAAAGTTTCAAAAAATTAAAAAATAAGATGGACAGCCGCAGTAAAGTAATTCTTATGCAGAAAATTAAACCTATTTCCGAAAAAAGTCCCGGTAGCCACAATCACGAATATGAGTTCTTCTTCGTAGATAATAAAAAACTATAAAATAGTAAGTTAATATTTCGTATCCTAAAAATTCATGTAATTTTCAGACTACGGAGTCGATTCACAAGCATTGAAGATCGAAAGAAGACATCAATTTGCCACCGATGAGTGCCTTTATTATATTCATAATAACTACTCATTTCAGCAGCATCATATTTTTCTCAAGATACATATTACAGGCGGAAATATAGGGTGGCTGACAAAACCGATACAATTTCCAATCAGTCAGATTTTGCCAGGGGGCCGACTACGTGAAATTTTGCAATGTCAAGTTGTATTTAGGAATAACAATGAAGCAGGTTACGTATACATCTTGCCAATACGTTACAAGAGGAAGAATAAATTACCACAAATAATTGTGTTCCTGGAAAACGACGAAAACAACGACGAGGTTTATCCCTTCTTTATGTCAACTTTTCATGGTACTTTTGGTAGAAACAGAAACCTTTCATATTACGGGTATGAACAACCCACAATCCAAACTAATTACCCATATCCTGGAACGGAAATCTAGCTATGCTACAAGCAGAGCTTATTTATACTCCGTAAGCGATGATCTTGCTGATTATTCATTATTATTTCAAGAAGTCGATAATGCTAAAAACACTTTTATAAAACATTTTTGATGTGTTAATATTTTAGCGCTCAGTCTCCTGGACGGGCTAAACGAGAATTACAATCGTCAGATTTGGTTAACTGCTGTAACTCTTACAATTGTAACTTCTGGTTTGTGTGTACTACACGATGTGTAGGTATGTGGTTGTGTGCGTGCACAACGTGTTGCGCGCGCCCGCACACACACACACACACACACACAACCCCACTATTATTCTATTTGCACATCAATCCTTCTTGAATATAGTCAGTATACTCCCAGCGGAACTCATGCTTTTTCTTTTCCATAGGAAGGTAAATGTTATTGAGAGATTCATCAAATTGACCAAATAATAAAACTTCCAAATGTAACAATAAAATTAATATAAAAAAGAGAGTGTACCTTTTATTCTGGAATATAAGCTACGTATATAATCTTATCTATTTTACATGGTAAATTGGTAGCTAAGTAAGTAGCCTATACGTGGTAAGTAACCAATAGTCCAATATTTTAATAATTTAGGGTAGGTGCTCATGTTATTTACAAATATTTTTCTATTCTTGATGTGTAAACAGGGGCTAAATGAGAATTATTATAATCGTCAGATTTGCTTAACTGTAACTCTTGTTTATGTGTGTTACATGATGTGTGAGTGTATGGTCGTGTGTGCCCACAACAACCACCTTAATATTATATTTACACACTAATCCTTCATAAGTAAAGTCCCAGCAGAACCAACGCATTTTTTTATGGTTATTCTGAGGTAATTTGATAATTCAACAAATAGAACAAAGGAAAATAAATCAAAACAATTATTATTAAAGCTTGATTGGGCTTTAGATAGTGCTTACAGCAAGATGAGGGGAAACATTCAATCAATGCCTTTTAATGCCTTTTACACCTCAGTGAAAGTATGTTTAAAACATCTCACAGCGATTGTGATTTGCACATAGCTGCAATATGAAGCTGAATTTACACTGAACGAATATGTGCTGTTTGTTTGATCTTTTTCTATGTTCACAAGGTTTCAGGATGTTTGTGATTGTTTTCTGGGGTTTTGTTCATTCTTAATGGTTTGATTGATGGTCATTTACAACAAACAAGCAAAAAAAAAATCATTTTTTGTTTGCGTATTTGCGTACTATGTTCAGAGACATTATACAGCTGAAGATATCTTTAACAAACTGATCAAAAAAATATCAAAGATTAAAGGTTTCTAATCAGGATATTTGTTACTGCGCATGCGTTGTGTGGTTCCGATAAAATGAAAATAGATGTCCTTAAAAAATGAAATTATTAATTTCATGAAATGTGCATAGCTTTAGAAGCGTACAACATTAAACTCTGATGACTCTGTTTTCATCTTTGATATATTTTTGTACACCAGTAAGTATAGAACATTGCGCATGTGGTACACCAGGGGACCCTAAAATGGACAACACTACCTGTCAGTTCCAACAATATCTTTGACCTATAAACATATCCAGGTTGCCTCGGTATTAACCATCTATAGTAGATGGTGCCTGTAGAATCAGCTCCACCCAACCTGCATAGCCTACCAGGAATTTGTAGAACTCAAATTTAGACCATGCTGATCGTATTTTATGAAGATCCAAAACCTAGGCTTTGTACCTTGGAACATATATAACTAACGAGATCATTAATTACCAACCATACCTTGGAATTAACACCATCAGTGGCCATTGCCACCGAGAAAATTCACCAAAACATTTTCAAAAAGTAACACAATATATTTAACAAAAAAAATGAACACATACTTCTGAGAAACATAAAAACAGAATGGTTCAAAAAGTGTTCCCACCTACATGGACAGATAAAAGTGTATGTCAAGCAACAGTGAATACAGAATATTATAAGGTATTAATTTTGATGTTGCTTGACTTATAAGAAAAAAGAACCAGATTAGAATTAAGGGGAGGATAATTTTATTATTACATAGGTACCTAGAAAAAACCAAAAAGATACAGTAAGGGAAAAATTGAAAGAAAAGACAAAAAAGTGAATAGCCTAGGTATTACTAGTTATATACCCACAGGTATATTCTACTCAGAGATTTTTAATTTCGAATTTTTATTTTTTTAAATTTTATAATGGCCAGATGCGTCATTCCCCCTCCTAGACCACGTTAATTACGAGGAAGCGACAAGGGCTATTTAGAAATCAGCAGTTGGTTTGGGGGAGAAAATTGATTTTACGTGAATTTTTATGGGAAAAAGAAGGGTACTCAGTGAAAAATTTAAATTATCACAGTTGTGCAGGATCTTAGGATATTGTAGAACATATTATATAACATAATACAATAAAAAAACAAAAGAAAAAGGCATTTCATTCGAGAGAAGGCAAATGGTTATTAAGATTAATAAAACATATGAACATTTACCCTTAGAATATAACCGTGATGTTAAATAATAACAAAATCATTGCTACTTGGAGCAATTTATCAAGAGAATTTTACATTATAATTTTCAAAAGGAAACTATTTTTAGACGCTGAATTACTATTATTTTGCTACCTAGGACTATAACCAATAAGTTAAAAAGAAAAAAATATACTATAATAAAAATAATGTAACGTCAAAAAAGAAAAAATAGGAATGTTCTATGAGTTCTAAGAGCATGACAAAAATGAGTCAAAAACATTGTGATGCTACATATTGAGCAAACACAAAATGGGAAATATCAAGGAAAATTAGGGCAAGGTATTTACAATATTAGGATTTTGGGAAACCTAGGACAGAGACATTTACTCATGTCAATAGTGGGTATAGGAGGCCCACTTAGCCAAATTGAGCAAAGGTTGGAGGCGGTGGTCAATCTTGATGTAT
Source organism: Ericerus pela (assembly GCA_011428145.1). Lineage (NCBI taxonomy): Eukaryota > Metazoa > Arthropoda > Insecta > Hemiptera > Coccidae > Ericerus > Ericerus pela. The sequence continues at coordinate 265,001 of WOFM01000467.1, forward strand.
TCTCAGTATAGCTTTACACCAGCGATATAGACAAATCCGTTATCCTTCCCAGGCTCAATTTCTGCACGCAGATCAAATTTCTTGGCAAAATCCTGACTAAAGGTGATCAAAACACCATGGCTTAAGACCAGCCCTGCCTCATTCACTAAGGACATATCCTCGGTTATAACTACATGTAAATTAATAGTGGAGTCGAACCAATACGGATGATCTTGCCGTACCCTCTAAGGTAATCTGAACTCGTCTGGTCCTGGCAATTGTTTCTTCCAGAAAAGAGAATGAAGGTCAAAAGACTGAAGCCCACAAGACAAGTAGGGGGCATTGAGGATTGTAATGGCACAAATGTTCCAATGTATTGGTTTTGACCTTGCACCAAAGAAAGATGGGGAGACATTTGGGACTGGAGCTACGAGAGGATGTGGCCTAGGAATCTGAATGTTGAAAGGACTATAAGGTTCAAGTTCCTTTGGATTTGACCTTGGTTCTGATGTTTTTTTCACAGGGATTACAGATATAGGTTCTGACCTCCTGTTTACACCAGGGTTTAGGTTTGGGTTCTCCTTTATTTGTTTTTTATTCACAATTTTATTTCTGAAAGAAGGTGGGGGAGTAAAATTGAAAGGAAAAGTGGGATGATAGAGGAGAATGTGTCGAATAACCATGGTTATTGGACACAATAACATTTTGCTTTTCCATAACTAACTCATGGGAGGAGTGAGTGAGTTTGGGGTTGAAGGTTTAGGAGGTAGAAGAAACTACAGAAATGGGCAATGGAGGAACAGTAAATTTTGATTCCACCACTGGAAGCTTATGCTTCGATATCATTGGCAAATTCAGAAATGAGGTTGTCCCCAGGTAAAAAGGGTCCTGACCTTTTTTACTGGTATTGGGTAGAGCACCAGGTGAATTGGGGCTCAGTCAGTCTTCTATAAATGTGTGAACCTTGGATTTGTCCAGCAGTCCCAGCACTACCCTGAAATCCACACGAGGTTCACCACAACTGGTCAAATAAGGTTTTTTTGTGAATGAACGATGTAATACAGTTTTAGGGGTAGTTTCAGGATTTTAGGCCAAACTTGATGAGCAAGGGCCTTGAGAAGGTAAAGTAAACTATACCTTCTTTTGCAATGAGGCAGATCATAGGGAAGTTGTCATGTTTACATCCAAAGATGTAGAAGGCCAGTTATCCGAAGATAATGCACTGAAGGACTTTAAGGTGGATCAAACAAGTGACCCTTCTTTCCCTAGGTTAGTGCCTGTGATCGGACATGAGAAATGCTCCACTTTGTTCCCCTGAAGGGATGTGCCTAGGCTAACAGGTGAGGACTTACCTGGAGTGGATTGTACTTTACCTGCTGTTGAAGAGGATGTTTCTTTTGTTGTCACTGCCAGACATGAGGTAGAATAAATCCTTTTGAGTGTGTCCTTAGGTAGTGAATTAAACATCCCAAACAACTCTGCCATGGTCATCACAGCTTTGGGTGTAAAATAGTAGGTTGGTGTACTAAGTGGTGCAAATTCACTATCATTCTTGGTGATTGTTTCCTCAGAGGATGTACCATGAAATGGCAAATAAGAGATCCTCACATTGTCGTTGTTACAGGTGCGAAGGATTTCTGTGATATCCTTGAGGGTTGCCTGAGTCTTGGGTTGATTTGTGTTAATTTCCTTGGATGAATTTGATGCCGCATTGGCAGTACCAACTCTGGATGGTGTTTGTTCCAGGGACACATTAACCTTTCAGGAAATCGGAATATCAAGGCATTTAAGGAGTGCCTTGTCCAACTCTATCATTTGGGATTTTTAATTTCTGATGATGGTATCTTATGGTACCCATCGAATAGGTACATAAAGAATCTTCTTTTTACTAGGTCTCTATCTTCAGTACTTACACAGAGTTAAATGTATTTGAAATTTGAGAAAAGAAAAGAATATGTAATCAATTTGGTAGGAGTCTGTGAGAGGCTGTGTCTCTGAAACTGCAACCAATTTCCAAACCTATGGTTAGGTAGGAACTTTTTATCTCTCTCGGTGACTTCTATACGACCGTTTTGATTAGAGAGAAGATTTTTGCTCACTGTATTTTCAAATGGAAAAATTCAGTGCGAAGGATAGGTATGTGGGTGGAAGTACTTAATGCAGAAGACATCTTGTATTAGCATTGAAAATGTGAATTTTGAGGATTTATGAAAAAATCTGGAAATGTTTTGCGGTATATAATGTTACAAAGAGTAAGTGAATATTACAGTTATTTGATGCGCCATTAGAACAAGAGTGTCAATACTCGAACAACTAAAAATAGTTTTTGGGGCATCCAACAGGAAAGTGGGTACTCGAAGTTATTTTGGAATGACTGACAAAATCAAAATTTCTAGTGACCACCCATTGTGTAAATTCAAGCCTGTAACAAAAATTTTTTGTCACAATGTGTCAAATCCAGATATTTTTGACACATTGAAGCAAAAACGAGTCTGGGAGAAATAAAATTGTAAAAAAAAATAATTGTCACAGCTGAGACAAAAAAGATGAAGCTTTTTTGGTCACAGTTGAAACAAAAATATACATGAAATTACCACACTGTGACAAAATTGAAAGAAGAAACAAAAAATCAAAAAACAAAAATCCATTGTACCATTAAACCACATTATCATTTTAAGATATTCTCCATTTTAGTTTCATACTATAATTTCATATTTTCAGATTTTATTCTTGTTGAATTCTGATTAATATATTAATTACATCTTCATTGTGAATATCTTGTGTTTTAAATATTATGTGGTTGAATACAACTATTCAAATGTAATCATCAGTTCTGTGCTAATAGTTCAAAGACCATCTACTTCAATATTCATTTGATTGTAACTATACTTACTACATCCTAGTAAGCATTAATGGCGAAGTAAAGAACCAGATTTATATTTCCTACCACTGCGCTTAGAGATATAACATTTTGTAAAATTCATATTAAGGTGCAGAACATCAGTAACAAACATTTATTTTCAATATCTAGCTTAATCATAAAAAATGTATTTGAAATTATCACGAACGAGGCAATCACGTACTATATACATCAGTAAGATATATTTAATAATTTACTTTTATTCTTATTGATTTTTTGTGTTGATGTTATAATCCTTTAATAGTATACTATGTGACTGCAGGGTACACTATTTTGGCAGAGAGGGCATAGCATTCTCACTCAATCAGTGGCAGGGTCCCTCTCTAGATTTTGAAGTAATGTGTGGTAGCAATTGCAACACAAGCGTAAATGTCCATATAGGATATAAAAGCATGTCCTGCGATTGACTAAACACATTACACACATTAAACTATTTTCTACTAATTCACCAGTTGTACCTCCTCCAGCTTCTTCATGTTGATTTTCTTGTCGTCCTTCAGCATCTTGTTGTGCTGAGTTATTTTGTTCTTGTTGATTTACTAATTCCTGGTGTCTTTGATCTACTGCTTCAGGTACAGCAGCAGCTTCTTGCCGACTCTAAGAAAAAAAATTAAAGAAATAATTTTGTAAATCTATTACTATAGTATAATAATGTTTAATTCTTATTTTCTCTGTGCACGTGCCTTGAGTATATGGCATTTGCATGATAAAGTAAGAGTAACACACCTTCTCTCCATATGGACAATCAGCAATGTAGTGCCCATTAAAGCCACATACATGGCATGTAATATGCGAAAGGTTTGACCATAAATATGGATTATTTGCAGTCTGGCATGAGTTTGGTGGTATTTGCCTAAAAAACTGTAGAGGTATGTTGTACAAACATGAAGGATTATCATTTTGAGATTGATCATGTTGATTGTGTTGGTCAGACTGATTTTGTTGATTTTGAACAGATTGATATTGTTGATGATGTGAACTAGATTGATCTTGTTCAGTCTAATCTTGTTGAGTATGTTGACTTGACTGATCTTATTGATGATGCAATTGATTGCAATGACTAGATTGATTATCTTGACTAGATCCATCAATTCGAAGTTGGTGAAATCCTTGATGTAGATATCTTCGATGAGAATAAAAATGTTTTATAACTATAGTTATTTTCTAAACAAGGTAGTAATATACTACTACTTATCACTAACCATTCCTTTTTGTGCATTGGCAAATAAAATCTCAACATGGACAAATATTGGGCCGGAACTACAGGAAGTTACACTTCCAACAATTTTGTTCTTGTAATATTTTACATCATTATGCTGTTCTACTGAACATTATGTTTTCATCCTGGTTTTTTACTTTGATTGTCTTCATAAAATCTGGTATGTAAATATTTTATATTAATATATGATTTCATATTCTGTACATGTTCTTTTTCCTGTGTTGTAAAAATAACATGTTAGTTTAGGCGGTTATGTTATTAACAAGTTCTTGTTTTTCAAGTAATTTCAACGTTAACAATGATACTAGGGCAAAAGATTACGACTGTTAACAAAATCTGTTCTTTATTCAGGAGATATTCAGAATTGGTAACTCTGGCTGCTGTCTGGGCAGGATTTTTGTAATCAGAATCCGTATGTTTTATACAAAATTCGGACTTTGGTTGTGCTGTAATTCCAGGATTTGAGAGTTTAAGTGAGTTTGTGAAGTTGTGGTTCGTAAAATTTCATGTAGCCGACAAGGTTTTATTTGTGGCATGTTACCACCCTGGTTGGCATAGCTAATACGCTCTGAAGCACTGGGCTCACTTTCAAAATTTTAGCAGATAGAGGGGCTGCAAAGAATAGAAATTTTGAATTTTTCACTTTTCCACATTTTTGGAAATATGGTCGGGGAATGGAGGACATTGTTGCACTTCTTATTGTATCGATACTTCAGGTTTTAGAAACTCTGCAGGAATCACTTTGTGTAAGTAAAATAATGTTCTTTATTAAATTGTTAAAAATTCTATTCTTGGGCAGAATGTAAACTAAGAAATTTTCATACTTTGTCTTCACCTAACTCCAATAGTTTTCCTAAGTCGGCGCTACTGTAGAAATGTGTTAAAGAAGGAGTATACCAACCAATAGACACACATTATCAAAAGTAATTTAAGAATATTACTTTATATTTTATTTTGTTATAATGAGGGAGCCAACAGTTGGTGGACCAGTTACAGGCTTTCTCATAACAGAACACATCTTAGGCAGAAAGTTAGGAAAAATAAAAAAGAATAGCCAACTTATACAAAATAAGAAAAGTAATTTTTTAAGCTCCTTACCAAAAAAAAAAAAAGAAAGGCATTTTACAAAATATTAATAACGAAAGAAAAACTTTTCACACAGACCTATTACAGCCGTCTTTTCCATGCGGCATTATTTTGCTGTGTGCTTAACCTCAGTTTCTATAAATAACCAACATCTTTAAATAATTTTTATCGGAACAGTGATCTTACCTAAAGCTGTCGAAGGTTGAAACTAAGTTCTGGTAAATACAGACTAATTTAATCATAATATAAGTATTTCCCCTACACCTTGTACTTGACTGGTCATTTCATAATAAAATGAATATGCTGGAGATTTCTTTTTTCTAAAAAGAGGGAATCTACATGCAGTGTCGAAACAATTATTCCAACAAACACATTTTCACGGTCACATATAGAATAGAGATCTTGTTAAAAATGTACTTTACATCTTCTCTGAAGTATAGCAGTCGACTCCTAACGTTTCGAAATATGACTCCTTCCAATGAAGTGATATGCAACTTAGAGAACACACATTTAATACTTCATGCAAAAACCCTAAAACCTGAATTCCAAAAACTTGGTAAAATTGTAGAAAAATATCGATAGTTACCTACTATAGAGGTTTTTAGAGGTTGAGGACTCAAATTCCAGCGAATAAGAAACATAAAAAGTAAGTGTGAACAAAGTTGCGTCTCAGAAGTGTATACTTCAGCAAAATATAATATTAAAATGTTTCGTTGTGTGAAACAAATGTACACTAGTATAGCTGAATGTGTGATGATTATTATATCAGTATTACAAGTCAGATAAGTGACATAGAGTATACAGATAAACTGTGTTGAGTGTTTGTAGGAGTGTGAGGGGAGGAGATTGGTGGTCCCAACACCCCCCTACAATCCCTTGAACCAAACACGACCACAAAAGCCTTATTTTATTAAATTACATATTGATTTTTATTTAAGGTAAAATTATTGTTGAAAATATGAATAAGTAAGTATAAAAATTGATTTGTAAAATGGTAAAAGTATTATATAAAAAATGGTAACTATAAAGTGTATGTATGATATGAGGTAAGCAAATTTAATTTATTTATATAGTAAAGAATTTTAAATAATAATACATGCATGTTTTGTTTGTTTTAGATCATGTAACGAATTAATATGGAATTAATATGAATTAATAATGTAATTAAAAGTTGACTAAAATAATTATGAGTAATAAACATAAATGATTGAAGTGTGAATCTATTGTTTCAGGTGTGGTTCGAGTTATGGAATATATGGAATGGGTATGGATCAACGTAAAGAGATTATTGGAGTTGATTTTTTAGGAGTGTGTACTGTCTGGTGGATAAGGCTTTTGTAAGCAGATCAGCAAGTTGGTCTTTAGATGTTATTTGTTTGAGTACGAAGATTTTATTCTCATCAGCTTGTGCTAAACCTTAGCATTTGATCATTAACGCCATTCAACATTTTCGGCCACCTCCAGAGATGACATGTATAATGGAAATATTATCTTCAAAGACAGTGACTGGAGTGGTGACTTGAAAGAATTCACAATTAAGAAGTTATGTAACTTCAGTATCTGCCAAGGCATTGTGTAGTGCTATTAATTCAGCAGCTGTGGAGGATGAAGCATGTATATTTTGGCTGTGAACGCCCCAATTAACTAAATCACCGTACATCTTAATTAGATATCCGGTTATTGACTTTCCTGTTTTAAGTTCATTTAAGTTAATTGGTTAGTTATTAATGTTAGGGACATAGGATGCATCAACATAGGTGGAAATACATTCAGAATTTGATCTACAAACTAAAGCAATGTCTTTAGTAGATTTCAAATACCTTATGACATATCGGAAGTGATTTTTCTTGACATCATCTGAGCAATTCTGGAATCTAGATAAATAATTTATTGGAAAAGCATTTTTTGGCCTGATGCCTCGAGCAATATAGAGTTGTGCTCCTATCATGGATCTATATTCTTTATGGTCTATGCTGTTTGTCTTACTCAATTACAAGCCTGTCTCCATAGGAATTTTAGAGAGGTTTGAATCACAGAGTTAGTATTTTTTAACAATCTTTTCAGTCTGTTTATTTTAAGTAAGTTTTATAATCTTTAATTCTCTATTTCTTTCAATTTTGAAACTTACAAAGTCAGTGGGACTGGAAATCACTTTCATTGTGAATCTAGTTTCAAACTGATTAGTTAATTCAATAATCCAATCTGGATGGTTTGTTGCAAGTAATATGTGAACCTTGTGAATGTGAAAAAACATCTGGTGTTACTACTTACTAGTTACTATACTACCTACTTCAATATGAAGAGGGGAAAATCCGTATTTAATTTAAAAAGTAGTACTGTTCATGTAGGAATAATGGTATCATCGATAGTTTCATTTTGAAAGGGAAGAACGAGAGTGTTACTTCAATTGTGATTTTGCCACTGTCTCAATTACTTAATTTACCAACCATCGCTTTTGCTACATCGGACAATAACCATGATGCAACAACTACAACTACGAGTAATACTGATGATACCACCGATACAATTTCAGATATTATTCTTAATGGTATGTTTATGTCTTAACTAATAGAAAAATTATAACTACTTTCATTGATATCATCTTGTTTCTCATTTTCTCACTTTAATAGTTTAATCTCATTATATTGAAATTTGAATTTTAGAGTAATTCACAAAGCTAAATTTGAATTTACCTACATCAAATCAAGAAAAGAAGAGATATAATAAATGTCGTCATTATCACCCTGAGTAGAAGAAAATGTATAACTGGATTCAGTATTGAGATGGCAAACTTTTATGTGAAATTTGCTCCAAAGCTGCAAATTTAAAATTGCCACTACCCACTGATTCATAATCTACTAAGGCAAAAGAAGCATTTGTCAGTAACAGTTTTACAGCATTGTCACAAGCAACTATTGGTTTTTTTAAACATAAAAAATCAACTTTTCATTTCACTGCAATCGACGGATTGTATAAATGTGAAACAGACCCAACCACTGTCATGACGTTTCCAGAGGGGAAGGAAAAGCAAATGAAGGAAGCCCGTATCGCGTCATGAAAAATTTTCGAGACAATTTTATTCGTTAGTGAGCTAAAATTATATAAATTAATCACAAGAGAAATGTAGCTAAATTATGTCAGCTATTTTGCAATGCTAATACCTGTTGTGAATATTAATATTTTATAGGTATGGAAGGATTGCCATTCTGTGCTCACAATGACGAAAATTCTAAATTCAGAAAACTTTTACATTTACAAGCATCTGATTTCATGGAGTTCGATAGCTGGTTAAATAGAGATGGATATAAATGGCTTCACCATCAATATATTGAAGAAATCCTGAAAGATTTTGCTGATGCTGTGTTGAATATCATTATTTTGGAAATAATAGGTGCAAAATATTTCAGTGTTATAATTGATGAGTCTTCTGATATCCCCTGTCTAGAGCAAGTATCAATTTCATTTCAATTTGTGGATGAAGATCTGAATGTGAGGGAGGAATTTGTGGGATTCTATGAAACAAAACAGACTACAGCCGAAGTTCTTTTGAAGATAGTCAATGATGTTTTGATACAATTTGGTTTGGATATAACCCATCTTCGAGGGCAATGCTACGATGGTGCAAGCAACATTTGATTTGGTTTATCAGGCTTAATTTATCTTGAAGAACCAAGAGCACTATATGTTCACTGTGTTGCTTATCGGGTCGATCTTGTCTTTATGGATGCAATGAAGAAAAATGATACCTGCCGAGATTTCATAGGAACTATACAAGACATGATTGCTTTTATACGTGATTCACCAAAACGGTTAGAATGGTTTGGTGATATCCAACGGGACCAAGCCTAACTTGACAATAATGATAACGTGCCATTAACTCCAACCTCAGTCCGAAGAATAGTACGATTTTACCAAACCCGTTGGTGTGTCAGAGTAAAATCGCTGGAGTCCATTTTGACAAATTACACCGCATTGAGAATTTTGTTTGAGGAAGTTGCTCATGAAAAACAAACTGACCCACAGGCTACTGCAAAAGCAAATGGGTATGCTGGAAAAATAGATACTTTCGTATTTTTTTTCAATTTGAAAATGTTTATTTTGACTTTCCAACGAATTGAAATTCTGAATCGTGAATTACAAGAGCAAGACCTTACAATTAACGAGTCTCAAAAAAAATTAATACTCTGTTGGGTACTTTGCTGGCGCTTCAAGAAAGTGGATTTGTTAAAATGTGGGATGAGATAGAACAGGAAGCTAAAAATTTAGAATTAAATTCTCCTGTCCAGCCAAGACAATGTAAAATTACAAAAAAATATGACATAGGAAGCAGCCTGTGTGAATTATTACCAAAGAAAAAGTTTGAAAAAATGTTTTATGGGGTATTAGATCTAGTGATTGGAAAGCTGGAATCTCGTTTTGATACCAGAGAGATGAAATTATTATGCAACATAGAAAACTTTTGCTGTGGAAAGAAGAGGAACCTGCCTCAGTTGACTCACTCATGGAATTCTAAAAAGATGATTTTGAATTTTTTTGGATAATTATGTTCGGAAGATTGGTAGAAAACCCTCATCTCTTCACGAAGTAATAGCATTTCTCATAGATGAAAACAACAAATTTATACGATTAGCTGCACCACAAATAGCCTTGTTGTGTAAAATAATTTTAACAATATCAGTATCTACATGCATTGCAGAGCGTTCTTTTTCATCTTTAAAAGGACTGAAAACTTATCTTCACTCTACTTTGTGTGCGGAGGGTCTGAACAATATTTCTATATTACATACCAATCAAGATTTATGTAGTAATAATTTAAAATTGAATGAAATGATTAATAATTGAATTAAAAGGAACAAACATCGAACAGCGATGTTTGCAATATCCACATAGAACTTGATTTTTCCTTATTTGTTTTGTTTTTTTTTTTTGTTTTTTAGATTTGAATATAAGAGGTAAAATACACACCTACGCATGATGTTCTAACACTGACTTAAAATTTTTATTTCTGCGTAAACCAGCCATAGAGAAAAATAATGATCGTTCTAAACTAATGAACCAAGAAAAAAAAATTATCTTAATATTTATTTGGGTAAACCCCCTCCTTTGAACTTAGGTCGAGAGTGCTACACTCGGGAAAAATTTAAGTTGCCGCCACTGATCAGCACTCTAGTATTCAAAAAGGGGACTCCAAAATACTTGATTAGATTGTAGATTAGAATCATTTATGATTATGAGCGCAGAGAAGGAGCTACTGAATAACATTAGCAATGAAGATATAATTGATAAACTTGCAGAAATCAGTCACATTATAGGTAATATGCAAATGGAGACAGTAGGATACGTTCCCCACAGCAATACCAACAGTATTCTAAATCAACACTCCATATGTCTACAAACCAGGACCAATTACCCACACTGGACAGCAATATTACAAAATATTACTGCCCATCCTGAATAGCCTGCCGGATATCCGTTGGACTCAAAATTTAAACCATGCCTGGTGAAATTAAAAACCACTTAATCCAGTGCAAAACATTTCTCTTGGGCACACACTTGCTGGATAAATATCAATTCAGTGCCTGGGCTAACACCACAAAATGGCCCATGCCAGTTAAAAAAATTCAACACATCATAACAATTATAACCATATATTTAACAAAAAAATAAAGGTTTAAAAGTTTGCACATAAATATGTATAACAGCCTGAGTGTACAAAAGCTAAAGCAGCAGTAACAAATGGTTATTATAGACTGATTGTCGACAAAAAGAGGGAGAGAAAATAGGAGATGGAAATAAATGGTATAAAATATTATACATATATTGATTTTAAATAATAGAAAAAAAAGAGAATAAAAACCCAAGGCATCGATCGCAAAGATGATATGAGGAAATAGAAAGATAAAAAGGAAGAAGAAGAAAGGTTAACAATCAGCTAAAGAGAAGGGAACTAATACCTGGGTGAATTTAGACGCACTTGATTATTTAAAATAGCGGACTTTAAAATAAAAATATAAATCAAAAAAATTTTAAAGGGGAAAAGATCGCGAATTTAAGTTTGTAATACTGGGTGGTAGGCCAGATGTGTCAACATGCTAAAAAATGAAGTGTTAATTTCAATTTAAATATAAAAAATACCAACGTCTACGTGAAATTTTCTATTTTAATAACTAAGTGTACCATTCTTACATTATTAATATATTTTGAATTATTACATTTCTGTAACAATTACAATTTTTGAAAATGTTGTGTGAGAAAGTCCACTACAAGTGCACAGCACAGTTTTACTCAGGGTGGAAAAAAAGATCGAAGAAAACGGAGAAAACAGGTTTGAATACGGACACATACTTTATTTCTCATGAAGAATAAAAAAAATGTTGGAGCAAACGCACACACATCTCTCTCATACACACTTATACACATGAAGAACTCGGAAGAAAATCAGCACATTTTGGAGTATAACATCATCATATTGAAAAGAGAACTTATATTACAGATATAAAATGAATTACCCATAATGAAGTTATAGTAAGAAAATGTCATGTTCAAGCTTTTAAATAATAAATTACTCGTAATAAAAGTCGAATAAAATATGGCTTGATTAATTTCCCAGCAGAAGGAAAACAATATTCGTTAGTATATTTACATAAGGCTGCGGAAAATAGACCTCAATAGATCTCCTAAACAACCAAAATTTTAAAACTTTTTCTCTCTTTTCTTTTTCCTTCTTTTGATTTCTCCTTTTGGATTGTTCAGAATTTTCTTTCTCAAAACTATTCACCAAATAATGTTCAACCTTATAGAGCCTCACCTTTTTTGATATAGTAATTTTAAATTGAGGGACGTGTTCTTTCATTGGAATTTATATGTCACCATTTTTGAGACTTGAAAAAGTTTAAACTATTTGATGTTAACAAATTTGGAGATTTTTTGGGTTAGCTGGTGCATTTCTTCGAAACACTCATAGATGAATTTTCATGAAATTTCTTCGGGGTGAAAGGAAAAAATATTTTGACCTGTTCTCAATGTTTTTCTTTGATCGATTGTCTGGAGATCGCAATCAAATTTTTTTCTCTCAATCTACACACGATTAAACTCAAATAATATTATGTAGGTAGGTACCTACTAACAATTTGACAAACGAAGTGGAAAACTAAGAATGAACAGGTAACAAAAGGAAATTACCTTCAACGAATGATAAAAAAATTGTTGTAAGTACCAAAGCCAATAACTTTACTATTAAGTTGTGAAGTGAAAAAACGAAACATCGCCGAAATTCTTAATCAAGGAACTGATTTTTGAAAAATGAGTTTTGGGGTTGATTTTTAAATTTATTATTTCCTAAAATGTAATTCATCATACATTTATGATTGTTTTCGTCCATAGTTATGATTGAATTAGAGCTCAAATAGGGTGAGTTCGCCAGTTGGCAACACCTTAAGAAATTTGTGAACTTCAAAATACTGTATATTGCTTCATCAAATGAATAATTTCAATAAAAATGAACCAGTCTAAGGTGATGTTTTGCGAAGAATCCAAAAATATCATTGAAAATAATTTTTGACTGGTCTGCAAGCTACATTTTGCAAGGAAATGTCTAAAAGTGTGATTCACCAGTTCACAATGTTAATGATCTAGTTAGCAACACTACCTTGTGCCAGTTTGCAAAACTGTACACATTTGTAACTCATCTAGAAAATCGAAGGTCTAAGTTGAATTTGCATTTTGTATGTAACTTTGATTTTTTCAAAATACAATTAGGGTTAAATCCATTAACATAGGATAAAAAATATTTCTTAAATATTACTTATCCATTAAGAGTTATATAATTATACTTATTTATGTACATAAGAATATAATTATGTGATAATGGTGAAAATTCAAGAATGACCTAAGTATTTTGCTTGCATTCAGCACTTAGGTAGGCCAATTTCACCAGCTCACCTTTTCAAATTTTGACCTGAAAATTTTTGGCCTAATTGTGATCAATTTGTGCAAATATGTGCCATCAATTTTAGAATCTGTGCTAAGTTTTACTACCAATTTTGGAATTTGTTATCACCCCCTTTTTAATATATAAAAAAAAAGTTTGTGGGGAGGCTGGAGAAATGCTAGCTCCACCCATTTTTAATTTTGACTCAAAACTTTGCGTATTAATTGTGCTCAATTTGTGCCAATTTGTGCCAACCATTTTCAAATTTGTGCTCACTTCCTAATTCAGATAGGAAGCATCAAAGATTTTTCCTCAGCCCCCTTTTTGAATTTTGATATAAAACTTGGCCCACTACTCTTTCTTAATTTGTGCTTATTTGTGCCAACAAACTTACAATTCTTACGCTTTCACTTCTTTAGTTATTTGCAAAGGAAATTTGAGGGGCTGAAGAAATGCAGCCCCACATATTTTGAATTTTGACTCAAAACTTTGCATAATAATTGTGCTCAATTTGTGCCAATTTGTGCCAACATTTCAGAATTTCTGCTCAATTTGCAGATGCAATCAGGGGCTAGGAAAGTTTTGTATTAGCTTTCATTTTGGAATTTTGATGTAAAACCGAGCGCATTATTTTTATAATAATATGTACTTATTTATGTCAACTTTTATGCTTTCTTCTGACATTTTTAAGTTACAATTTTGAACAACCAATAATATTCTTAGTTTGCAGGTGTACTTTCTCATGCTAACTTTCACACAGGTCTGACAGGATTGGGTTGCTTATTGGTTTAGTATTTTTTAGAAATTTGGAAAACAAAAATTTATAGAAAAGTAGTTTTTCTCAGATTTTAAGAAAACCACAGATGGGATAGGGCTAAAATTTTCACAGTAAATCCTTCTTATATGTACCAAAGTGTGACAGATGTTTGGTGCCTATTAGTTCCACAGTTTTTGAGAAAACTGAAAAATAAAGAATTTCTGGAAATGTGGTTATTCCTGGATTTTAAGAAAACTACTGAAAGGACAGAGTAGAAAGTTTCATGAAATGTAGTTCTTATGTTCTACGGATATTATAGGACTTTGGCGCCTATTAGTTCTGTTGTTTCCGAGAAAAATGTGAAACAAAAAAGTTTGAAACAAACTAAGTCACTGCAGTGCTGCTTGAATTATTTATTTGATATTTATGACCAAGGGGTTACGAGGTTCTTTTTTGCAATGCATTAATTTAGGATATAGGGGTTTTCTTTTTTGTTTTGCAAATTCTAGATGAAAATTGGCAAAAAGGGTTTTCTAGAAAATTATTGCTGCGCTTCCTTGAGCTCTTTTTTTTTTCATGTGTGGCAAGTATCTCGGTGTGGATGTTGCAGGAATATATAAAAACTTTCAAACAACCTGCTACAGAAAATAAGAAATAGAAAACAGCATGAGTTTATTTTTTAGTTTATTCATGGCAACTTTATTGCAAACGTAAAGTTTAACATTTCCATACATTACACAAAGCGGGATACAGATGCTCATTTTCTTTCCAAAATACTAGAAAATCCACCTTTCCACTAACATTTGGGGCTTTCAAATATTGTGATAAATTGTCAGAAATGGACATATTTGCCATATCAATATGGTTACTCCACATTACTTCTTCGTTGAATTTCAGAAAACTACTGTTCTCATTCTTATCAATTTTTATGTGTGGTTATCCAGTACTAGTAACCGTGTCTAATTCAGAGGCATCTTTTGGCATTAACTGTTTAAATGTAGTGACAGCTTTCATTAAAAAAAATAATAATAAATAGAAAGAAAGGAACATGATATGATCATTTTGCAAATAAATTATACTCACAAAAGAATGCTTAAGTACTACTTCACAATAACATAATTTGAAACTTCGCCCACTTGGCAAGCTGTTTCACTAATATGACAGTAACTGTGTCACAGCATCACAATTATTGAGAATTGTGCTCAAAGATTTTTTAAATGTTTCAGAAATTAAACAAATCAGAAAGTTATAGCTTATCAACAGTGAACAGAATAAGAAAAACTTTTAAAAGCGAAGCACCACTTTTAGTAACCAGTAAATATTGAATACATGTTTCAGCAATAATTTTCTTTATGTAGTGCAAATGTTGCAAAAATAATTCAATGTTACAGTGGAAAAAATTGTCTTGTGTGCCATTTTGAAAAATATTGTCACAAAGAAACATTTTATGAGAATTGTGACAATTGTGGCTGAAACATTTGTGAAACCTTGCCAAGTGGGCAGATACTTATTATCTACCTTTAGCAACACCAGTAGAACTTTCAAAATGAACTCATTTAAAATGTGGATCCAATATCGTAGCACAAGTTGGAATAGAAAGTGATTTGATTCCGTGTAATTTTGAAATGGCAGTTTCTTTCAGTTTAGCAACTAAAGTGTTCCTGGGTGGGTGTCTGGGCTTTGCTGTTTTATATGTGAAATGATGTAACAAGCGTAAGGAATAATCTAAGAAATTGTAACAGTCATTTCACTTTGAACTTAAACTGTTACTTTATTAAAAATTTGCAGAGTAGAAACCATTTCTCAAAATAACTGCAATTCATCAGTTGATCTCATATCAATTGACTTCAGAATTTTGACAAGAACCCCACTAAATTTATTAGATATTTCTATATAAGTTTCGATCATAAAGAAAACTGAGTTCCACCTGGTTGGAACGGATTGTATAAGTTTCAGTGGTGTTAATGTCTTCAATTCATAAGCTTCAAGAATGGAGTAATGAAACCATGTTACAATTTTTTTATTTTATCGATAGCTGTAATTAATTTTAAATTTTTATCATCACTAAGGGATTTTATGATGATCAATTTGACTATATGCGCAAAGCAATGAAGATGGGATCCTTCGCCAAAGCATGTCTTTACTGCTCCAACAATATTTGCAGCTCCATCAGTAATAACGACATCTATTTTATTTTTTGGTATTTCCCATTTGTTGAGGATCTTTTCAATCTGATTGACTAGGTATTGGCTAGTATGATGATCTTGTAGCTCAAAAACCCTTATTAAAATTTAAAATATGAAATAGAAATTAGGATTGTGAGCAAATTCACATCTTTGAATTAATTAATGAATTTGAATAAAACACCTATATCATTAATGATTCAATTACCTAAAATGACAGACTTCATCTAAACTAACAAGGAACCTACAATATGACCTCTGACTTGATCACCTCAGATTAGAGTTAATATCAAAAGACTTACTTAATGTAATAGAAAATATGGAACAGGAGTGGAAGAAATTTGAGGGAAAAAAAAGAGAAAAGAGATTATATTTGGTACGTGACATTATCATCAATCATATTGATAATTATCACAAAATGGTAGTGGAGGAGAAGAATCATACATAATAAATTTAGGGTAGTTGTTCAAGGTCAAACCTTAACATACTGGAGTAGCTAGATACAAAGCTCACTTTGAAGATAAACTGGAGTAAAGTTTATTGGAGATATATGCACCTGTAACACCGCTAGCAGCAGTACAAAATTTACTGGCGATAGTAAATAAGTATAATTTAGATATCTGCCAACTAGATGTTAAAACTGAATTTTTACATGTAGAGGAGCCTCAGCAGCAGGATACTTACATAGTCAAACTATTTGGAGATGCAACAAGTTAGAAATGTTACAAACAGAGATATGTAACAACTTCCTTGCATGCAGCAGAGTTTGTAGCAATGAGTGAGTTAGCTAAGGAGCTGGCTACTCAAGCCAAAATTGTGGAGAAAATTTTAGGTTACTCATTACTACCAGAAAATATTTGCTGTGGTAGTAAATCTTTCATAGAAGGAGCACAGATGGTCGGAGCACCAGGCTTGAAGTACTTACACACTCGATATCACTACATAAGACCGATTCATCAAGATGGTAAAGTTGATTTAGTGAAGATAAAATCAGAATAACAGCAAGCTGATATCTTTACAAAACCTCTATGTATAGGTTTGTTTGAAAAATTAACCAAACATATACTTAACAGTTAACATAAAAGACAACACTACATAAATATTAAGGAGTTTTTACAGAGAAATAAAGCATAACAAAACTGTTAATTCAATATGGTAACGATAGTTTGTTTCTCCCTTACAGATGATTCATTCTGTAACTGACCAACAATGAAGTTGTAGGTAATAATTATATGTTCTTATTTGTTTACTTGATTAATTTTGTTATTAACTGTAACGTCCACTTTCATTTTGTTTATTTGTCTAGTCGCAACTTATTTGTTGTGCGTAATTTCTAAAGACTTTGTTACTTATTTACAAAATCATTGTTTGTTTTAATTCATTAAATTTGTTTTCTGTTTTTGTATAAATGCTGGTTTTATTTGGAGTACCTAAATAACCAATACATAGGCATGTGATAAAATGTTTCAATCAAAATATTTGGAAGTCAATGGGGAAAGTTGAACTTACAAACTTGGGGCACATTAATCATTAATTAATATTTCTTAATATATTATATCAAAATTTTCTAAAACGGTCTTGTGGTGGCTTAAGGTAATTTTAGAAACAACCTATTTTATTATTTTGACATATACTCGTCTAGCAGTTTATTTATTTATTTTTTTTCTATTCTTTTGGCATATTTCGAAGTTTTACTTACGAGTAGATCTTTCTTCAAATTGGAGTTTATGTGGTGAAAGGAGACTTGAAGGAGTTTAGAGGTTTTTACTTAAACAGCTTTTCCTCATGTATACTGAGTGCAGTAAACTCTAACCACTTTGACACTGGGAGTTTTTCTAGTTTACTAGTTTTCTCCAATTTTACCAGATCATATCATATCATCACAACTATTAAGAAAAAGGTATTATCCAATTCAATGGTCATCTAGTGTTCCAGTTCCAGAGTCAACAGTATCACTCATCCAAGGAGGGAGTGTTGGGAATATCGATTTTATAAGAATATCAATTGGCTACACTGCTATTCTACATTTGTCTACGACATCTACTATTACACTCGTTCTTATTGTGAATTTATTCATTTGATGTGTTCTCCTTGTAAACACTATTATAGAGAAACACTATTTACTATGTATTTCTCAATACATCATTGTTATATGGTTTGGTATTTGTGAGTTCTATTTTATTTGTTATATTATAAATCATCAACCACAACGTTTCTACCATCAACAATGGACATTAGCCTCCAATGTCCAATAGTATTTTTGTTTTACATTGTTCTCAGAAACTATTCAACCATTAAACAACAAAATTCTATCGGACCTAGTACTATATAAGGACTACTTTTCACGAACATTTCAGCTATAATTACTTTCGTGGTTCTTTCATAACCAGGAACACAAAATTCTCACCATAAATTTTTTCTTTTAAAGATTTGTTGAAAACTACTTCATCAATAGGCATCAAACTTCAATCGGACTTGTATTCATGTGAACCAAATGAATCATGAAAATTTCCACCTTATCCCGTTCATAGTTTCTTCAAAATCCTAGAATAATCACTTTTTCAGAAATTTATTACTCACCAAATTTCTTGGAAACTATCGAACCAATAGGCCTCAAACTCTTATCAAACTTAGTCTTACATAAACAAACATATTCTATACCTCTCGTAGTTTTTTCAAAACTGTAAATCTACATCCTTCTCCAATAATTTTCTCTTTTCCAATTTTCTTATAAACTACCGAACAAATGGACGCTAATATTTTACTTGACCTGCACTTGCCTAATAGTAATGTATTATGAAAATTTCGGTCCGATTCCTGTCGTAGTTTCATCAAAACCCTGGAAAAACTACTTTTTTAGGAACATTTTGCTCTCCAGTTTTCTCAGAACTCACAAAACCAGTAGACTTAAAACTTTTATCAGACCTGCTTTTGCATAAGAATATTAATTTTTGTGACATTTTGTCCTTTTCCGGTTGGAGTTTTCTCAAAACCGTGAACTAAAAATTTGAGGGAAACATGCGTGGTTACATAATTATTTATATTTATTTATTTATACATATATATATACACATATATATATATATTATACTGAAAGGCTTCGCCCCTAACCCTCTTTAGTATCGTTTTCTTTCAACACTCGAGCCTTGAGTGTGAAGAATGAGCACAGCGATTCTTTTTCTTCTAATTTATAAATTTATTTATTTTTTCATCTCTATTAATTTTGAACATATTCAGTTACGTATACAATTTTTGTAGACTTTTGTCCCAAAAATCCGTCAATTATTTTAATGGTAATGCATATAGGCTCCTTAATTGTCCGCTGTTCACCTACATGAATTTTCAGTTTACAATGTTTTTTACTCAGTTAAAATAAATTTTTATAAAAGAATCGTACTCATAATTTTAAGTGTCATAGCTATCTCGTGAGGTCTCCTAATAAACAAAAGGCGTTAGTTTTGTTGCTATACTCATGAAGAATTGATGTTTAAACATAAAAATATGTGGACGTAATTCTCCTTGTGTAGGTGTGTGGTTGTAAGCGTGCGCATTGTGCACGTACACTACCACACACCTACTCGTCCATTAACATGCAAACAAGAGTTACAATATCGAAAAACTTACAGTTATGTAAATCTGACATTGTAATTCTCATTCAGCTACTACCATAGACCAAGGGCTAAAATATTTACACCTCAAAAAAGAATGAACCATGGACGTTTTCAAATGCCCCTTGTAACAGCTTAGCATTGAGAAATAATATAAAAATTAATTTGACCTTTTGAAGATGAAATTTCACAGAATCCAAGTAACCAGTTCTTAACCTGCTTCTAAAAAGGAGGTTATTAATTCGATTCATATGATATATGTTTTTATTTTTTTGTTTTTTTTTCAGCATAAGTTCGCAACCTACGAACCGACTTTGATGAACTTTCGTTTAAATGACAGACGATTATCCCTTGGTGGTCCCATTGAATTTTTTGTCGAATTTATGAAATAGTTTTGGAGTTATCTTTGAATAAAAAACTGTTAGTTTTAAAGCAATATTGCCGACACAGTAATGCTAGAAATGAAAAATTATTCCAAAAATTTATTTATAAAAAATCAAACCAACTTGAAAAAGGAAAAACCGAATAAAAATTCTCTAAAAATAAAAAAATACCGAGTTCTTTTAAAATTTTTCCTTAAAATTTAATTTAATTAAAATGAAGAGATAAAGCATTGTGGTGAATTAATAACGTTCTTCAAAAAATAGAACCGAACTGAAAAATAAAATAAAATAAATAAATAAAAAATTTGCTAAAAGGAGAAAAACAATTTCTTTTAAATTTCTCCAGCAAGATCTGTCCCAGACTGGAATCATTGATGTCGGCGTTCTTCTCCTTACCATGTAGATAGGCTTTATACGTCAATTCGGTCAAATTTTATGACAAATTTTTTAATTAAAGCCGACTTCAAAAATTCCAGTCCTTAGACAAACATCTTACTGAAAAAATTAAAAAACAATTATTGTTCTCTTTTTAACGAAATTTTTTTACTTTATAGGTATAAGGCGATTCTATTTTTTGAAAAAAATTAATAATTTACCATAATGCTTTCTCATTTTATTTTAATTCCAGAAGATTATGCGTAGAAATTTTAAAACACTTTTTTTTTCTTTTTAAAGAACTTTTATTCCTTTTTTGTTTTTTGAAGTTGATTAAATTTTTTTGATGAAAAATTTTTTGACCAACTTTTTTAGACAATTAGAGTTATTTTTTGAACAAAAAGACCTGGCCACCTATTCTTTTCAAGTCTAAAATATATTTATAAACATGTAAAAACCCATTTGATGGTCCCTTAGATGTGTAATTTTGCAAAATACAAAAGACTATCTTCAGACAATATTAATCGATTAATCCTTAAAAAACCTGATAAATATCTCATTGGGACTAAGAGATATTGAAAAATATTTAAAAACACAGTTGACCCCGATTTAACCTCCCTAGGGAACAAATTTCGCAAAATCAAAAATTAATTAACAGACGGTTAGGTAACTCACGTAGTCAAATGAGTTTTTATAACAAAAACCGGTTCTATACTTCACCGGGATTAAAAGATGTAGTTAAATAAATAGAAATACGTTTGACCTCATGTGACCATCTCAGGAATTGAATTTTTCAAAATCCATAAAATAATTTGGAAATAATTAATCAAATAGCGTTAAAAAAAAAAGGTTCAATATCTTATTTGGGTTAAAATATTTTGAAAAATAAATAAAAACGCGGTTGATCCTATTGACCCTTTTAGGAACGGAATTTAGCAAAACCCAGAAAGCAATTTCAGGCACTGAGTCGAATGACTTTTCGAAACAAAAATCGATTTAATATCAGCACGCAAATAAAAGATAGTAAGTTATGATAATATGTGAAAACACAGACTCCTTAAAGGGTGAAATATAAGAAAACTCTCACTCTGTGAGCACTTAGGGCGTCTGTGGAATATATTTACCATGAGAATTTCAGGTCAGTCAGTGAGTTAGCGAGGACTTCTCTTTATTATACAGTAAAGATACTTACTTATATATACATATATATATGTAAGTTCGAATTCACCAATTTTGAACGCTAATTTGCACTTTGAAAATAAATAAAGTTGACACAAAGATTCGTTGAACTTGAAAATATTTAATTTTTAATTGTGTACGAGAAACGAAAGTGAAATTAGAAATTTCAAATGCATATATCGGGCGAAAATAAACGAAACGTATTTTATCTGTCTATCTGGCCCAATGACCTACTCGAGAATGGAGCAAAAATAAAATTATATAAATCAACGTCGATAACAAAGAATATGGAACAAGTTAATACAGGTAAAGAATGACATCATTCGAGTCCAAAGTTTTAAATAATACAATACAATGTAGACAAGATATAACGGGAATCCGATATCGTCAGCAAAAATACGTAGGTTTGCATCATAATAATAATAAACAGAGTCAAAATGTAAATGAATAGAAAACAGACAAAAATATACAAATGCATGACGAGAAGGTAGTTATGAGAAAAAGAATACGTATTCTTTTTACATATATATCCATATAACACATATTTATTTATGTGTTACAATAATTGTACCTATATAGCTACGTAAAAACAATCAGGTGAAAATGGAAAAGTGGTGTCTGTAACGTATATTTTCGTCTATTTTTAGAAATGACGAACATATTTGTTCACTCATTTTCGAATACCAAAAACGTAGATATTTATCAACAATTATCATCCTATAACTCTTTATAAACAACCACTAAATTACCCATATTTAATTTTATGTATACAGATATACTTTCTGTATATTCATGACCTAATTGTGCCTGTCCCTCGAGTACTCGACGAGTCAGCACAACCCTATAATAACAACACCCTACCTTACTTTACCTATCCAACACGTACGTTTTCATACCCTGAACAAGTATATAATCCCTCGATTCAGTGGAATAAGACACAGTTCCTCGACAGCTACTTTTAAGTACCTGGAACCTCTCTTGTAGAAGTCTCTGGTGAACAGATAGTCTTGCTTGTTGAATTGTGATTGTATATGTATAGCTATTAACGTATATTTATGTACCATGATGTACAAAGTATTATTTTATTAAATGTGTAAACTCACTTATGCGTTGGAAATATTATTGAGTCTCTAATTAATGTTAAGGTCCACTATAGTGTGTGGATGATAAACTTGAAATTATTTTAGAAGTATTACTGCTTTTTAAGTACGTGATATTTCGTCTATGGTGTACTCCCAAAAGTGGTCTTAATTAGGTACATTACCACCTCTTTTGGCCGTTACAGTGTCGTCATATTCTTTTGTCGTGAAACGTAAAATTTTCATCATCCCCACCACTAATCCTTTTGTGAGGTCAATTTTAATATTCCGTTTGCCAGCAAACTGGGTAAAAATGGACCGAATAAATTATTGAAAATTTCTTAATGCAGCAGTTCAATTCCCGAACTGGTTGACACACACAAAAGTTGACATGTGTCCGTGAGATTAATCAATTCGGGAAGAATACGATAATTGTTAGTGGCTCCTATTTTGGCGAAATATCTGTCGCGGTCGTGTAATGATTAAAAAAACGGACGATTCAGCCGCTAACTGAGATTGGCTAAAATTTAAAAAAACAAAAATTTGATGATAAGTTTCCCAGAATAACGCTATAACCGAACCTATTTGCAATGGTAAATAAAATAGCATATGTGTCCGCGGATAGATAATTTTATAATGTAATATTATATCACTCACGTCCGCCGTGAGAAAGTATCGATAACATTTTCTCTGTCATAGCAGTAAAAGTAAAAACCATAAAATCCGTCCTTGGAAAGAAAAAACGATGTCCTAAACCTTTGTAATCATCAAATAAAGAGCCAAAATTATAACGATATTTCAATTATTCTCTACCGCCTGCCTCGCCGCCGAAAATACACGGAGTTTATAAGATAGGGGTACGACCGGATGGGTGCTGATAAAAATGTAGATATGTATATACGTGTGTGTATATATACAGTATATATAATTATATAGCTTTTGGTTTATCTTGCGGTTTTAGCACTTTCGCTAATGCTGCAGGCTGCATCCGAGAGGTGCAGAGGAAGGTACGGACCGACGCGATACCACTCCGACCAATGAGGTGTGAGCTTCGGTCTGTGTGTAGGAGTGGTCGTCGCTTTGGTGTATCTGACAGCGAGATTCGGCTGTGCTATAAATGGGCCGACGTTCGGCATACGCTCGCATTAATTTTTTTTCGAACAACAAAGTGCGGCATTCGCAATACCGAACCCATCTTCGGAACGCATCAGCGTCCGTATCAAATTTTACGCTCAATAACGTAAAATCGTTTCGTGAAAGCGGCTCTCGTCACTTTGTGATTTTTTAACTTCCGTTCGTTTTCTTGGAGCCGCATTTCGCTCGTCCGGAATCCGCCTAATTATTTCGAAATCCGCTGCTTAGTATCGCGTGGCTCGTCCGAGCTGACCGCTCCGTTTTGGTGCGGTATCCCAATTTCGGGCCCGAACAGCCGCTTAGCGCTGCGCTCGAATTCGTCCGAATCGCAGGTGCGTACCCGCCAAATTAGCCGCAGCCCACCCACGCGACTCGCCAAGCCGAAGCCACCGAATTGGATTTAAGTGGTCGTAGGGGCCTACCTAACTATACGCTTAACTCGCATTCCAGGCAACCGACACGCAGCTACAGGCAGGCGCGAACATGCAGGTACTAATACTGGAAAATCAGTTTAAAAACGAAGAGGCTTCGACGACGGCGGCCCTTGACCGGCTGAAGCGGGAGCTGAAAAGTCGAAATGTACGGGTGGTCGAGTCGTACACAGTGGCGGATGCCGGCGCCGTCATAAGGTCGAACCTTCCGGTCGACTGTATGCTTTTGACGAAAACGTTGACGAAGGAGGCCGAATCTGCGGCCGCATCCGACGCCCAGTTGTCGGCGTTGATCGAGCGGCTGCACGACCGTCAGCCCAACGTGCCCATCTTTTTGCTGACGGACCGCGGCGTCATCAACGACGCGCTCGACCTGCAGCTGGCCAAGCGAATCGACGAATTCGTATGGATTTTCGAAGATTCGGCCGAATTCGTGACGGGCCGCGTGCTGTTCGCGATCGGCCAGTACACCAGGCAGCTGCTGCCGCCGCTGACGGCCGCCCTGCGCGATTACTACGGCACGTTCGAGTACTCGTGGGACGTGCCTGGCCACCAGGGCGGCGTCGGCTTCCGCAAGACTCCGGCCGGACGCGCGTTCCACGACTTCTACGGCGAGAAACTGTTCAACACGGACATAAACCGGCTGTCGCTGTCGCTGGGCTCGCTGCTCGGCCACTCGGGCGCCTTCCAACAGTCCGAGCAGAATATCGCGCGCATTTTCGGCGCGCACCTGTCGTTTTCGGGGGTGGTCGGCACCTCCGGCTCCAACCGCAGCGTGATGCAGTTCTGCGTGCCAGAGGGCGCGACCGTTGCCATCGACCGCAACTGCCACAAGTCGATAGCCCAGGGCCTAGTGCTGACGGCCGCCAAACCCGTTTACATGGTGCCCAGCCGCAACCGGTACGGCATCATCGGTCCGGTCAGCGTGGACCGCATACGCAAGGCGGTGGCCCACGGTCCGGTGTACGGCGTCGTCACCAACTGCACGTACGACGGAATTTGCTACAATTCGGTGACCCTCGAACACGAAATGCGGAACGTGCGGTACGTGCACCTGGACGAGGCGTGGTTCGCATACGCCCGCTTCCATCCGCTGTACCGGAATATGCACGCGATGCGTGGCGACGCGAGCCAGGCGAAAAACAGCTCGGCTGTCTTC
Organism: Ericerus pela; assembly: GCA_011428145.1. NCBI lineage: Eukaryota > Metazoa > Arthropoda > Insecta > Hemiptera > Coccidae > Ericerus > Ericerus pela. Next base: position 290,423 of record WOFM01000467.1, read on the forward strand.
GCCACCCATTCGTCGCACAAGATGCTGAACGCGTTGACGATGGCCTCGTACATTCACGTGCGCAACGGCAGCCGCGTGTATGTCGATGCGACCAAGTTCAATGACTTCTACATGATGCACACGACGACGTCGCCGTCGACGATCGTGGCCGCATCCAACGACATCGCGGCCCACATGATGGATGGTCAGACGGGGCTGTCGCTGACCCACGAGGTGATCCTGGAGGCGGTCGCCTTCCGCCAGACGCTGGCCCGCCTGTGGGCACACTACGCCGCCGCCGACGACTGGTTCTTCAAGCCGTGGAACATCGAGCAGTTCGACGGCGTGCCATTTGAGAAGCTGTCCTGCGAGCAGCTGGCCACCGACCAGAAATACTGGATGCTGAGGCCGGGCGACCAGTGGCACGGATACGACGAGCTGACGGACGTCGACTACGCCATGATCGACCCGATCAAGGTGAGCATCCTGACGCCCGGCATGAACGCCGACGGCAGCCTGGCCAAGAACGGCGTTCCGGCGCAGCTGGTGCACGCGTGGCTGGTGCGCAAGGGCATCATTCCGGCCCGGCACACCGACTTCCAGGTGATGTTCTTGTTCGCGATGGGCGTCACCAAAGGCAAGTGGGCGACTCTGCTGCAGACGCTGTACTCGTTCAAGAACCACTACGATGCCAACAGCCCGGTCCGGCAGGTGCTGCCGGAGGTGGCCCAAGGTACCGACAAATACGACGACCTCGGACTGGGCACGCTCGGCGACCAAATGTTCAACTTCCTCAGGCAAACCGATCTTCCAGCCCTGCTGAACAAGGCCTTCGAGACGTTGCCGGCAGCCGCGATGACCCCGCGCCAAGGCAACCAAAAGCTGATCACCAACTCGGAGCGCGTCAAGCTGAGAGATCTGCCCAACCGGGTGGTTGCGACCTCCATCCTTCCCTACCCGCCGGGCATACCGATGCTGATTTCTGGCGAGCGTTTCGGCCAGAGTGTCGAAACCTGCCCCTACATCCGCTATCTGTTGGCCCTGGAAGAATGGGACAAACGATTTCCCGGCTTCGGACACGAGACGACCGGAGTGGAAATCGACGCCGACGGCAATTACCAAATCCTGTGCGCCGTTGACCCGAACTGAATTGATCGGTCGGCGAAACGACTGCCCCGAAGACCAACCAATGTTTCAGTCGCACCTACCTACCGAAAGTCTCCCTCCTCTGTACGCACCCTCGAATGCTCTTTTCAAAATAGGTAATGGCAGATCGAATCGAACGAAATTCGAATAGGAACGCAGTTATTATCATTTGTAAGACAGCTACCAGGGCGAAACGTAACGATCGCCTACGTGGCACCCGTTATTCGCCATCCTATTCCCTCACAAAACGACGAAGGTACCTACGCGCAGGCTACCAAGTCGAATGGAACCAATAGTGCGCCCCTAGTCTAGCTGCCAGCCGTCTGAAATTAACACAAAATTGTCAAAACCAAAAATCGCCCATGCCTGATCTAAAATGTAAGTAATTAATAATGAGTAGGGGCGTACCCACCTTGACTGAACGAAAAGTAGCTGATTTTAATCCGACGTTATGTAAAAAAAAAAAAAAAAAAAAGATTTATACTTATCCGAACGTTTGTTTCACCTTTTTGCACGTATTAATTTTCGACGACTTTTTCGCATATCTCGATTTTTCCATTTCCCTACTTTTTATTTTTCATTTTTTTTTTCTTTTCTTTTCTTTTCGGTAAGCTATTTATGCTGCATTTCGCGGTAGGTGTTGCAAAAAATAGTGTGCGATATTCGTGCGAAATATGCGATTACTGCTCGGGTCGAAATTACCTACTTTTCGCACACGTACAACATAAATAACTATTTTTCGCGAATACGTGCAGATAAGCCCGATTTGGAATTAAAATTGTTGGTTTTTGGTATGTTTTTTTGCCATTGTTCATTAGGTCGTTTATAATAAAGTTAGTCGTTAGACATTTTTACTCTCGTATGCCTTATAATTCATCAACTATATCTCTGTTATTGGTATTTCGATGCTGATATACGTTTTTTTTTTTTTTTTTTTCGTCTATATTAATAATATTCGATAATTTGTCGTTGAAATGGAAATAAAAATTCAATAATGTTAACGTTTCGTAATTGATTCCGAACAAAAAGGAAAATGATAGTCTGTTGATCGTCGTAGATTTTTCAAACGACGAACTCGATGAGAGTGAAGGGGATCTACTCACAGCAATGGGTACACAATGCCAAACACGACTCGAATCAGTTTGCAGAGTTGAGGTTCGTGAATCTGCGTATAAATTTGCAAGATTCGTGAGAATAGTTGGAAAAGTTCAGCAGCAAGTACGAAGGGTGTATGAAGACGAGTACCTATACGTCGTTTAATCTGAACGAGACGCAGTCGACAGTTTCAACTCAAAAACAAAGAGAAAATTGTTAAAATGTTGAGGAAATTAGGTTTGGAAAATAATAATTTTTATGTCGAATATCTTCGTAATGGGAAAACTGACGGAATCTGAATTTTACGCGATTAAAGTGTGTATCAGGACCGAGTTAAACGAACAGTTATTTCGTTTCAACCCCATCAAGGGGAAAAGTTAGATTTTTTGACTTGTGACCGTATGGTTGGAAAATGTTTCGATAATTCAGAGTCATTTATCACACTTTGTGGTACTCTTTAAGAAACTTGAGAAATTAACAAAATAGGTACTTACTACGTGGCCAAAAAAACGGTAATATGTAGGTACTCAAAATGTGTAGGTACTTATTTTGTCAACTAAGATGGTTGAAAAAATCGAGAAAAGTCTTACGAAATCCATTTTATGAATCATCAGTCATCGAGTAAGTATTGTGTAGCCAAATCAAGAAATTACAAATTTTTATAAAAGTCGAAATGATAATTGGTCATAATATTAAAATGTTTTCGTAAAAAATTCAAAATCTTCTTCGTTTTGGTCTCATTAACCCCAGTTTTTGTCGCATAAGTTTTGTTCTCGAGTTCTCAAGATGGTTTGATGCTTATCTCTTCGCTGCATTGATTAAAACCGTTTAAAAAATGTCTGCTTGTAATGGTGAAATGACTACTCGAGACTTTCGTACTCGAGTTTTAGAAATCTTGCATTTAATATCTGATATTATTTTTGTTCGACATCACAGTTGGGAAATTATAAAAACTTTTAACACAGATTACAACTATGGTAGGTATGTACCTACTATCGTGATATAGACACACGAGCTACTGCGCATACACCAGGCGCAGTATGTTTGGCAACAGCGCACAGGGTGCTGGAGTCTATACTGGAGTCGTGGCGGTCGCCAGACAGTTACACTTCGGTGAGGAGGAGTGTGACAACGTATTTTACTGTCTCATGGACGTTAAACAGACTAGCAGCTAAGGCTACTATACCTACTACCTACGTATAGCCTTCCAGCTGCTTGGCTAACCTTTACAATGCTCGCATAATATTTGGAAATAGTACGTAGTTACGTATTATAAATTTTAGCAACTGTTTGAGCTCTCCTTCGTTTTAAATTCCAACTCTACGTCCAATATCGTCAAATATTTTTGGGTAACTGACTTGGGAGGAACAAAACCCAAAATAGCTGCCTTGTGTACCGAACTAAGATTATTTTTCATTCCTGAAAAGTTCTGTCTCTTTGAAAAGGGACAATATTATGTGATTTGTTCAGGGTGATCATTTGTTGGTTCTGTTTGTCACCTACGGTGGCCAAATTCGAAACGAATCTAATCTACCGCGTAAATGAGACATCTTTGCAGTGACTGAAGTCAAGAAATGCTATTAAGTTAAAATTTTGAAAAAAATTTATTGAATTAGAAAAAAAAAGTTTATTCATTTAGCCAGTATATAATTTTATTTATGGTTAACTAGGTTATTTTTACAAAAAACCATTTGTCAAAATTTAAATTTCATTTCGTTTTTCATCCGACTCCGTTTCTTTTCTTCAGTTTTTGTAGCTTTTGCAAAGACGCTATAGAAATTGCAGAAAATAACTCGGATGATGTGGACATTCACCTACCGGATGTTATAAATTGAGGAAGGAAGAGCAAATTAATGTTCATTATTTTAGACCAGACGAAACTGTGGATTATGCCTATCGGGGATAACCTCCTTGGTGGTGCGGAAACGAGTGAATTTTTGCAAAGATATATTTATAAGAAGTGTAACTTTCCAAATCGTTGTACTCGAAAATGGTCTCTTTTATTAAAAAAAATGATGTTCAAGTACGACTTTGGTGTTTTGGAAAATTCTTTTGGGCACAAATATTTTTATAAAAATTGTTTTTGCCTTAAAATTAGTAAGTAGGTAATCGAGTTTACGAAATACATTTGAATAACTTCCTTTTAAAATTTTTACCCCCAATAATATGACATCATCCGAAACAAAATGGTCAATATTAATGTTATAATTTTATTCAGCTAGTTCGAAATTTTCACGCCGACTGAGTCGAATTTAAATGGATTATTTTTGGAATTTAGATTCTCATCCTTTTCCATGAAAAATAAAGTTTTGTAAAAGTATGTCAACTTCTACCCGTGAGTGGAAAAGGAAGGGATTTAAAATTTAAATTTGAAAATTTTACCTCAGGGCAAATTTTTTTTAGTAAATTTCGATTCTTAATTTGCTTTTAGTGATTTATTGTTTTGGTATGTCCGAAGTTATTTTTTTAATCATTTTTCAATTCATAATTAGAATTTAAGAAGAAAGTTCAACAGGGAAGTCATTATAATGATGGTGTTACAACAGTCCCCGGTGAGTCTGTAAATTGTAATTCATACACGTAACAGTTCCACACCGGCCGAAAATAATCGATTTTGCAGTTCCGGGCCGCATATCTTTGAAACACAATTTTGCAAATCCTCCGCAATAATCATAATGATAAGTCGTGTAAACTGAAAGATTGTTTCCAGATATTTGTGTAGTAGTTAGAAACTAGTTAGGATTGATAAGGTATTGAATTTTAAAAAAATCGATCTACTAGCTTCCGAATGGCAGCCAATACAAAATTTTACACTTATGGAAAGCAGATGGAATTTCTGCGCGAAATTGCTATGCCTAGAAAAATCAAATGGCGCAGAAGCGTTCTACAATCACAGTAATATTTAGTTAATATTTTTTTTGTATAATTCATAATCAGAAAGACAACGTGTACACTGATATTTTGTAAGCTGAAAGTAGGTATTTTCATTGATCGAAGTATAACCTCGATGTAAAGAGTAATGCTGCATCTATGTAAAAAATGTTACTTGAAGGTTACAAGGTGACAAGGTTAACTTTCTTTCTAATACAACGTTAATCTATAAGACTGCTTTCAGCCCATAATAATAACATACGTATTCTGAAAATTAATTTTATGAAAATACTTGTATGGATATACAGTAGAATGACCAAAAGTGGTACACGAGGGAATTACGTAAAGCCCCATAGTACCAACCCAGTAGAACACCAATTGTTTGATATTTTTAAGGTTTACTCGAGTTATTGAGGTAAATTTTGATTGAAATATTTTTTTAATAATTTATTATATACTTATTATAGTTTTGAATTTTATTCAAATATTTTTAAATTAATTTTTTTTATATAATTTATTAATTTGGAAATTTTATTAACTATACTGGCAAAAAAACATTTGGATTCTCAAGTTTTAATTATTGTTTGTCAAAAATTGTACCCTTAATTAAGTATAGCATATTTTTAACCTACTTTGTATTATTTATTTTCGTGTTCCACAGTGTACCACATGCCATCCCAGTGTAAGAATTTTTGACTCTTTTAAAATTATGTCTCTCTAATAAATTACTAATTATTAATTGTACTTTGGGTTTCGAGCTTAAAGACTAAAGCAGTCAATTTCTCAAACTATTTAGGTACTCATCGAATGGATAATTTCAGACAAAAAGGATAATTTGGGGAATTAATTGTTGCATTTTCAATTAGCTCACATACCTTGGAATTAACGTAAATTTTAGGCATTATAGATATTAACAGATTATTGATTTTGACTGGGTTAATTTCACGGAAAAACGTTTATTCGATAAGCGACTTAAAACCAAAAACAAAATTTACATCTTTTACTCATATTACTCGGGGAAATATTATACAAAATAAGGAAATCGAGTCATACTACCGGCGTATTCACTTCTGACTGAAAATTCATGAACTTAGAGATATGTGGTAAAATAATTAGTTAAACCCTACACATTAATGGTTTAACTATTTGGTAAAATCAGAATTCGATATCTTCATTTTAATAGGGCAAAAGTCTCTCCTAAACACAAAAAGACGCAAATAAAATGAAACAATGAATCTAAATGAATCGAATGAGCGAAAAGTGTCCGAGGTTGAGTGATCGATAGCCTATAAAAATTATTTATTTATTCCCCAAAGAAGAAAACTGCAGCCCTATATGAGAACTACTGACATAATTATTTTCACAATAGGAAATGTCAACATTTATGCCAAATAAGAATTAATTAGATCAATAACTACACAAAACTGTATAGTACGCACCCTGAAAATAGCAATGTTGTAAATTTTAAAACTAATTTTTCAAGATGAATGCAATTGAATGTTTAAATTATCCAGAAAAATCGAATATACTGTAGAAGTTTCGATAGGTAATTCATCGAATAACACAATGAAGATATACGTACATAATATGTTAGAGAAGGAAAATATGGAATTATAATCTTAATACCTTTTCCAAGTTTGAATTAGAGCCAGAAGAAAAAAATTAACTGAATTTACAACGCTCCTCCCTTTTCATCCTGGTCGTTATAGTTTAATTTTTATAAATTTTTAAAAGTGTACTGGAAAAAATAATGATAAATGATTGAGCAAACTTGTATTGAAATTATAAACTTTATAATTTCAAAAATACTTGGATTACAACTGATAATGCGTAGAATTATTTCTTGGCACACTGTTGTAAGTTGCATACAACAGAATAATATTATATCGATGAATCTAATGTCGTAAGATTACTTACACGAAGAATACATTGATGCCTTAATTGCTGTTGTATGTAGGCTGAGCTCAACATACAACAGCGTTATTCTAAAACTTTCTTTCTTTCGCTGAGAATGAATGCTGTTTTTCTTGCTATTGTAGCAAAACTATCGGAGTTAGAACTTACTGCAGTAAACCATTGAAAGAAAAGAGCTTGAAAAGGAGAATAAGAAACTGAAATAACCTCAAAATTCATGACTTGAAAGTTACAACAATGTCATTCTCAGGGTGCATGTATGTTGGATCGATTAGCTGAGCTCCATACGACAAAACAGTGCTTCACTAAGTTATCGAAAAAAAAAAAAAAAACCAAAAAAAAAAAAAAAAAAAAACCGAATAATATGAGAAAAAATGAAATGAGAAGTTCAATGCATTATAATTATGGCTACTGTGTTGTTGACTAGAACAGAACACGATGTTATATTACGCAACTAGAGAGGAAAGCGAACAATTTCTTAACAAGTGAAATGTTTACAACGAGTGTTCGTAATGTTGTATTTGAGACAAAAGCAATAAAACCTACGGTTTTCTGAGTCAAATCCCTCTTATGGTAGAGAGAAATTTGAAGGAAAAAAGTGCATTTAATAAAATGGAAGTAATTTAAATAAAAGTAAATGCAACAGTTTAAAGTGTGAAGGAGACTGAGGAACCAATTGAAACAAACAACGAGGGTGTGAGAAAAATAATAATTAAGGAGTGAGAAAAAGAATTAAGGTGCGAGAAAAAGAATTAGGTAAGAAGTGAGAAAATGAAATTAAGTAGTGAAACGAATAAGATTTCTGAAGTTTGGTCACTTTCATCACGCCATATAATACAATCTCTGAAATACAGCATTTCGTATTCACGTTGCAAAACATTAAATTTTAATCTGTTTGACGGAGTATTATCTGATTTATCTGAATGCGATATGTCATCAGTCGTTCGTTGAAATTGAATATCAAAAAAATATATAATTGTTTTCGAATTCCAGAGCGAAACTTAATTGCAGTGGTGGCCAACAGTGGGCCAACGACAGCAGAGCAAGTGCAGCACCTGTTCGAAGACGCCTGGTCCAGAGAGGTGCCAGATTTTTGAAGGATAAGAAAATTAGCGAATAAATGAAGGCTATAATTTAAAAAAAATTTTACGAGGGGATACATCACACTTCACTGTAGACAATAAAAACAACCGAATTTCACACGTTTTCAGGTTTACCATCCAATTACCTGCTGTTCGTAGCAAAAAGCAAACAAAGATAATCTCACAACCTAAACTCTGCTCATTGACTCATCTGTAACACGCAGCCAACATCCGCTTGACGTATTATACCTATGCTCAAAAGAGCTGCGGCTGTCGCTATGACACAGCCTCCGGTATACTTTTTTATTTTTTCATGTATTTTTTTTGATCGCAATGAATAATAAGATGGTAAAAAATTGCTGTTTTCGTCTATGACGGAATAACTCGAGTGGGAGACCAAAAATTTCAGGTACCTATATGACTTCCAGTATTTCTGACCAATTTTAAACTGATATTAATTGGTTGCCGATATAACAAAGTAGAAGAGACGAGTACAAGAAACTAATGTGCTGATGTGCGAGTCCTCAGATGCACGCCATCGGCACCGGATTCTTCCTAAAACAATCGACCGGAATAACGCGTTTACGAAAGGAAGCATTTTTCAGAATTTTGCAAGAGTAAAAAAAAACCAGTATTATATTCATCCATTTGTGCAAGTCGGAGCACGTGTTTTTCCAGCAGCGTTATGTCAAGTTGGTGTTCTTTTTTGCTGTTCCGTGTGATTACGTTGCGAATCACCTTATAAAAACTTACCTTCTCATTTCAGATGGAGTATTGTATTAAATGGGGTCTCATAAATTTTTTAAACTATTAGTTTTGTAGAATAAATAGTAACTTACTATAATAAAGTTGTTAGCTTTTACTTAAGTCATAATTTTTCCAACAAAAAAAAAGTCCTATAATTCTTGGCGGCAGAAGAGACTATTTTTGAGGACGATGGTAGCCTACAAAATTATACCTCTTACACATTTCTGTAAAAATACACTCGTTTCCACACCACCACAGGGGTAGAGTGCTAGGCGCGTTTTTTTTTTAATGTGGTATCCCCGATAGGCCTAATCCACAGTTTTTTCCTATCTAAAATAATAAAAATTAATCGTTTGTTTTTGTCCCAATTTTATTTCTATAAACTAGTAATCATGCGAGTCAGTTTCTTTAATTTCTGCAGCTTTTTTGCTGAAGTTACGAAAATTAAAGAACCAACTTTACTTAGAAAAAAACCATAACAAAATAAAATATAGGTACATTTTGATAGATATTATTTTTAAAAGGATAATCAAACTATTGAAGAAAGTTTAATAAATTTCAGTTAAAAAAATTTTTGTTTCTAAATTTAAATTTAGTATTTTTATCGATATTTATATCACTGCCATACGTTTTCTCACTCACATGGTCGATTTATTCCAAGTTTGGTTGCAAAAGGCAAAGAGCAGAATGAACAAAACGTCATCATAACTAAATTATGATTTTCATTCAAAAAAAGGAAGAATTTTCCTGGACGGAAAACTAATCTTATTTCCAGACACCAGTTACAGTTATTTTGGCTTTTATTTCCATTAAGTCGATTGGTTACAAATATTTGATAGTTTTGGATGATAGGTATGTATTCAAAATGAAGTAGGAAGTTCCCATCTGGTGAAATGCAAAGAGCTTGAAATGTTGCTCCAATTTATATATAATCTTGCCAAATATGTGACCCTCATAAAGACGGTCAAGACCGCTGACAGTGCCATATTATAAAGTTGAAATGTATTGAGAACCAATATATTATAATCGAACAAATAGAACGTAAATTACATATATTATGTCTAAAACTTTAATGTAGGTATGAAATCCCTGAAAGTTAATTACATCAAAACTAACGTTTCAAGATGAAACTTTTAAAGTGGTTTTCACAAAATGCTGCAAAAGGAGAGCATTGAGCCATTATGAGAACCTTGAGGAAAAAAAGCGCACGTCTCCAAATATGATTGTAATGAAGGAAAAAAATAATTTTGTCATCACAACCTGTTGTAGCCAATTATTATACTGAGTCGTAAAAATTCCTAAATTTTTAAATACCTACACAATACTTACGTAGGTACTGAGGCGTCCGAAATCGATTCCTGCCACAGTCGCCAATATTTTATGAGGCGTCCGAAATCGATTCCTGTTACGTGTCATAAAGTCAACCTTTAATGTATAGTGGTGTTTAAATGCTAATGACGTCACAATGTCCTAAAGTTAGGGCATCATGCAGCCGAAACACTGACTCGAGGGGTCTTGGATTGTGTCTTCAAGACATTTTATTTTTTGACTTTGACTATGTCCTACAACTGAATTCTTCTTGACTTGAATTAGACTTCATCAGACACGGCAAAACACAGCTTACTTTTGTCTTCATACCTCAGCAAATTAATATGATGAATCAGCAATAAGCTAAGTTGTGTGGAAAGAAGAGCCTAACAAAGTTTCGATCCATACAAGGTTCGAAACTTACAAAAACGAACAGCAGAATTATTTTGTCAAAGACCATAATTACAAAAGAACTATAGTGTCGACAAAGCGGAACAAAGCATAGTGTGTAGCGGAAAAAATAAAAAGTTAAAAAAAAAAAGCTATTGCAGACAACAAGTAGGAGAAACCATCAGAAAGCTGTTGTGTCTTCACCTAATTGTGTGTCTTCATGAGTGATGGTTTTGTTGTGTAAAAGACTCCTAATACGAAACTTTAGGTCTCGGAGCTTTTGGTTAAAAGTGAGGGTGAGGTGAGAAAGTTACTGACATAGATGGAGTCAAATCCACTATGCGAAGAAGAAGGCTCGACGCGGCCTTTATATGACAGAGCAAGGCAGTCATCTCGAACCAAGCTTGTCTGAAAGTTGTCTTCAACACACCAAATTTCCCTCCTAGCAGGTGCCAGGAACTCCATCTGATCGTATTGTCGACTGATGCTTCACCTCGTAGGTGTTTTCAAAAGATCGCCTTGAAGTGCGATGTGCAACTGGCGAAACTAGGAATGTCTTATGTGTTGTCACTACTAATCCTTCATGACGAAAGAACATATCCAATTTGCCTTTGTCTTCAACTGAACCTATCTGGAACACAAACTACCATCCTAGTTGTCTTCAAGGTAGATCAGATTGAATCATATCTACATCCGAAGATGGTACACTTATAAAATTGCCTAACGTGAGGACTTAGACTTACGACTTGTGACTTGGACCTGCTACTATCCGCCTACACAAGAAGGACTCATTTGCAAAGACGAACCTAGTACCGGGTGTCGCCAGTGCAAAATCGAGAGAGAGAGAGTGATTTGAAATTAGAATTCGTCTTCACAAATCAGTTCTTCTTGTCAAGGAAAATTTCCCCACTTATTGTCTGCTAATTGCCTTCAAACATGCGATGTCGATAACAAAAAGCGAGAGGAATTACCAAATGTCTACAGCCAATAAAATTACAGATATTAGAAATTAATATACGTCGACATACAATAGGCAAAAAGCGCACGTGGATGACTGATAAAACAAAATGTAATAAAATATATTAGATGACTGCAAACCACAAGCAAAGCGTGGAAGGAACGGAGATAAAAAAGGTTGGCTGCATTCATGTCCGTCGATGGGTTTTTACTTCTATTCAATTCGTCTTCATTTAATATATGTCTCATGGCGCCAGTCTGTCGGATTGAACCAAATTATTGTCTGAAGTTGTCTAAATTCGGAAAAGCCGTTGCTGAAATAAAATACATTGTAATTGCCTAAAAGAAAATCAGATTTTATTTCTGTCTTCATGTCTTCATCTGAATACGAGTTCGAATTCGGATAATACAATGTCCGAATTCGAATTTTGTCTCTCGAAAAAATTGTCTGAACTTGTGACGTCATTATTCTGTCTTATGTTTGTCGAAAATAATTTTTATTTTGAGGTCCAGATCTCGGACTTCTCAGTACCTACTTCGTAATTTTGAAATACTTTTTTTTTTATTTTAACATTACAAGTTGAAGAACAGCGAATACACTTCTTATTGTTTTTAACATTGTTCCCTTCCCTTCTTCATTTCTCAATTCCTTAAAGAGTACCTAGTCTACCACAAAGTGTCACAACTCGAAATTATTGAACAACTTTCGAACAACTCTTTTAAAACGTCCAAGTTTAATTTTGCCTCTTGGCCCAGGCAATTAAGAAGTTCGAGATTAAAAAAATTCCTATCCAAAGTTTTTCTTCTGGAATGTGATCGTTATGGTCACGTAAATATACCCTAAAAGTTTACCACCCTCAGGCCCCCTGATTCAGGCTTAGGGAGCAAGAAAGTCTCCACAGTTTTATTTATTTGAATTTTGCCAGAAAAGAATGACACTTGTGGCTATAGTAATGATGATTTTCTAATTGTTTACAAAATTTCCTTCCAAGTGAGCCCTCGTATGATCCGCTGTGGTGCACTTGGATCTTCGTGGGCAAGATTTAAAAGTGAAATTTCACGAGATATTTTTTTTCCTACGGCAATTATTTTTCAATTACTTCGAAAACTGTGACAGTTACGATGAAAATACTCCGGTGAAAAAGATTTACCTATGCATAAAATGTCCAACAAAATGATGCTATAACCGTACGAACCATTTCGATAAATTTGGGGCTCTGTATAGCGAGATGTTATCCGAGTCAGTGTGTTTTTTATTAATAAGCCTAATGTTTACCGTAGCGGGTCACATGGGTGCTCATTTTGAAGGAAATTTTATAAGAAATTAGAAAATCACTTCCCCTCCTCCAAAAATGACATACTTTCGAGGAAAATTTAAATTGAAAAAATTGGAGAGACGTTCTTTCCCCCGACCCTAAAGCTGAGGGGTTGAAAGTGGTTAACTTTGAGGGTATGTGAAGCTGATCGTGAGATCACCATCTACCAGACGAACCTTCGGTAGGAATTTTCCCCACATCGACCCTGTTTTTGATGCTAATTTTCCTAGTTTATCTTAAACAAGAGTAAAAACGAAATAAATCTTAGTTTTCAGACACACTTTATTCACACAAAATGTGGACTCCATCAGTCATTACATTATAGAAGTATTTAACATAAGTATAAATTTAGTAATATTTTCGAGACTCAATTTATCAAAAACTATTTTTTGTAAGTTGTGACTGCCTTATTACGATGACAATATTATACCTACTCATACACTCTTCAAACATGCTGCAAAGAATTTTTATCCTTTTTCATAGGTTTTCAAAATTTTTGTACGTCCGAGTTCGAGAGCCACAATTTTGTAATCCAAAACCGCTGAAAGAATTAGAAACTTTTTTTACGAAAATTAAACTTTTCTTACTGGTTAAATTTACCCAAAATATTTTCAAGAATAAGGAGTCATTATGACAGGGCGGAAGGCGTAAGGGACCCCTCCTAGGTAGGGACAGGTTGAGTGATATGAGGAGTAGGGTGAAAAAATTAAATTTTCAGATATCAAACGAATTAAACAATTGAGCCCCATCGAAGGCTAAAAACATGGTTATGCTTCACCAATTTTTAGATTCAAATCGAAATTTTTTTGTCAGCTTTTCTGTCTCCCCTTTGAAAATGATTTTCGCTGGGCGAATATAAGGTAATGAAGTCTATGGGTTGTGTCATAATCTTTTGATACCTGCTTCGAACTCGCGGAACAAAAATCTGTTTGATTTCTACGTAATTTCTCACAAATTTATTCCTGACACATTTCTCCCCGGAGTCGGTCCGAAGCATCCAAAAACCGCCATAATATGAAATAAATTTACTGAATAAGTACTTATATAAATTTTTATTCCTTCAAAATGGGTCGAATTATACTTACACTGAAAATATAACGAATATCAGTTTCCTTTCTACCGGGAATGAATCGAGGTACATTTACATTATACAATTTTTATTGATTGAAGAACATTGTCATTGAATATGATTAAAACATTATTTATCGAAAGTAAATACGTTTATCGAAGTCTATAGCCTCATTATAACAATAACGAATGATCAATAATATAATGAATAATGACAAATATACCAAAAACCAACCGACTAAATTCTAAGACATGCTTATTCGTATTTAAGCAATAACGAAGAGTGAAATATAATTAAAAATGTACCTCATCGGTGCTTAGTTAGGTTCCTACCTGTTGTGGTACAAATGTACACAACTCGTTAGTTTTTTAAAATTCTTATTAATACGTAGATACTTATATTGGTACCTTATAGTTATATTCGTTTTTGTTCTGTACTGTACCTAATTTTGAATATTTACTTTTTCTCTTCCCTCTTTAATACCTCGATTTTACCAAATATGATGGGTACTTACCTACCTAGTGATAAAATTAATTTATTTTTGAAAATTTTATAAAATAACAATGGCGTACAAAGAATAAACCTATATGTATAACGGGAAGATAACGCCAGTAAAAGAAAATGCAGATACGTTTTTTGAAAGATTTTTCAGTGTAATATTGCTCGTTTGTCGAAAACCGTCACAGATAGGTAAGTAGGTACCCAGGTATATAACTGAAAATAATTTAAATTTTGGCCCCATATTTTTCCAACATTAAAACTTACACGTTGAGGTGGGGGAGGGATCATTTTAAATTATTTATGCTTCATCGTTGATGAAATATTTTATTTTCGCGAAATTTTATTTATAAAAAATTTAAAAAAATCATTTCGACTGTTTGTTCGAGACACTTGGATCAAAAATAATATACCTAATAAGATAAAACGAAAATACAAAATGAAAATCCGTTGAACCACTCCCGAGAAACGCGAACGTAAGGTTAAAAAACAATTTTGTACGAAGTTAATACGATAAGTATACCTGCGATAGGTCCTGACCTTCATAATTTTAAAATAAAACAAATATTTTTCTATTTTTTTCAATTTTTTTCTTCACAATATACGTAGTGAGTAAGTACGAATAATATTGAACTTGGAATGTGAATAATGTGCTTCTCTTTACCACGATCTATTTTATTATTAGTAGCCACAATACATATTTCATCAACGTTTGTCAATTTTATAGTTGAACTTTGCGAAAAATGTGAAATAATTATTAATTTCATGTCAGGTACCTACACACTTTGAGCATTTTGAGAATATTAATCAGTTATTGGTACATTGAAACAAAGTTTTTAAAACTGAAATCAAAAGGCGAATACCACGAATTAAAATTACCCGATTGTCGAAGGAAAAAAAGAGAATTTTGAGAATTTGGAAACAGAAAAATACTAATTTGAATGTTGGATATTTTTTTGAAAGTATTTTGATTTTATACTGCCCACAAAGTTCTGGAAGACGAAACCAAATTATACACGTTTCTACCAAAATGGGTTGGGCTTTGGCAATTTGTTGAATTTAATTCTTCGTCTCAACGACGCATAATACTTGATGATTACCATCGGCGTCAATTTCTACACCCGTCGTTTCTTTTCCAAACCCAGGAAAATGTTTATCCCATTCTTCCAAAGCCAACAGATACTTGATATGCGGGCAGGTATCCGCACTTTTGCCAAAACGTTCGCCAGAAATCAGCATCGGTATTCCAGGAGGGTAGGGAAGAATCGGAGTGGCAGCGATACGGTTGGCCAGGTCTTTAAGTTTTACCGGCTCCGAGTTGCTGATTAATTTTTGGTAGCCTTCGTGGGGGGTCATCGGTGCCGCGGGTAATTGGTGGAAAGCGTCGAAAAGCAGTTGGGGCAGGTTTTTGTCTTTGATGAATTTGAACATTTCAATGCCCACGTCTTGTACTCCCTTACCCTCGTACTTATTGGTATTTACGGTGACTTCGGGCAGTAAACTTCCAATGGGCGTATTGGCGTCGTAGTTGACCTTGAAAGAATACAGACCTTCGAGCAACGTGCCCCATTTCCCTTTCGTGATGCCCATCGTGAACAAGAACATCAGCTGGAAGTCGGTGATGCGAGTCGGAACGATGCCCTTGTGCACCAGCCAGGCGTTGACCAACGCTGCCGGAACTCCAAATCCGTCCGCACTGAATTTACCATCCGCATCTATGCCAGGCGTCAGAATGCTGACCTTGATCGGGTCGAGGAACGCCCAGTTCTCGTCCACCAGATTTTTATATCCGTGCCACTTATCGCCGGGTTTAAGGAACCAGTATTTTTGGTCGTTGGCCAGTTGCTTGGCAGGTATGTCCTCGAACGGCAGGCCTTCGAATTGTTCCACGTTCCAGGGTTTGAAATACCATTCGTTTTTTTTGGTCATTTCGGTGTGCAAACGAGCCAAAATCTGTCGGAAGTCAATCGCCTCGTTGATCACCTCCTGGGTCAACGACACCCCCGTTTGACCGTCCATCATTTGGGCTGCGATGTCGTTGGACGCGGCTATGGGGTACGATGGCGAGGTGGTCGTGTGCATCATATAGGCCTGGTTGAATTTGGCCGCATCCACCGGAAGCCGACTGCCATTGCGTACGTGAATGTAGGCGCCCATTCCCAGGGCGTTCAACATCTTGTGCGACGAGTGGGTGACGAAAATGGCCGAACTATTTTTGGCATTCTTGGGGTCGCCTCGCATCGCGTACAAATTCTTGTACAGGGGGTTGAAACGGGCGTACGCGAACCACGCCTCGTCCAGATGCACGTGCGGCACACTCGCCATTTCCTGTTCGATGGTCGCCGAATTGTAGCAAATACCGTCGAAGGTGCAGTTGATGACCACACCGTAAACCGGTTTTTTGGCCACGACTTCTTTCAGCGAAGCCACGCTAATTGGGCCGATAATGCCGAATGAATTGCGGTCCGGCACCATGTAAACCGGTTTCGCACCGGTCAACACCATTCCCTGGGCGATCGACTTGTGGCAGTTGCGATCAATGGCCACCGGGTCGCCATCTTTGATGCAGAACTGCATTATGCTGCGGTTCGAGCCGGAACCGCCGACCACCCCCGAAAACGATAGGTGCGCGCCGAAAATGCGCGCAATATTCTGCTCGGACTGCTTGAACGCGCCCGAATGGCCGAGCAGCGAGCCGAGCAGCCCGCGGGCCGAGTTCAGGTCCGAGTTGAATAAATTCTGGCCGTAGAAGTCGTGGAAGGCGCGTCCGGCCGGAGTTTTTGTCAGTCCGACGCCGCCCTGGTGGCCGGGAATGACCCACGAATATTCGTACGTTTTGAAGTAATCGCGCATGGCCGCTGTGAGTGGGGGAAGCAGTTCACTGGAGTACTGCTTGGTGGCGAACGTGATGCGGCCAATCACGAATTCGAGCGAATCCTCTAAAATCCATATGAATTCGCGTATTTCTTTGGCCAGCTTCAAGCTGATTTTGTTGATTTTGCCTCTGTCGGCGATCAAAAAGACCGGAACTTTCGGTTGACGTTCGTGAAGCTTCTGGATGACGGACACCTCGGAGTCGGAGTTGGGGTCGTTCAAGGTTTTCGTCAGAAGCATACAATCGAATGGAAAATTCGAGGCGACGAGGGCGTAGGCGTCGTCGATTGTTTTCAAACGCGTCACCTGGAAGTTTCGATCCTCTAATTCTTTGACCAGCCGATCGATGGCCGCCTCACCGTAAGTGAGCGAACTTTCGAATTTATTTTCTAACAGTAGTACTTTCATATTGACGCGGTGAGGGTACAAATGTTCAAGCTGTAAATATGAACGGAAAAAATTGGTCACCTTCGCCAGCGGTAACGTGGCACCTATGTACCTACGTTTCAATCGAATTGGACGTTGGACGACGAAATTACGAAAATGAATTACAAAATGACTTACTCGCAGTAAATAATTATGAAACCTGCTCAACGATTCTACGCCAGCAAAACACGTAGGCTATCCCGAGAAGAATACGTGAAAGTCGACAGATTCGCGAAAATTGCTGTCTAAAAACGTTTTTACAACCTCGCAAAGTAACTTCGAAAACGGTTTCAGTGCTGAACACCTTATTCGACGTTTGAAAAAATATCAATGTCAGCCTATGCCGAGAATCGGTCAATTTATACTCGGTGGCCGATCGCAGCCGAGTCTGAGATTGAGGAAGTGGCGACAACTCCTACTACAGTGAGCACGGCTCGAACGTCATTGGTCAGGCCTGCTTCGGCTGTTGGCTGCAGCATTAGAGAGAAGGAGTTTAAACCACAAGATAAAACGTACGGTTTGTAGGGATGCGGTCGTGGGCCTATCTTGTGAACTATGTGTACGTTCGATGAGAAGGTGGAAATTCACAAAACATTATCACTGCGATAGGCTATTTTTTGATTAGAATAATTTAGTTCTCGTTATTTTCAAGGTTGAAGGAAGAAATTTTAGGCTTTTGGTTTTTGGTTTTTGGTTTTTGGTTTTGTGTTTCAGCCAGTGAAAATATTACAATCGATATTTGGTGGCCGACGTGAGAACTGATAATCCATGAGAACGTAGGATAATATTTAAATTTCGTGGCGGAAATCGGTCGGTGTACTTTGGGGGTTGGTTATTATCGTACTAATGGTTACTTTTTTTTTATTATTTCTTTTTTTTTATTTTATCTCGACTTCGCAGCCTATACAGTGGACGGTCAATTTTCATCAATCATTTTATACTTACGTTGTGGGCTATTTCACACAAATCGATGTATCTAGCAATATTTATTGACTGTCTCCTACATTCCACGACCTTTAAGGTAAATGTCAAGTTTTGTGAGGGCAGCGTATTCCAGAAGTAAACGGTTTGATATTATGAAAAAATTTTCAATGTTTTGTTTATTTTATTCTCTTTAAAATTTTCATCTCGTACATTAGTACAAGTTCATATACAGGGGTAGTATTAAGGGTTACTCGTTTTTACACCAGACGTGTTTTTAATCCCGTCAACGGCTACAATTTTGTTTCAATGGAAAATTGGCCTTTCGAGTAAAACTGGCTGATCTTTTTTTAAGAAACTACTTCTGGAATGACGTTCAGTTTACCAATAAAATCGGCCTCAAAATGAGCATGAAATAAAGTTTTTACATTTCGAGAAGAAATTTCTTTTGAAAACTGGAAAACTGGATAGACGCCTATTCTGTTTGAATTATACTTATGGTAGTATTGTTACCTAATTACAAAGGTATATTATAGAAGACCTGTAAGTAAACAAAATGAATATATTTTTGGAACTCTGCAAATGTAGAAAATAACAATCAAATTTTTTTATAAATTATAAAAAGGTGTTATACTAAGCTAGGGAGGAATGGATAAATCATAATTTTTCATTCTGATATTCTATTCTTATATTTTGTCTGATTGTATAGCATAATAATATCTACATATTATACTTGAGAAATTCTAAAAATTTACAAAAAATTTAAATTCCACGTTTCATAAAACACATCTATCGATGTATCACTCAATAATATGTTAAAACATTATCCTAACTCTCTCTTTTGGGGTCACAAAAGTTTCAAAAAATGGTATAAATAGATAAATTGTGGCCTGAATTTCGGAAATAACACACTCGTGATTGTGTTCTATTCATTTCGAGCAGCTACCGTATTTGCAGTCCCATTATTAGACCCAAAAATTGAAGCATCCGAAGTTGGCTCGACTCATAATGTCCAACCTTAATATACATTGGTATATGATGTCATATGGTCGTAAGTTTAAGACAATATGTAGCTAAAAATACCAAGGTAGATATTATTATTGATTCAAGAATTACTATCGATTGCAATGAGGCTTAACTCGATGTATACTTTAAAGATGAAACTCCTAAGTCTGATAGAACTAATTCTTCACAGTGTCTGAAGAATATGCCGATGGCCAATCTTTTAGTAAGCAAGCAGAATAATCAACAATAAAAACCTCCTACAAGGTTTGAATCCATGAGAGGATTATAATTAACACAAGAAGATTTTTTGAATTATCAAGTGATTATATAATGAAGCAGAAATATTATAGATTTCACATAACCAAATAAAATACATGATATAAAATTACATATAATTAAAATAAGGGGAAATTGCCTAATGATAATATTTCAATCAAACTAAAAAATTTTTAAATGGTCAAATTTCTTTTACTTATTTAATGGTCTTCACTTGAACTTTTTTTTATATTTAAAAGACAAATTTTCTGTAGGTAAGTCAAAAAATCTTTCAGACTGTTTAAATTTTTCAATTTGAGAGATTTTTGTAATTTGGAAAATGGAAGATCGGGTGAAAATAATAATGCCAAATATATACGAGTGTGAATTATTAATCAGTGAATTACTATATGAGAGAGAATAGCACTCCAATGCTATTATGACAGAGTCTTATTAGTTTTTCAACCCACCAAACACTTGTTATCCAAATTGATGTGAGAAAAACATCAAACTTCATTCCTAAAAGGCTCACCGTCTGATTGTTTTGTTTACACTTAATATTTACCCACAGGTATTCTACAATTTAGTCACTTTGATAAGAACTTACTGACTGCACAGAGAAACTTTAACTGCTACCTAGCACTTTCATAACTAAAGGTTAATTCCCATAACAGTTAACTCCAACCTGGCTTATCCTAAAATTTGACTACTAATCCTTCATCTCTATAATAGGTAAGATGGGGTTTGGAAACTGCCTCAGTAGAGGGAATGCTAATAGCATCAAAATTGCCTTGCAAGGATTTGGATGTGCGACTTCAGAATAATTAGACTGTCATATCTCTCATTCAGAAGAAGGACTACCTACAAGAAAAATGAACCTAGTACCGGGTATCGTATTTGAAGAGTGATTTTATTTACTTGATTCGTTTTTCCTGTTGATCAAGTTTATTATCATCAGGCAACTGGTTTCCCCTTCTTATGCTATTTCAAATCACATAAAATATGAAGAGGGAGAGTCCCAAATACACTAAAAATAACAAGGTGGAAGCAGAAATACATGCACAAGGCGAAATATAAATGTAAATGAATAAAATCAAAATAGAAGCAAAAAACATTGGAATACGTATTTTGATGAAGGTCAATTCAGGAAGCGCTATTTATTTATGTTGCAGTATTAATCATTATGCAGATCTGTTCATACAAATACTTTTACTTTCAATTGATATTCTGTCAAAGTCTAACTACTCTGATCGCATTAAAATTCTACAAATATGATTAATAACTGCCTGAAATGGAATTATATTTGATTACTGTCGTCATTTGCATTTAATTTTAGAGATTTTTCAGACATTACCTATATTTTCCTGATTCACTTTATGTTGTCGTCTATACACACCCTTGTTGTCAGTTGGGTTTACGATTTATTATTTATTTTATTTAATCTATTTTAAAAATATGGTTTATTTTGAATTCAAAAAATCTCAAACATCTCAAGATGTACGTGCAAAAAACAAAATATAGCTATAGTAAATATCGAAAAGTTTTGCTATCGATATTAAAAATATCGATATAAAAAAAATATTGTTGGGTATACCAATCCTTTTCTCTCCACACCAATGAACAACACTTAATCTTTTCTTAAACTCTCTCATTCATGGTAAGTAATACTTTCTTTCCCACTCATTTAACTTTATTCAATCTTATCGTACCTAGGGAACCTTCGTCTCACTATCTATCGCTCGTTGAACTATCATACAGATTGTTATACTATAGTGTACTTCTACAGCTAGACTGAGTTTAAACGTCTTTTTATTCGTCATCCGAGGTCCTTGACTCATCAAATATTTATACTATCGATACTTTCTGTAGTTTCGATAGTGTCCCATCATGATTCTATCTTCGTTACTTTCGCTTAAACACACCATAGGCTGACTTGAAATTTTTTTTATATTGGCAAATGAATTTCGTAGACTCCCCCTGGCCAGTTTAATTTTTGATTGAACCACTCATTGTGGGCCCCTTAAACCCCCAAAAAAGTTTAGGATAATTATCGGTTACGTTTTTCAAGGCACTGAGTTTAAACTTACAATTGATTTTTCGATTGTACTCATTACTTTACCTCCTGTGACCCAAACAAGAGTTGATTAGAAAAAATTTATACTATTTTATTGAATGCTACATCCTCAAATTTATTTATTGAAGAGAAATGTTTCACTTCTAAAATATGTACGTTATGTGGCTCAGATACACATTTTTGAAAGTGAGGTCAATGAGGGTAACTAACTTCGCTTCAATTATGGTTCTAGGGTTTGCTTGCAACCCCCACAAATCGTCCCCAGTGTAGTTATGTTAAATGATTTTATAATATTTGTTTCCGGTATCGTAGCTATTTGTTTCAAATCAACTATTTATAGCCGAAGTAAACACAATTTCAAACCTTTATTTTACTGAGCTACGTAAACACGAAATGTAAAATCCAACTTATTTCATTTTATTAATTTTATTATTCGTATATTTTTTAAAAAGAGACTTTGGTACAGTTTTGAAAAGTAGCTTCGTCTGACTTCTTTTTAAACGTACTTCTATGTTTTTCTTGCTCACAATTTACGCTAATATAAGATTAGAACGGTGGGTTGTTGTTATTTGATGGAACAATGAAGTTCGAGTTGTATTTTCTAGAAATACAAATGAAGCTAAACGAATGGGGCTAATAATACACAAGTTGAAATTCTTTAATAAGAACTGCATGTTACCAACGCCTCACTCAACTATTATTTTTCTTCAAATGAAGCACTCCTGCCGAATGAGGAGGTTCGTGTTGATAATGAATTTTTTGTGAAGTACAAACGAAGCCAAAATGAATGGTTGTTGTTTGTTTGGGATTTGCAGAAGGTGAGAAGCTACGGCAACATGGCCCAAAGTCATCTCTGATTAATTATAAAATTGACAGAGAATTCGGGCTTATTTTAAGAAAAATCGCTAACTGCATACAATCTTAAGAAGTTTCTAAGGTGCGTAAAGATCCACCGAAAAATGAATAATTGTGACCTATCTAACTGACTGGGATACGCTAAATGGCTGAGTGTTAATCTCAAAATTTTCGCATCGGATTTGTTTTACGAAGGGGGATTATGATATAGTAATAGTAGACTTGAAAAATTTAGAGAAAGGTTAAAGGTTTTATAGGGTATTATGGTGATGGGTACGGAGTTGACGAGAGACCTGAGGGCATTGAGGAGTAAAGGGTACCAGGGATGCCTGGGATAACCCCCATCCAGTAAAAGGCATGAAAATTTGTGGATTACTAATGATTTTTAAAGCTATTTGATGTACCTATACGGAAACCTATTTTTCCAAGAGAGGCAACATTTTTCTTCTTAGTTTCCATTGATTAGGTACTTTTCATTTTTTCTGGACCTTTCCATCAATATATCTCATTTTTAGTGAAACTTCCTCGATACACCATCATATGTATTACGGAGTCGTGTATTCAGGGTAAAAGAGAAGAACTTTGGGCCTAAGAAGATAGAATTTTTCTCTAAAGAATTGAAAATTGCATTTGTCCATTTTTAAGTAAATTTCCATGAAAATCTAATACATTGTTTTTCTCCTTTTTTTCCCCGAAAATGCTGGTCTCCTAAATAAGCCTAGCCTAATGGAAATCCCTCGCCTCTTCCTTTCATCAAAAATATTCTACTATTACCCTTATAATAATATAAACATTTTGTTAGAGATTGGATAGAAAATTGGTAAAAATAAAAGAAGATTTATTTTATTTTTGTACTCTTAGGGGATTTGTGGATTTTATTTCAGTTCATAAAATTTTTTCAAAATATTCACCTGCATCGAACAGTACATTTTGAAAATACCTAAAATAAATTGTGAACGATCTATTTCTAATGTTTATTTTATTTGAAACTTTTCATTCCGGCTGCATATTGAATACTTCTAGGTGCACAAAATGTGTCTTGCTGCACTTTAAAATAGGTCTCGCAGAGAATTACTTGAAAATTGGTAGATACCTATAAATATGAGGCTGATTTGAAATGTAAATTTGTGAACATTGTGAAAAACAAACATAAAAAAACTTGTGGTAACTAAACAAATTAACTACCACGTGGATCATATACCTAAGCTTTTTTTACCTATAAGAGTGTAATCTGAATTTAAGTTATGCAGATTATTCGTGTTTTGCACTCTCAAATAATGAGAAAATTTTTTCTGCAACGAAGAATAAATATACGTAAAATGATTATTCTAAAAAAGAAAAAATAAATAAATAAAAAGTAACCCGTCGAAAATTTCAATTAATAGTCATTTCCTGCTCATGAAGAGAAATAAAATATGATTGTCTGCTCTGTTATCATTCCATTACGGAAACAATATTCCTGATAGAATAAAATTTTTTGCGATAAAATTCTGGTATAATGAAATAATGAAAGATTTAATCACAAACATGACGAAAATATCATATGAACCAAAATATTCGAAAGTTACTCAAAGATAATCGGAAAACTGGGAAGGAAATATTTGGCACCAGTACCTAATTTTATTTAGCCCAATAAAATTTGACAAAAAAAGGGTGTTTCACTCCGTAAAATCAGGGAAAAGAATTTTCTAAAGAACCGGGTAGTTTCAAGGGCCCTTTTAAACGTATTGAAAATCCCCAAAAATCTGACTGCAACTTCACCCATAAAAATCAATTTTTTGTCATAACCAACAGGTTTTAGTGAATTACTCATTTTTTAATAACAATTGTTGCGAGAGTAATTCAATACTTTTAAATTACCTCAACAAATAAGATAATTTCTGAATATTATCTTTTATTAATATTTCACTTCAATTATTACAAACACTTTAGAATTATATTTATTACTATTTTTTAATACTAGTGATACCTAATGTCCATAGCAACTAGCATGGACCCTAACGTCTCTACTCGACTGTAGGTTTAGGAATGATCATGTCTTAGAAATGAAGATATGACATTACTTTCGTTTTCTTAGTTTCAATCAAAAGATGGCCGACCAAAAAGGTGGCGTGATACGGAACATCCGCCAAATATGATGACTCTTCATTGTCAGCATATCTGGTGGTGTCCGTTTGTGAGAAGCTAGGTGAAATATAGACAGCTATTATTCCAAGAATTAGGAATAATAGTTGTCTATAATTTGTTCGACACATTTTTGTAGACAAACTGAATCGTCTGCAAAAACGGGACGGAACAACAATACAAAAAAATTGTTTGATCAAACAATATAGTGTATATAATTTTCAACAACAAAGGTTGTGGAATACTTTGCCGTAAGAGATATTCACACGTAGAAGGTTTTCTACAGGTTTGCGTGTTCTGCCACTTCATACATTGTAAGTATGGGAGAGCTAAATACTTGGCAGACACTGGCAATTTTGTAGCCAGTTTTAAGAGTTTATATACCGGATTTGGTACACGCACACAGACTCACATACGTACATATATGTATGGTATTATGTCATAAGTTACATCATTTCTTGACTCTGTTGAGGTGATAAGAAACGACGCAACACATTTGGTGCCAGTCTGTGACATCACCAAGATTGTTATCGGGTAATTGATTACAGCCCGTACAATGTATCTTACCTGTACGTTCATACAGATACGAACATACAAACGTACAAGTGTGTATTGGTTTAACGTCTTAGAGACAAATATATGCAAGCCTTCGGGCAGGGACTGTTGTTGAGGGGTGCAAGACCCTAATACCTCATACGAGTATAATCCCCACATAGGTGTTTTGATACTTTTTTGTAAGTAGCTTAAAAAATGACTCAAAAACTTGCATATAGGTAGGTACTGCAAATAAAGGTTACCCGAATGGATGAGGCCCAATCTCCCTTATACATACTACACCAATATACCCGGTCAATTTAATAGACCTACCATACATCTATTACATATAGATAATTATTTTTTATCTGTGTTTGTGGGTATATGTATGTGAGGTATGTTCATTTGAAACACCATAACTTCAGAACCACTTCACAAAACAAGTATCGACTTCCTGTGCATATTAGATTTACTTCAAAAGAAGTTTTAAAATAATTCAGAAGTCCGTAGCTCTCTTGGGGGCTTAGTTGTGGATAATAAACTTTATTTATTCAGAAATACGTCTCTCTTCGTTGACATTTTCATTAAAAAACAAAACCAAATTTTTTTTATTTTATCCACAACTAAACCCCCAAGGGATCTACGGACTTCTGAATTATCTGAAAACTTTCCATGAAATAAAACAAATATGCACAGAAAGTTCATGCTGGTTTTATGGAGTGGTTCTGAAGTTAGGAATTTAAAATAAATATGCACAAATACACACGCGCAAAAGTTAAATTTTTTCATGTCTGTGTATTAAATGTATGGTAGGTCAATTAAATTGACAATGTATATCGGTATGGTATGTATAAGGGAGACTGGGCTTCATCCAGTCCAATACTCTTTAATAGTGTTATGTACAAATTTTTGAGTAATTTTCTAAACTTTCTATGGTACTTAAAAAAAAAATGTTAAAACACCTTTTTCGTTGAAAATTTCATGTACTAAATTGTTTGCTCGAACAATTTTATGTTATCGTTTTTAAGGAACGAGTAATTAACTAAAAACCTGTTGGGGTCACACAACGTGGATTTTTAGGAGTAAAGGGTCAGATTTTGAAAGATTTTCAAATCGTTCAGAGGGGTACTTAAAATTACCCAGTTCCGAAGAAATATCTTTTCGCTGATTTTATTGAGTGAAATATTTAATTTGAGTGGCCTATTATTCGAAAAAGTTGTAAATAAATATCAAAGGCTTTTTCTTTTTGTTTTTCTTTTTTTATTTAGATGATAAAAATGATCATATATTACTACTTATTATAGATTAGGTACCTATGTTGATATTATCACGAAAGGAATTTCTTCTTTTAATTCTTATTCTATTTCTTACGTGAGATGGTAGAGTATTCAGAATTTTTGCAGGGGGTGGTACACTAACCCAAAACGATAACTACTGATAAGTCTGAGGGGAGGCCACAGTCCCCAAAGAATGTCTGGTCTCATTAATCCCACCTTTCGTTAAAAAAAAAAAAAAAAAAAAAAAACGAAAACAAAAACAAAAAAACTTCAAAGCAAAAATACTTGCGGAAGTTTATTCAAAAAATTGTTACATTTTCAAGTAGGTTTTCATTAGAAAATCTACTTATTACGCTTGGTGCGGTATTAGTCCCGAAGGTTGGAAGTGGGTACGTTTTTCGTTTCATGATCGCAGGCAAATTTTGGCACCAATAACTCAAATTCATGTATATTTATATAGATGAATAGACGGTCATATTGTAGGTATTCTTTTTTCTCGTTCCCACAGTATTGGCCACAATTTTTTTTCGATAATCACAAAATTTTAAACGAACATTTGTACTACGCCAAGGAACAAACCTATTGATTTTGGTACGGATTGGCCAGACGTTACTTTCGGTACTGCTATTTTTGTTTTTATATTGGCCATAAAATGCGTAATTTTGGAACAATTTATAAAAAATTTTAAACAAATATTCAGTATATTTTACTGTACCATGCAGCAAATTTGGTGCGGATCGACCGGAAGGTACTTCCGATAAAACTTCTTTTTTCTTTTCTTTTTCTAATTTGTATTAAATTTTTTTTTTATAAAAATTTACCGCATGTTAATGTGTTATTTTCTTTTATGAATTTATTATACTTCTTTGATTTTATTTGAAATTATTATAATTATTTACCGTCTTTATCATCTTAATTAATTTTTCATTTCAAGATACCTATAATTCTTTAAAATTTCACATTGTCTAATATTTTGTCAGCAGCTGACATATTTCATACAACCATAACATAACATTTGGGCATAAAAAGTTAAAGAAAATTAATGTGACCGACAACATTCATAATTCTTTTTCTCGAAAACCTACTTTTTCTAGCGAGGCTTGCTGCGCTAAAGTTTTCTAATTTTGTCCTTTCTGTATACATAAATATGTACTTGGTACATTATATATAGCGACGGCACAGAAGTGCTGCGATGAAAATGTCAGTACTGGAAAAGTTTTGCAAAAATTTATCTCTCTATTCAGCTCCACATTTCTATACTCTATCCATGAGGGTATAAAGACGATCCCTGGCTTTAACGACGACTTGCGAATAGTTACACTTAAAAAATTATTTTATTAGGTATCTAAGAATTAGAAATATGGTTAGCATTAGGTAGGTATCTATTTATAAATGTCAACTACCTATGTATCAATTTAGACTAGTTATTTTGGGTGGTCGGTGTTTTGTTTGATGTTTGCCAGGGATCATAATTATTATGTTAATATTTTATAATGAACAGAGTATACTCTGAGTTTTGTGTCAGTTCTAAAGTGAAGAAACTCAATAAATGTATAGTTCAAGCAGAATAATTTAAAACTTCTTTGATAAGTAGGAGGTGATGAAAAATGTATAAGTACTTATGACCTATCTATTTGAAAATCACAAATTCTCAAATCATAAAGAAACCAAGCAAAATTTCAGAATGGTAATTAATAAAAATGTTCGTTGAACGATTTAAATATGATCACTTTGTTCGCAGACAACTTTTTATCAGGACTTACAGATTGAGTTCAGCCTGGTAGTTTGGAACTATTGGAAAACAAATTTTTTTCAAGTTCTACCCTGACAAATGAATCAGCTTCTTTAGAGGACTAGTTCCAAACTTTTCCCATAGAATAGCATGTTTTTGCAAGCATTTCACTTAAAAAAAAAAGTATGAGTTTTGCTGGGGCATATTCATGAAGGATTGATGTGTAAACATAAAATAGTGTGGTTGTGTGTGTGCGCAACTCACAACTACACATCATATAACACACACAAACAAGAGTTACAATTCTAGGAGTTACAGTTACGCAAATCTGATGATTGTAATACTCTTAAACCCTACCGTAGACACCGAGCGCTAAGATGTTTACACATCAAAAATATAAAACGCTCATTAATGGTCTGTTTTTTGGTCCAGAATAAGATTATTACCCGTGTAATGTTTTCAGGAGAAAATATTACACAACTCGATTTACTTTTAAAAGTCACATAACGTTTATCTTTGACAAATGGGTGGTGCCAGATCCGTCGATGAATTTGGAACTGATTTCCACTCTCATCTTAATCTACATAATCAAGATTCCTTAGATTCGCTCTATCAAAGTTCAAGTTTATTCCATCCATATTTAAGTGATTTAAAAATTATACTAATTTTTTTTCAACAGGAATATTTCATAACGCGATAAAATTCAATGTGACTTGTCATTTTATTAGTGTTTTCTGGTTTTCAATTTAAAAGAGTTAATTTCCTTAAATTCTTCTTACATTTCCAATTTTTTTTTGTTTTCATTCAGTCGAGGGTTGGGTGGTTAGATTCAAAACGTACTCGAATCTTATGAAAATTTACCATCAATAAATTCATTTTCACCACTGTCTTTTCACCATACCAAGAAATCACAACCATAAGAAATAAAAAATCACAGTCGCCCCCTCATCGATCCATTGCAAAATTGTACTCAAATTTTTCTGGAATGTATGGCTATTAAAAAAATACTAATTTATAACTTGACCTTTTCCATCAGACAGGTACGAAATTAAGAATGTTGGACCCTCTTCAATTCATCATAATCGAAATGATCTGTAGCTGTAAGATCAATCTTATCCTCCAGCTGAGATTGGGGGACCGAGATATTAAACTGGATTTTCATCTAACTTGTAAGAAGTACCCACAGTTTTGAAAAACTAATGTGAGTACTACGTAGATATACTTACCGAGTTTAACAGCTTTTCACTCAAAAATTGTGAAGCTTACAAAAAGCGTGTATGGAAGTTGGTTGAAAATTATTTTATGAAAAATATTTTTTGTCAGAATCAATGATTTTGTCGATCTGTAATTTTGAACCAAAATTGGTGCGATTAGTTTGAGACCTACTGAAACTTTTATAGTGATTCTGAATCCGAATTTCATAAGGAACATCATTTGAATTATGGAGCTACAAATGACCCAGAATAACTCTCAGTTACCTAACTCGGAAACAGATTGTGGCCCGGATAGTTGGTCAACATGTTTTGAGATAGACCTGGAATTAAATAGTGAAACCTTTTCCGATTGGCCTTGAAGTCTGTCCAGTCGCAAGATACGACAAGAAAACTTGTCAAACGCAAAATTTTCTGCGGTGACAATAACTTGATAGTCGTGAAAGCCGCCTTGGAAATCGTCATAGGCACCGACTTTGCCTTTTACTGCGTGCCCGAGCCCATCAATAATTTTTTTTAATTTGAGTACCATCTTGTTATAATATGAAAGTACATACACGTTCTTTTAGGTTGAATAATGAGAATACTTACCACCGCAGGACGCTGCGTTAAGACAGCTGGTATCAAATAATTGAAAATCATCGAACATCATTATTTACCTATCATTTGTTTATTTAAAAGACAACTCTTAAAATCATAAAACAAAAACGAAATGTATACCCCCAGTAGGCTTATTATGTATAAACAAAATTTTTGTCAGATTTCATCAAACTGACAAGGAAATTGGCGGTGAGCTGTATTGTCAAGTTACGAAATTACAATGCTTAGGTATTCGAATAAGTTCGGTGAAATAGAAAATACAGGTTATTAAGTTAGTGCTTAGCAAATGAAATAGCAGCAAGCCTGTTTTTAGTTCAGCTTCTTTGTTTCGTTTGGAATTTCTCATTGGTAGAACTAATTTTGGCTCGCTACGCCTTAACCATTTGACCGATGTGCAGATTATGTCTATACTTAAGTAGAATATCGTAGTCAAAATTTAAAATCATCCTTTAAACTTGGTTTATCCCACAGTTTAAAGTTGGCACAACCGGGTCTAAAACATATGGAAAAATATTTTATCATACATCTTCAAAAACGTAATTATATTTTTGGCAAAAAAATCACCGATCAATAGACCACTTATGGACAAAACTAATACCACCTCGAGGAATATTTTACGACGTCAAAGCCCCGAGTTATCCTCAGGTTGATACTAATTTTACTGAAATGGCTAGTGCGCTAATTTCAAGACAAAATCGCTCAATAATTATTGATCGTATGACTTCGAAAGTTAGTTCTTTCGACTCTTCGAACCCTCCTCCCTTCAATCCACACTTTTTCTCCCAATGGCTAACACAGTTAGGAGTCATTAAAGGATGTCTGATATCCGAACATTTTTGGACATTCGAGTTTTTGACTTAGATACATAATAATTGCAGGCGCAATTGTTGTATCGGGTCCCATGTTGTATAGTCTCATACTTAAACATCTCAACATCTCAAGAACCTCTTAAACTACATACAAGAAATCTGGACTGAATATATTTATCAATATGTATCACGTTTATTGATATATACTTTAAATCAATATTATTCACTTCCCCTCGCCAGTAATTACAAAAAAATGTGTTCGGTGGTCAAAAGTAAACATTTTTCAATTCCACATTTTCTTACTTACCTATATTTGAAATTTCAATTTCATTTAGAAAAATTTTTTTCAAAAAGTAGAACCGACTTCAAAAATCAGTAATCAAAAATGCACTAAAAAGAGAAAAATAATTCTTTTGAATTATCTCTAGCAAGATCTAAGTCGAGGGACTAGAATTATTGCAGTTAGCGCTAATTAAGAAGTTCTGTCATAAAATTGGAAGGAATAAACGCAGAGATAAAGCCTACATGTAGTAAAGGGAAAAAGAGCACCGATTTCAATAATTCCAGTCCTTAGACTTAGATCTTGCTGGAGAAATTTTAAAAGAATTATTTTTCAGTTTTTAGTGAATTTCTTATTGAATTTTTTTTTTAAGTCGGTACTGTTTTTTGAAAAAAATTTTCTCAGCAACATTTCATTCCCAACGTTAGCGGAAATATTACTTTAAAACTAACAGTTTGTTTATTTGAAGGTAACTCCAAAACTACCACGTCGATTATGAAAATAATTTAATGGGACTACCATTGGATCATTCTCTATCATTTAAAAAAAAGTTCATCAAAATCAGTGTTCAGTTTGAGAAATTATGTTGAAACGAACAAAAAAAAAAAAACAAAAAGGTACATGCGGATGAAATTGATAACCTGATCTTTGATTTTTCAAAATGGATTAAAAAGTAAGATAACACATCAAAAGTAAGCTCTTTTAAAGGCGAATCTAATGTTATTTTCCCTTCTAGAAATAGTTTATTTTTTGCTGACTGATACGCGCCTGAATGCCAAATGAGGGAGTCTTGTAAAAAGTCACAAAAGGAAAAATGCGTACAAAATAAAATTTTTGAAAAAAATTGCCAGAATGAACAAATTTACATTTCTGTTGGTTACCAATGTGACATGGATTTCAAAATAATTAATTTTAAAACTTTACGCTCGGAAAATTTCTTCATTAATATCTTATAATTTGTTCTTCGATTTACACAAGTTTGAAAAAATGGATTGTATTCATATCCAACTAAAATCTGGCTGAAAAAGTTATTCTTTATATGTTGCGACACTTTACAACGTGGCTGTGTCTTTTTACTACCTACCTCTCGTTGTTATATGTCACAATTTTTTTTTTTTTTTTCGTGACTTTTTCCATGTTGTAAAAGACTTTCAGTTTTGAATTTACTCTCATTCTACAGTCTTTTGAATGCTCTGTCCAACGATATAAGAAGTGAAACATTTGGATAAAAACTTTACGAAATATGACCAAAAGAATTTTGGAATGACGTAACACGACACTTGCCCCTACCTCTAACTATCTCCAAATGTAAGACGTAGTCTCCTCGAAACGAAATCGTATTATGAGAAAAATATGTGCGACTATCGAGGCGAATGAATAAATTCCAGCACGGCGAAAGAAAATAAAATTTAGTGGAAAAAGATTGGCAGCATCATTGTTGATGTTTACTGCCAAATGAGTCCGACATCTGCCTCATTCCGCAATTAAAAAGCTGCGCGGTGTGATGGAGAATGTTTTACTGTCCCGCACATATGGCTATGTGGTCGGATTGTGAAATAATGTGGTCTCTGGTTGCGGAACACGGTTAAAAATAAGTACACCCGTATTCCATTTACCAGTTGACACCTAAACGATATTTGATTTTTGATGCTCGTTTTAAAAGAGTGTAAACACGTGCCTACGTTCCAGGCCGCCTATCACCTAATGCAGACACCTACCCACCGACACCATACCTACGTCCAAGGTGTGGTTCGTAGCACCGAATTTAGGGCAGTCCTACCCGTCGATTACGAATGAAACCTAAATTGGGCACCCATTTGGAAATATTTATCGACGCGAGTACGCGCTCGCAATATTTTCGCAGAATAAAGAATAAAACAACAGCCAACGAATTTAAGTAAATAAAATGGTTTGATAATTAAAAGGTAGGTACGCTAGGTACCTAAGTGTAATTATTAAAAAAATAAACATCGCTGCGGATGCGTGGAGGGCTGCGGCCGCACACTCGGCACCGATTAGTTGAATAAAAATAGTCGATGGTAGTCGTTGGCCCCAAATGGGGCGCAGCATTCGGGGCATTTACGCTGACGTGTCTCGTATCTGGTTTTTATGCAGTTCAGACAATACACGTGAAAGCATTTGACGAGTACGGCGTCTTTGGTGTTGACCTTGCACGAAGGGCACGTCAGCATGTTTTTGTATTCTTTCAGCTCTTCGGCCAGCACCGCTTCGATCGTATCCGTCGACTCGTACTTCTTCGTGCGTTCGACTTTTTTCTTGAATTGGCCGACCTCCTCCTGCCAAACGAAGCGCGATTTTCGATAAGAAATGCGAATGACCAGTAAAGGCGTCGGCTCATAACCACGGTGGTTGGCGCTGATCGTCTGATCGTCAACCCTCCGTTGCGATCAGTGGCTCGTATTTGAGGCAGTGGCCGGGGGTGAAACTACAGGCGGTGGCATTGGTGTGGCTCAAACCACACTTTCACGAGACAGAAAGTAAAATGGATTGACAGAAAGAAAAGAAAATTAAGACGGAAAAAACTCCGACGCAGCGGTACTTTGCCAAAAGAACGTATGGTTCGCCAATTTACATCCACAATTCGACGAACGATCCTAAATTTCAATTGGGTGAAAAAACTGCCAAAAGTACGAATGGTTATCGACATTCAACGAACATAATGTGACAATACGTTCCGTCGAAATTCCATCGTTACAATTTAAACTAAAATGAGTGCCTAAAATATAAATAATTTCCGCGCCGTAAATACGGAGAAGATACTCCATGCAACGCAGACCACTCGCCAACTTCCGTAACATTTTATTTATTTTATAATTTTATTAACGACTGTGGCAATCAATCAGCACCAAACTGGCGTCGGCCTTGGTTCTGCTGCAGATGGTAAATCCCTGCCTACGTACCAACGTGGTAACAATAAAAACGTCGAATACGTACCAACAAGACGTTATTTTTTTGAATTTTAACCTCTAAATGTG
This sequence comes from Ericerus pela, assembly GCA_011428145.1. Classification (NCBI taxonomy): domain Eukaryota; kingdom Metazoa; phylum Arthropoda; class Insecta; order Hemiptera; family Coccidae; genus Ericerus; species Ericerus pela. The sequence goes on from WOFM01000467.1 coordinate 324,768, forward strand.
AACACTTCTCGGATTTCAGTTGTAACGTTTCTTTGGATAAGTGCTGGTATTTTTCTGTAGATAGTAAAAGTATTACCGAAGGTGTAATTACGAGTTTTCAAATATTCAAAAATAAATTTACGTCTACTAGTGGCGGGTATATACGGCAATATTTTGCGTACCAATTTGACGTTTTAAATTCGCAGTTAATTGGGCATTTTCGATAGCTTTTCGCCGATTTATTTCGCAGGCTTTTTTGCGCAATGCTAATTCCTGCTCAAAAAATGATAATCGATTTCGGTACGCCAGTTCTCGTTCTTCCATTTTCTGGATAATTTCGTTTTTTGTTTCAATTTTTTCGTTGTTGAAATTAATCTGCGAACATGTGAAACAATGTCGGGTGAACATACCTAAGATTTATAATTTGCTGGGTATTCCTAACGATTTTATGTTACGTAATATTTTACATGTTGCATCATGCTTTCGTTTTCTTCCTTGGACAAATTGTACAGTTGATTCGACTTCACTCGTTCAGTCATTAATTTGAGATTTTCTTCGTCCTTCTCACGTAGCAGCTGATGCAGTCTTGTATTTTGAGCTTGAAGTTCGTCCCAAACTTGTCCCGTGATCTCCATTTCACCGCACAATAACGACTGAGAGAAAATATAAATGAGAAAATTGATTTTTCATCGAAAAAATATCGAGTTATTATCTATTTGAACCTTGGTTTCAGATTCCGAATAAATATAAATGTGTTTTAACAAAAATATGAAAACACTCTTTATTTCAGTGAACGTAATTATGACGTGTCTAGAATGCGAATTTATAATTGTATTTATAATTTTTTCTTAAGAAGCCCTTTCTTCCACCCTCGAACTCATACAATGGACGGTACTTCTTACGATAAATAAAAAATATTTATGTTGTTAAAGGGCATAGGTAATATTTCAGGAAAGTTTTTAATGCAAAAATTTTTTTTTCCTGTGGATTCCTTCAGGGAGTATCGGCGTTAGTCTTACGATTCATAAAATTCTGACTAAAATGAGTTAGTTATATCATAACGTTAAAGCATATTCTTGCATATTTTGGGGTAAAATACATAATTATGCGTATTTTCGCATATTTTAGCTTTTTTAGAGAATATTTTTGCATATTTTCACAAATTTTACCGCATATTCTACGCGCATGTTTTACGGTTTTTAGCGAATAAAAAAACTTTCCTTACTAATAATACTAAAAGCATGACACGAAAAATTCGCAATAAAATTTTAACATTGGAAATGTTTAACCTGAGGTACGTGACAAAAATATGACGTCATACGCAACGAAAAGTGAAAACCAAATTTGCAACAAAAATTGATAAAAATGTCAGAAACCCCGCGAACAAATTGCATTCGAAATCAAATACGCCAAATCTAAGAGATTTTTGAAATAGGCTACTAGGTATCTAAAAATAGAAAAACTAGGTAATCCATTTTTGATACCCCATCTCATAGGATAGTAAGTCTAACAGAAAGTGAAAACAATGTTTACGAAAAAATCGTGATTACGAAATACTTTCAAGCGAGGATAGTGTTTATTTAACAAAATGCAAATTAAATACAAAAATCATTTTCAACGTATCGTCGACTGTGCAAGAAATGCAAATTGTGTAAATTTTTTATCCGACTATACCTACGCACAGTCTCGGTATATATCACGAAAAACAAAAAATATCCTTTTCACTTTTTCTCAATCTGCCTTTGCCTACCTTGTACAGGATCGAAGTTATTAACAAATTCTAAATATTGGCCTAATTCTTCAAGTTGGTTGGTTGTAAAGTTAATACAGAAGGGGTAAACCTGAAAAGGAGATTTTTTGTTTCTCGTGGCGAGTATTATAGGGTGGGTGGAATGCATGAATACCCAGTCAAGTTAGAATTTGATCAATGTAAAGTTATTGACGTCATGCTTTTGGTATACCTTGCTCCTTCACCGTTGAGAACCAGTCGTACGTTTATCGAACACTTTTTATTTACATATTTTCAAATGAACTGTCTGTAGTAAAAGTGCGTGGCACTTTTCAGGTAACACGGTGTAGAATAAAAATTTAGTACGTCGGTTATACTTTCAAAATTTAAACGATTTTCTTGTCACTTAAGTTACTGATTTTATGGTTATTTGTAAATATATCGGGCAATAAATTAATAGGAGAAATTTCAGAATATCGAGCTATCGTACAAAATTATTGTTTATTAATATCATTTTTCATTGGAAATTGGGGAGCTGCCGTAAGTATACGTTAATATATTAGCTCAAGTACCCGTTTCAAATTACCCCTATATCTAGAAAACGTTACAGGTACCTACTTACAAAAACTAAATTCGTATACTCCCATACCCAAATCTTTTTTTCGTATTCTCTCTGCATTCCCAAACCCAACAGTGGGTATTCCAAGCAGACAATTAACTTAACGATGTCCCCACCGATCTCTACCTACACGCTAAGTATATTGTTCGGAATGAAAAATCTGACTCAATTCTCACAATCCATTCTATTCGGGTTGGTTGAAACGTGAGTGAAGAATTTGCCTTTTTTTTTTGCTTCGTAATTCAAATGCGACTTCTTTCTTTTAGTTATTCGATCGCATTTCGCCCTAACGCAGCTCGCTTCTAGAAAGCAGCTACCTACTCGCAGGCAATAATAGGGCGATTATAAAATTGATAATTAATTATTGGGCTTCGAATTTCACGCGTATGCTAAATACGTTTAACCATTATAACCGGATGAAAGGAATTTGGTAGGTACGGTTCGTACATCTTTGGCTTCTTCGATTTTCTTTTGCAGTCGCCGTCGTTTGGCCAACAGATATCGTATTTTTCGGGTCATCACCACGTCAACCAAGTCCTTGCGGTCGTCGTATCGACTCTCCTATAAAATCGTGACAATTAGGTGAATAATTAGTTACGAAGTTGAGCAGAAAAATTTGACAACGGTAATTTTTAACCCGCCTCAATTCGACGCATTTGTCGTTTAACCTCCTCCAGTTCAGTTTTTAGCTTTTGTTCGGATACCATCAGTTGGACTTTCTCTTCATCGGTTTTGTTCATGTTTTTGTACATTCCAAGCAGCAGATTTAAATCTTTTTTCTCGTCCATAATTTTTCTGGAAAAGAAACAGAATTTTTTTTTTACCAATTTTCATTTGGTAGGTTGTAGTGTGCGAAAGTCCAGGTATAAAGTGCTGACACGGTGGTAACAATGATCGAAAGAGGAGGTCAACAGAGTGCAGGTTGGGTATGGACGTACGTTGTTTTGATGACCAAAACAATCGAATTACCTAAATGGAAATCAAGCGCGCACAGATTCACTTACACACATTACTTACATGACGAAGGACTCGATTAAAGGATTAACACATTTCAAAAGACATTATTATTATATTAAAAAGAAAAAATACCAACAGAAAGAGAACGCCTGACTAACTTTAATAAGAATAAAGAATCCAAAATATATTAATTAATTTCAAAAAGAAAATGATAATCCTGCACAAAATTGTTCATGAAGAACAGAAGTGCCAATATACTTGAAAGGCAAGAATCACAAACTAGGACCACGATTTAATCGAGAGACTTCAAAAAGAATTAAATTTAGAAAGTGATTTTTAGAAATGAAATATGGAAAATATGCCATTGTACGAGACAAAGTGTCCAAAACATAAGTGACGAAATATGAATTTAAAACCGATGAGCTACAGGCCACACAAATAAGATTGTGGTCCGAGTTCGTGGTAGCCAGCAGTGAGTAACTTTGTTCGTCATGAGAGTGCAAGAAAAAAAAGAAAATAATGAGAAAAGAGCCAAATTAGGTTCCAAACGCTATAATGTGCCTACTTATACTTTCAAATGTGGAGAAAAGATGAATGAGTAACGATTACCGTGTACCCAATCAAAATTATTATATTTAAAAATATGGAATCTATGAGTAGAATATACGTAATGGATTTTCAACAGAAAATGTTTGACACTACCATGTGGCCATGCCGAGAATACCAGTATTGTTAAGGCTCTACTCTCATTAAGTATATGAGAAGCGCAAGCATTGACTCTTGATGATCATAACGAACCGCCATTTTGAATTTTACCATTGTACTGTATATTATTGAAGAACACGAAGCGATTGATGATAACAAAAAAACCTAAAATGATGGCTAATCATCGTCATCACAACATTCTTATTACCTGGGTGTTGGCTTGCAATGAGCCTTATAGTATTGGTTGGCTTGCTAAATACGCTTCATCATTATTTTCAAATCCCTTCCAGGAAGTACTCCTCGTTATTATAGCTGTGGAGTGTGAACGACGCTAACATACACCACCCTGTGGGTATACTGGGTGGGTTGTGTGCAGTTAGGACATTCTTTTTATAGAATTTGTTTGTAGAAGGGGGTACCCAGCCAGGTGAATACATAAACTTTCACACTTCTCCAGCAGCTGCACTCCGTTTCAGCTCGCAAAACTGTTAGTGTTTGACAGAAGGGGAAGATCATATTATCATGATGATATTTCTAATAATTATGTCGTCAGAAATTTCTCAGATTCGAATGACCTTCTTCAATTATATTATCGTTGGAAATTAGGAATTTAGCATAAGCTCCCACGGATTATTGAAACAGTGTCATACCTAGTTACGAGGAGCTGGAGAGGCCACGGCCCTCCCTCAATAAATTTTTACCCTCTCACTACCTCCTACTCAGGAAAATTAACGAGACAAATTTAAACTAAGTACGTTGAATACTGAGTAATTTGGTTACATAAACCACAAAAAAAAAGCGATAGGTATCTCAGTTTATTCTGTCCTCCCAATGGCCCAACAAACAGAAAACTCTAGTTAACCACCGCATTGCGAGAAATCAATCGATGATACCACACAGTCGCACATTCTACACATGCGTTTCTTTATCTGCTGTTTCTACATTGCCTATAAAGTAAAAACTCCATTTTGTTCGTTTGTGGCCTTAAGGTACAAATTTAAATTGTTAGTACCAATTAATCGATAATCCCGACGTGAGTGCAATTATTAAAACGATTTACTCACTTAAGTTGATACTTCAACTTTCGAACAACGATATCTTTTTTGGTCGGTGGTGTCGCCTTCTTTATTTCAATCAGTTCTTTACCCTCAGTCTTGGAAATGTCCGATGGTTTGTCAACATTCAAGTTTTCAATATTTGTTGCCAGTTCAACCCCTTCTTCGTTTAATTTTTCTTTCATTAGAGTAACAATTTTATTTTCTTCTAGCTTACGAGTACGAGGTTCTTCGTGGCCAGAATCGTCCGAATCTAAGTTCACTATGTTCTGGAAAAAAATTTAAAATATCGTAGGTTGAAATGGAATCCTAGATTAGAAAATTCCCTATTGAAGTCTACAGTTGCGGTAAGTACAGAAACTGTGAGCAGCAGATGTTGAAAAGTTTTTAAAATTTTCATAATGTTTATGCGATTTATTTGGAATAGCATTATAGCAATTAATGCTCTTAACAAACAACGTGTAAATAAGATTAGGTACCTCCGGTTAGATAATTTAAAAACAATAATGGAGCGGATACACGATGATCTGATATTCTATACGTCATTGGTGAAAGATGGTCTGTACATAATTATACTTTGTAATATGCAAAAAAAAAAAAAAAGAAGTATTTCTAGAATACCAAGTATAAGGGGAAGAGATGATGGTTGACTTATTCGTATGTTATGACACATCTGAGATAAGCATTTTAAAAACTAAATTAATGGGACCACCTATGAAAAATTACTACCTACAGAAAATATATTTAATTGATCCTTCATGTTGCCAGTCTTGAATGATCAATGTAGGAACGGTGATTTATCTTATAAACAGGTTTGAAATACTGTTTTTAGGAGGTTTGAGTACAGGCTAAAACATTTTGTTTTCCTTTCTTAGTTTGTTTTTTGGACTGAAACAAACGAATATTGTTATATTGTGTTTTACATATTATAATTTGGTAATAATTTTAGACACAAAAATGTCGTATGAAGGAAATAAATCGGTTAGAGTTGAAACTTGTTATAATTGTTCGGGATCAATCCGAGTGGAGCTTCATCCTGTACGGGGTTAAATGTGGAGACAATTGAGGTTTTTCAATCATGACTCAAGAACAACGTATTTTACCGAAAATACAATGAAACAAAAAATATTTTTAATTAAATTTTCTATAAAACATGTAGTTATAATTTTTTCTCGTTTGTACACGGCAGTACCGCTAGAGCGCGCTAAAATTTTGAACTTTTTCCATTATGAATTAGTTATTATTTATGGTTAAATATTATGTATATTTTACTGAAGTCTTGGACTAGCTCATGTTAATGAAGTTAAGTCGAGCCGAAAAAAAATTGAGAATTTCACATTCAGGGTGTCAACTGTAAAATATAGAATAGAAATTTGATTGAAAATATTTTTTAATCCAAAAGTTTTTACGTACAGTGCATTTTTCTTGAATTATGAACCAAAAACTGAAATTTGCTCCACATTAAACCTTCTACGTGGGGAAACTCCACTCGGATCAATGGGGACTTATAGGAGATTAAGTATTGGAGGAGAGGTTCGAAACAATCATACCAAGTTTCAACTCTGCTTGATTTTTTTTTTTTTTTAATATCTACAAATGACTAACTAATACAACATCAACCTATATGTGTCGTACAGTATGAGGCCTGTTTTCTAGCGATTTGAGTGCTACCTGTATGTATACGTATTTTTACTTATTTTTTTTTATTTTTTATTTGAAATCAGTATTATTGAGAAAATACTTCGATTGAAATAATTTGATTTGAGGGAACTGTCTTCATGTTGACTGACACATCAATAATTTTATTCATTTCTATTAATATTTTGTTTTGAAAATAATCCGGAAAAAAAAAAAAGGCGCACATCTACTTAGGTTAAATCTTGATTATGTTTACTTTCAATACATTATAGAAACTTATATAAGTGTTGTGTGTCAATTTACAATTGGTTTCGACGTTATGAGACGACATATTTTTTTTTGTTTTTAAAAGAAAACGTCACCTTAGAACAAAACTAGTGCGAGTCCAAAAATGACACTCTTATGTTATTCATATCAAAATTCTTCTTGTGCTGCCTTCTATCATTTAAAAGCTATCTCAAGTCCATACTGCTTAGAAATTTAAATAAACACCAAATGCATATTATCGTATGTCAGGTTGTGAAAGAATTTGTTTGTGCAAAACTAACTTAACTCCACTATTTTCTATTTTATTTGTACAGAATATGTCTATACTTACGTCTTATTTCAGAAAAGAAAAATTGTACCTATCCAGTTGCAACCGGACTCATAGGTTAAAAGTTTTGACCCTGCTTTCTATTATCGATCTACAGAATAAGTAGACTCTGAGGGGAAACTTACCGAATAAGAGTATCTATTGAAACAATAATGCAACCGTGTCTACTTAAAATATTTGCCCCTACCCATTCATGAACCGATACCACGTTTACTAACCGTTATTTTCCCACAATCTTTGTCCTTATTGGAGTTATTTTTCATCAGCGCTTTATTTGTTTCGACCTGCTCCTCCATTTTCGGTATGATTGTTTCCGTTTCAGTCACTCTTGGTGCGAGCACCTCTTTCGGTGTTTCCTTTAGTTTCATTTTAGTACAGTCGCGAAGATATCTCTCTTTCAACAACTCCTTGGAACGCAGAACCTCTTTCGAATATGGAATCTTGGTGTACGATGCTTTTGCAAATTTTGCATCTAACTCCTTCGAAGTCAATGTTCCTCTCGGATGCAAAAATTCCGTATCTTGTCCTCTATCTCTGCACAGTCCAGACTGCTCCTTCGAATTTGCCAGTTTTGCGTGCAACAATTCCTTTGACAACTGCTCTCGGTGCAGTGCTAATGATTTGTGCTTGTCATTCGCATTGAGAATATTTTTTATGTGCTGCAGCTCTTTGGCATTAATCAAGTCTTTGGACTCTTCCAGTTCTCGACCATTGATCATCTCTCTGCCATTCACCAAATCTCTGGTCGCATCCTTCGCAGAACGTTGATCTCTGGATGGAGGCATTGTTTTGTATTTGTCTTTGATGGCTTCTTTCTCCTTTAGCCTACGCTTCTGGAACTCGCGGTAGCGCACCAGCTGGATAAGTTTGTCGCACTTGATTTTCACCGGAGGCATGGCCTTTGAGAAACGTATATCTTCTTCAATTTCCTCGTGCTTTCTTTTGTACCTTTTGATGTCGCTTTCGTGTTGCTTGCAGTAGTCCAGCATCGAACTCATCAGCTTCTTCATTTCCGAATTCAACGAACTGAATAAATTGTTTTCGGCGATCGATTGTTCGAGCTGCATTTTCAGCTTCTGGCATTCTTTTCGCAGCTGGCCATTTATGTCGTCCAATTTTATCATTTCTTGACGAATGTTTTTCTGCTGGAGAAGGCATTCTCTCTGTGGCAAGCAAATGAAAAGAGCAAATGTTACCCATTAAATTAATTCGGGTATTAAGTACTTGCCTGAAAATCATAGTTTGGCGAGACCTTCAGCCAATCTCCGTTTGGTTTCATATAATCTAAGTTTGTAGCTACTTAAATATGAGAGGCCTATATTCCTTATTCTAAACAATTAAGGGAAGTATAATTTATTAAATTCTTAGTTGCAGGGAAAATAACGAAAAACTGCCCGAAAAATTTGCATCTAAAACGGGTGGAGATTGAGACAAAAAGTACGGAGCCCTTCTGAAAGATATCGTATTTTTACCAAAATTTAACATACATAGCATTAAGGCATTTACTTGACTCTTTCCAGTAGGTTACGTCAAAATTTATAGCAGCAAGTTATCAGTTAGTTTTCTACTTTTTGCGTCACAAATTTTCTGTTCTCCAACTTAATGTTATTTTTCAAGATCTCCTACGACTGGTGGCACAGTGAATTAGGCACCTTTTTATTTAAAAATACTAATTCTAGTAAAAACTTGTCGTGTTTTATAATGAGAAGGGGTGAATATTAGTGGCGAGTATGAAGAACCAATTTTACGAACTAAATGCTTCAAAAGGCATATTTCAATTACAAAATAACGAACCCATTTTTTTTTGAGTGTACAAAGGACATAAAGCCTTTTAGGACAAAACCCAGATAAATTTTACTTTGCTACCTCCAACACATTAGATCCATCACTGACATTCATCTGATAACTGCTCTTTTACTTCCAATTCAAAAACACAGCTGCAGCTGGGTATGCAATAACTCCAACCCATATGCACACAGCTCACTTTACTGTCGCCAGCAGTTTTGACGTCTACTCTGCAAACACCGGGTATATTTTTTACGAAAAGATAATGATACGAATTTCTCATTTCAATGCCAAATGTCATAATTTATCATAGTTTTAAAAACTACATGGGTCCTGGATCTAACTTTACTAATTCCTGTCATTATAATTAGCAATTTTCACTCTGCGAAAATCTACTAAAAATTCTTAGAGGAATAATAATTTATTACTTGCGACTAATTTTTCATTTTTAGGAAAAAAGAGTGGGCTTAAATTATTGGAGGTGGCTAACTCGATAATGGTTTTGATACTGCAAAAATTTTCCTGTCTTTCACAATTGCAGTTACTTCGACCCGTTAGTAAAATATGTACTATCTCCATTTTAAATAATATTACAGGAGGAAAAAACTGTTTTTCAGCACAAAAAATCAATATTTTGTTTGTTATTTTAGGTTTATAACATGGCTACATGAAAAAATAATTTTTGACAATAGAATTTTTGTAATTACGCTCATAAATCAATAAATATATTATGGGATACGCACTTTTCCACTACCTAACCAATATTAACAAATATCAATCGATATTGTTTGAACATAAACAATTTTCTTTGATTATTGACTGGGAGGTACGTATTTTTCCTTTTTCAGCTTAGGATATTCCATTCATTTGAAACTAATTTTTCAAAAAGAACGAAAAATATTTATTTATTTATCAAGGAACGAACATAATTATAATATAATTTTTGATCATTTTACGCACTGTTTTAATTAATGACTCGACTGAAACACCTGTAACTTATTTCTCACTGAAATTATTATAGAGAGACATTTCCTCAATTCTGTTCTTCGAAATTATTACATGGATAGTGTGGGTATGAGCGTATATAATACAGCTCACGACCACCACAACAGAAGGCGATGCATGTACTAGGATTTGATATACATATGTGAGCCGAGCTCAGTATGAAATTAGGCATTACAGACAAAGTGTAAAGCCGTGAGTGCAAGAAGGTGGTTTGTGGACTATAAGTCCACTGGCTCGCTAGGTGATTGACGCACACTCATATTTTGTCTCCATCACCAATCCCCACAAACAGTTTTCCCAATCAATGGTTAATTTCAATTTCAAAATAAGCCCTCACTTTGAAATAATGTACTTTTTTCGGTCTCCCTTTGCAGAGTTCTGCCAGTCAACTTAAAATAATCTGATGTTTGTTTATTTTCTAATTTCTTTGCTCAGATGGCAAAAACTATAAGAACCTGGAATCTCTTTTTTCAAATATTATTAATTCGTAAGTTAGCCATTTTTTCCACAGTATCAAGCGGTTGTCAAAATCCAGTTTAGTTTTACATATCACATATAATAATTTGAAAGAATCCCAAATCAATTCACGATTAAAAATTCTTGGAAAAACTAGAAGCAATAATGTTGTAGTGTGTAAATAATTTCAAAAAAGTCTAGTTCTCATTTCAATGGGTTAAAACATTACATAGAGGCCAAAATGAGTTGGATAAGAATTTTAGAGAATTGAGTTTTAGCCTCAGTGGTAAGTAAGTAGGTACTACATTTGGCTTCATGCACACTCGGTTTTACCCTACATTTATATATTAATTTATTTAAAAATTTATTATTGTGTAAAACAGGATTTTAAAAATTATGAACTCACTTCCGATGTTTCTTGGGCTGAGTTAAAAGATGATTTCAAAACTTGCATTTGTTTTTGCACTTCTTCCCAACTGAGGCGAAGTTGTGCCGCTTCGTTGTACAATATTGAAAATTTTGATTGTAAATATTTGTATTTTTTTGTCTGAGTAATCACGTTTTCGGGTAACTGACGCAACTGAAATAAAATGGTGTTTTATTTTAAATGTTCTAATAAGTTATTATATCAACCACAAAATAACAAAATTAATTTCCGTTTACAATTCCAAGTCACAAACTTACGTCAATTTTAAGCGTCTCCATTTGTTTTACAGTTTCCTGGTGCTTTATATTCAACATTTGTAATTCTTGTAAATGTTTATCCGCTATGATTCGTTGAGCCTCAATTTCTTTCTCAAGCTGTTGGCCCTAAACACAAAAGGACAAAAATTAGCCTAATATCAAAATATAATTTTTTATGAGAAATACTTATCCTGCCATTTAAATGAACGTAATTTTTTGATAAAACAACATATTTTTGACATCACGTTTTTATAGATTTGTCAAAAACTGAAAGTAAGTCAAAAGTAGGTCAGTAGCATAGTACCTACTTTGATACCTACGAGAAATATTTGAAAGTAAATTCATATTTTTGGGAAAAAATTAAAAAAAAAAAAATGGCGAATTCTGCTGGGGCTTTACTCACGAAGAATTGATGTGAAAAAATAATAATAGTGCGGTTGTTTGCGTGCACAATGCTTTTGGTTTTTTCTGTATGATAAATGTAAACATTACTTCACCTTTGCATGTACCAGTATAGTAACTATGAATTATCTCCAATTCCGAAGATACTTTAGGTACCTATCTATGTTAAGAGTTAAGAATAGTTAGGCAGGTTAAATGAATTTTACAGCAGATCAAAGAGAAAGAAACATTTAAGCTTTCTTATCTTAAGTTCACACTATTTTTTATCTTTACATTAATGAATTTGAATTGTTTTTTTAAATTATTTTCAATACCTATTTTAGAATTTCAATTCGATCTACGTCTACAAAGAGTTCATTATTATTTGCATAAGCTTCTGATTTCAGAGAATGAACGTCTATCAAATTGAATAGCTTATTTTAGAGAAAAACCTGCGACACACATACTCGGTCATCAGAATCGGATGGACTTGCAGTTTGTGATGAAATCTCTGGCTCGTTATCAACGGTCGTCACTTCAGCTCTTTTTATTTGGTCCAACAGCTCTGCCAAACTATGTTCCATGCGATCGGTAACCGCCTTCATTTTTGTATTTTGGTATCGCAGATTGTCAACTCGATTTTTTAACTCGTCATTTCTCGTTTCTTTGATATTCAGTATGTCTTGCTTGTTTCGCGTCTGAAATATTGTTTCAACTTATACAAATAATTATGGTTATCCTCCTACATGATGAGAGCCTAGTTCTCGTTGTAAGACTGTATCTACTTATGATATCTGAGTTTGACATGACAAATAAGAGCTATACTAATAGTTATTCGTGATACAAGTGTATAAAGCAGGTGATTTTGTCCTTGTATCAGTCAACTACTATATACATGTGTGTCACACACTATTTTTTACAACACCCCCTCCCCTTAAAAAAAAAAAATAATAATAATAATTGTGGTGACAGGTGATCGTTGACAAACGAGTGTATTATGCACTTGTTGATCACCTAGTGGGCCAGTGGACGTATATAGTCCACAAACTACTTTTTGCACTCATGGCTACATATTTTGTCCATACAGCTTAATTGAATACTAAGCTTGGCTCTCACACACGTGTCTATGAAGAACACGCTCCGCCTTCTGATATTGTGTGGTGTCATGTACATCTACGCACACACACACAATAATAATAATAATAATAATAATAACAATAATAACAATAATAATAATAATAATAATAATCAAAATTATAATTAAAATAACAATAATTTAGATAAATTAATATTTTTGCTACTGGGAAACACATAAACTCAAACTATCTCCCTACTTCCAGCCAGACATTGTGGCATAGTGGTTAAGGTACTAACTCTCCACAAGTGATGTCTGAGGTTCAAATCCCCATAGCAGCAGAAACTTTTGTGAAAAAACAAGTAAATAGAAAATATAATTATATAATCAATGAAAACAATGACGTAGGCTATATGTAAACAGGACCAGTGTATAAAATGACGCATGCGGTCAAGACGATGTATAAAGTAAAGACTGATGTATAAAGTAAATACTTTATACATCGTCCTAAATGGTTCTAAAATCACCTGCTTTATGCATCGTTAAGGTTTAAATAAAAATTAAGTTTACAGACAAGCGTCATAATAAAATTTTAATGCGAGTACGGCACTGTTAAAATGTTGTTCTCAGTTCTACTCCATGATGTCAGTGTGGTCTTATTTCTGTGAATAGTAAAATTCAAAAAATATTTATAAATGGTACCTATGTCAAATGAAACAACTGCATATTATATCTTTTCGATAAGAGAGCAACCTTCATATTTGTGAACAAAGATTTTCATACCAAGTTGATTCCGAACAACCTACTAAAATGAGTTCTTAAAGTTTCCTTGGTGATTTGATATTTTTCCAATTCAAATATAAAAAACCGTCAAAGACCCTTAATTAGCTGATATTGTCAATTTCAGATATAATGTCATCCACGATATTAATAAAGGAAGAAGATAATCGACCAATCCTACACATGAACAAAAACTTAATTCAAACCCAAATTTTTCTTATCAAATAGACCATCCTATAGCAGTTACTTGTTGGAAAAAGAACAAGGATACCACCGCTGTATAAGTTACACTAGAATTTAAACATTTTTGCTTGGAGTCAGCTAACAACAACAAGTCTTTGATAATTACTTGAAAATCTTGAAATTCTAGCCCAGCAAATGCCGTAAGCATTTTTCAAAATTCACCTAAAAAAATCCTGAAAGTCTAACCTCGTAAATTCGTCCAAGTAGAAGAATAAATTCATTAAAATTTCAAAATTCTAGGGCAGTAAGTTCTGTTGGAAAATAGTTTTATTTTTTTGAAAATAGTCTGTAACTTATTGTTTTATATTGTTGAAAATATTTTAACTGATTTTTAAGAAACAAGCTAACTCCTTTTTAACAGACCTGTTTGTCCTGGAATTTTAAATTTTAATTTCTTACTTGAGAAAAAATTGTTCTTCTAGTAGAGCTTGCAGTACTAGAATTTCAAATTGCTGATTTAGTATTTTGGAATTCCAAACAAAATTGCTGTATTTAATGGATTTTCCAATCTGCTTTTGTGAGGGAGCATGTTGTGCTAAAATTTTGGAATTCGAAGCAAACTTTCTCCGTTAAGATTTTTTTAATCTATTTTTCTGGTGGTCAAATTTTAATAAAACACTCAGTGTTCCTAAAATTTCTATAAATTCAAAATATACATAAAACATAAACGATTGTTAAATACTTATAAAATCCTAAATCAACCTGTGTAGCCTCTAGAATAAAATATGCTGGAACAATTTAGCCCTCATTTCCCTTTCATACAGTGGTAGTGTTTATCCATAAAACCTTGAATTCGAATAAATGAATAAATAAATAATGACACCTTTGAACGAAACCAGTCTAAACCAAAAAATGCTATTTTCACATTATACCTACATATCAAAATTTTTCTTGTACTACCCTCTATCATTTAATATGGCTGTACCAAGTCCATATTACCTACAAATTCAGTTAAAAACTAGATGGATATTATCTTATGTCTAGAGATGAAAGAATTAGTTCGTGCAGAAGTAACCTGATTTCACGTTTTTTAAATTTATTCGTGTAGAACTATCTCAATTCCAAGATGAGTTACTTTCACACTAACATAAATTTTCATTAGTATTCGGCACAAAAGTAACTGATGTGGGACTTAGAATAACTCTGGGTGATAATTATGTTCAATACTATATCTCGAGTCCCTCAATTAGGAAGAAAATAAAACAATTCCAATTTTTTGTGAAAAATATCTTTAGGTACTTAGTTCCTCTTATTAATGTACTATAATTGTTTCTCTATGCCATTGCAATAACTGAAAAATTTCAAAATTCTAAACTTTCTTTTCACTCTCCTGAAAAATAGCATTTTCGGACTTTGATTAGTTTCGTTCAAAGGTGACATATTATGTTATTAATTTAAACGGAAAATAAAATAAATATGAGAGTACTAAGTTAGTAAGAATTGCTATAAAAAACAATTATTGGTTACATACTCGTAAATTCAATACGTAATGATTTCGATGTAAAGTAATGATTTTCTTTCGCAATTTCAAATTTTGTAGCAGCATTTTATGCTCTCGAGGTTTTAATTTCGCTGTTAGTAAATTTATAAATAATTAATTAGCCTTTATAAAATTCAACAAAAGCACGAAGATAAAATATGTAAAGAGACGAAAACAAAAGCATTATTTAGGTACTCCAAAGTGTACGTCCTTACTTCTATTTTTCAGCAGTTTTTGCAAGGTATTCGTCCTTATCAGCACTTTGTACAAAGCTAATATCATTTTCTCCACGTTTTGCTTGGATAATTGCACTCGTTTTTCGAGTTTTTCATTCAGTTCTTCTACGTCCCACGTTGAAAGTTGAATCAAAAAGGAATCGGCGTTATTATCCACTGTAAAAAATTTACTCGATGTCAGGCAAGATAACATTATTATGAAAATAAATATTAATAAATATTACATAAACTCACGTTTATCGAATAATTCTACCGAATTTTCGGTATCAAACTGTTTGGTGAAGAGTCGACAATTTTCGTCCAATATTTTCCAGTAGCGATTGACGCCGCATAATATGATGTCGTCTTCGGACTGTTTTTTCTCCAGTTGTGATATTCGGTGTTGTAGATTGCCTTCAGTCTCCTTTTGTTTCTCCACTTGCTACGCACATGTAAGGAAAAAACGAAAACAGTCGTTAAACGCATTTATATTATTATGTAGGTATCTAACAATCTACCTACTGAACTAATAACTGAGAAATTTTATGAAAGAAATAAATACCTATTTGATAGGCTTATATTCTTAATCGTAGAAAATAAAATTTTTTTCAGAAAGCTAATTACCTAAGTAACAAGTAAGTGCAAGAAACAATAACGTAGATAGCTTTTTCATAAGGGGTGGGGACCACATCTTCATTGGAATCCATCAAGACATCCCACCAACCAAAATATTATACTCACTGACAAAGACAAAAGATTTTTATATTTAAAAATATTTTTCGGTTAAGGAGAGATCCAAACATCTAGAATATACTATTTATCCACGTCCCACGTCCTGGGTAAGAAATTAGGTTCATCACATATGAAATTTGAAAAATTCATCTTTAATGTTCGAATAGGTCAACACACAAAATAAAATACTGTAAATGAGTTTCTTATGGAGTGTTTGCTTGAAATTTTAACAGAATAAAGTAATGCGAATAAATCTAATATTTTCATAATCCAATTGGATGGTCATAAAGGCTAGCGTTTTTACTTTTATTTCTTTCCTGAGAACACACGACTTTACAGGCAACTGCATCGAGGAAAAAATTAACGCTAAGTATAATTTAGTAATTTAAATCTGGTACATAAAATTACCTAAATCTATTTATTCTCCTCAACCCCTTCCTAGAATTCTACTGCTAATGAAAATGGTGACATAGACGTGCATAATAACTGCGCACAAAAATCGTTACCATTACCTTCACCTCAAAACAATTACTTATAAACCTGAAAAATTATCCGCACAAGATTTTTTTAAATTGGTAATTAAATACATAATTATCTCCTTTAAAGGTTACCTTCGACGTACAGAGTTAACATTTTTCAGCACAATAGGTCAATAGTAACTGTTGATTGAGAAACTATGCGAAATGACTGGAGTTTCAGTTGGAAGGATTGTACAATTCTGTTATGTATTCTGTTGTCAAGGCTGTATTAATTCAAAATGTCAAAACTTATTGGCACAGGTATGCACAAAAATATTCTAAAAATGATACAGCTCTCAAAAATCATCCGGTGCAGATAATTTCTGTCAATTTTATAGCATTGTTTTGGAAAACATTGGAAAATTTTAATATAGTTTTGAAGCCACGTTTAGGTAGGTCGGTAGATAGGTACCGAGCACAGTTCCTTCTTGATTTGTATAAAATAGTTTGAGGGGAAAAATTTGTTTTCTCTCAAAATTGATAATTATTAAAATATCGGAAAGAACCAATTTCAGGTTTACAGTTATACGACGACTCTGGTCCATAACCAAAGTACCTAATTATACAGTTTTTAGTGAGAATGTGAGCAACAACGGGCACGGTTATGCACAATTCACACAGATGATGCATGCAAAGTTCGGCTACTGAAACATTCACTATGGAGCATAGCGATAACACCGTAATAATGCTGCATTCACTTATAGACTGCATTCTGTAGCACACACCCTTCAATTGGTGAACTGTGTATGGGGATGAAAGGAATGTTTCCGGGGAGGATGTGAACTTACGTTATTTATTTTGACATCAGTTCAGTATAAGTTATTGGAAATTTTTGAGTTTGGTCTCTTAAAAACAAGCTAATTCGTTGTTAAATTGCTTCGCTTACTGATGGGTACCTAGTTATTTATTTTTACGCAGTTAAAACAAATTTAAAGCTTCGGGGAAAGTGAAGCTCGACTAACATTAGGGGATCATGTGGAGTAAAAACTTTGAAAACCAGAGTTCGATAAAGATTATGACCGTATGTATTAGTAAAATGATTCGACAGTAAAGATATTAAGTCACATCGGTACTACTGAAATAATAAATTTGGAAAAAGTTAGTAAGAAAATTCTGAAAAAGTTGGACACGATTCAGGTTCAACGATCATTCCTATATAGTAATAATACGTACCATTAGGGAACGGTTTCGCTCTTTTTTGTAGCTCATTCGAACCCTAATTCCACAGTCATTACCAAATACCTATTTTGAATCATCTTCATTAAAAGCCAATACCTACTTACTCGATACTGTAAGAAACTCTTTCTCTAACTTACGACTCTCTTATTTCAGTTCGGTTAGCGAATCTTTCTCCAAAGCGCACCAATAAATTATTCGCTTGCCTACATATTACATTGAAACTTATTCCAAAACCATTGCAAACACATTTCTGAAATACTAAAAACTGGTTCTCTTACTTATACAGAGATACGTATTCGTGTGCGACTTCCATTAAATTTCTCCTTTAGGTGTTTTCCATCCTCAATCTTTTCCAGAAAAATATTCACCGTTGACACGAATTTACGTCAGATGAAGAGGTGCGCAACAAGGAGCACTTTAGCTCGTGTTTATTAGAGTATTTGACACAAAATGCCCCTTTTACTTGGTAGACCTACCGAAAATCCTATTTCTAGCGAACCACTTCGATATAGAAAATTCTTGGAGAGTTACGAATAATAAAATCATAAAATAGCGAGCTCGGGCCAGGTCCGGATTTAGGGTGGGTGCGATGGATGTTCTGCACGCAGGTCACCATAAAAATGAATAATACAAATTAAAAAGATTCTGTTATTTAGAATGACAAAAATTTTAAATATCTTCGACGATACCCACGAGAAATTAATAGCTACGTCTGAAAATGAATTTGAAAAATGTTTTTTTCGTTAGCTTTTTTTTCTCTGAGAGGACGAGTTGTATAGAGGCCCCACATAAATTTTCACTCAAGACCCCTGTAATTAAATCCGGATTTGGTTCCGGCAGAGTTCGTTAGGACAGGTAATACAAATACTGAGCATTAAATGTGGCCTATTCCATCACAGGATAAAACTAGCAGAACTTTCTCGCAAAAGTACCTACTCCCTCTTCGAAGCACTGTTTAGGTTTCTTTTTGTTCAGCGGAAAAGTCATCATCATTTTGTGAAAATCTTCTCTATTTTGGAATGAAAAATATTTCAAATTTTTAGCAGGAACCAACCTCAACAAAGATAGTTCTGAATTTCTCGCTCTTACCTTATAGGATTTTCACTAAAAATGGTAGGAAGGTCTTCGATTTGGTTCTCTCTCCTCCAGACACACACGCCTGTAAACTTCCTACACCCATTATCACCCAATTTTCAAAATTCACAATCTATATTCCATCTCGAATTTGTCGACTCGATTTTAATTTTAAAAACAAAATTTTCAGTTATAATAATGACCTATAAGATAGGTAATTCATAGGCTACCTATTCATGAAATATAAATTCAAAATAGGTCTACTTGTTAGACCCTGTACTAGACACAGGCAAACACCCTGATCTGGATTTAAATTATTCTCATTAATTTACAAAACCTCGTTATTTTGAAATTTTATATTCGTTGAGCTTCCAGACTTTTCTATATTAGAGTAATTCGGTACCAGTAGTAAGACTTCAGGTACATTTCAGCAACGAAACGTATCAAGACGTTATCTTCAACTTCCTTCTTTTTTTTTCTCCATGAATTCTAAAAAGGAACTTTTCAGGTTTTAAAATAATACGATTGGATATCTCAGTTTTCCGATTGGTATGTTTTTATTACTCTAATAATATGTCGTAAGAATATGTCATAATTCCAGAATTATTTAATTTGAAAATTTTTTCCTAAACCGCATTTTTTCTCCACCATCTTTAGTTCCATGGCCATTTTGTTAGTTAAAAGTAGGATCGGCGAAAAAAAGTCAATTTCTCGTGTAATGTCCAGGTCTTTTTTACAGTATTCAAGAAATACATAGAAAATCTATGCAGGATAGGTAACTTACCCATTGCAAAATTAAATACCCGAATGTTTTTCGAACTAGATATCGATAGTTCGGTATAAGGTAGGTTGGTACCTACCTATGGTAATGAACGAATTCAATATTTCTAGTGTTTTTCCATTACGAATAGATTATCACCAATGTCTGTTTTATAAAATATCGAAATAAATTATTCATCGGTCAGACAACTGGCGCGAAGCCCTAAACGATCGGATAATATTTTTCGTAGACCCACTCTGCCGCATGAGAACGTCGAAAATTTATGAAATTTAGGCGTACGTTAAGCATCGATTCACCTTCTACTGTGAATAGAGGTACGTATCCTACGTGCGATATCGATTTATTTCGTGCAGCTGATTCGCAGTCAAATGTACGAAAAACATGCCGTTTCCTCGAAAATTCGCGGCTAAAAATGTAGGTATAAAACGTTTGTACAGTCACCTACTCGTCCAGCAAACTACACACTCTCTCAATACCTACCTGCGACAACGTAAAACGATATTTCTGCTGCTGCACAAACCGATCGATTTTTCGCCGGAAGCAAATCGAAATTGTTTCGCGTAAAAACAAACCGAATACGGGAAATTCGGGGCGCGTACTTACCGTGGCCAAATTTTTATTCAGTCTTTTCAGTTCGCTGTTCTCCATCGCGACTACCAATTTGCCTCAACACAGACTTACGAGGGAAGACAAATTGCACGAAAATATACGAAGTTACGTATACGTAATTCTTCAAAATGCCAGCAACAACGAATTCGCCGCCTTTCACAATCAAATCGAAAATGAATAGAACAATCAGCCTATGGGCTGGTGTACACTTTCACGTTATTTTCGATTCTACATTGTGTAGAAACACTTCGGCCTAGCCGAGAGAAAAGTAACACATTGAGCAACAACCGACGTAAAAAATAATACCGATTTTAAGAGGCAAACGAAACGGCGAAAGAAATGAATGAATAAAAAAAGAAAAAAAAAAAAAAGAAATAAAACAACGCAAAAATCACCCAAAAATATCGAATAGGGGGTGCGAAAGGATAAAAGTTGATATCGCGTTCTACACGGAATGAATTACAGACCCACATCGAGAGTCTGAATTAAAAAGTGGCGCACGCGTAAAAAAGGGGTGAAATTTTTGGAGCTAATCCCCCCAACGTAAACCAAAAAATGACGGCAGGAGTTACCAAAATAGAATAGGCGTCGTCGAATTATGTCGTTCATTCATTTTTTTCCCTTTTTCGATTGCCTTTCGTTGTGGTTTTTTCGTCTTCGTATTTTATTTGATGATCGAAGTTACGATGGTGTAGGCGAACTCCAATTCTTTGTTTTGTCTTTTCCAGCAGACACAAAATTGGCCAGTTTTCGTCGGATACCTACTCGACGATGGAAAAATTCCGTCGAGAATTTGGCTTTTAAATCTTTATACGAGATATTCAATATTTCAATATACAGTATACTTAGGTAGAAAAAGTTTACATCTCTTGACGAATTTATCGCGAGTGCGTGCGCATGTGTGTGTGTGTGTGTGTGTGTGTGTATGTTCGTATCTAAACGCGGACAGTTTTTCACCCACTCTTCAAACGTTCTTCTTCTCCACATAAAATCAATACAGCTTCCGTAATCTTTAGTCTTGTAGGTGGGAAAGGGGGCGATTGCGGCGAGAGGAGTGGGAGAGAGGAGAGGGATATGGAGATAGAAATGGAAATTGAGAAAGGGAGACAAAACGAAAGCAGGAGCGTTTTATTTTTATTAGGATATTTTTTCTTTATTCGACGAGGAAAAAGCGTCGATCTTCGACGGAATGATATTTCTGAAAAGGAATTTTGTACGTATTCCAGTGTGGCGCTTTTCCAACATCAGCAGTGGAAAAATCATAGGCTCGCTCTATAAAACTGTTTTGTGACGAAGGTGATGCGAATTGCAAGACTGTACTTACGCGAAGAGGGAGGGGTGGTTTTGTAAGAAAATAATAAGATGCGCATCCGCAAGCACCAGTTTTCTTTTGCTTAACAAGACATTTCGATTCGTTGGGTGCGCGAGTGATGAGCAAAAAAACAAGACCAAGACCAGGCCCGCGTAAGTTGGATGTAAGACCGAAACAATCGTAGCTTCGTTTTATCTGCCGAAAAAAACGAAAAAAACGACGCTAGTGGCACACCGAGAAAAGCGTTTCCGCTACTTTTGAGTCGTTTCCGCTCTTCAGTTGGTGCCTTCATCTCGCAAAGGTTGAGTCACATCACTTGGTTCGTGGAAAATAACACAAACCTAAGAATAACGGGTGAGCGAATTCAAGACGATGACAACACGAATGAACGTAGGCTAAACCAGACAAGACAAGACTCGGACTAATTTTTCTCATCACTAGGTTACAACCACACGCTTAACAGCAACCTGTAACAGCAGGGGCTTACCAAAGGAGGGGTTTGGAGGTAACACCCCCCCCCAATATCTGCAAAACCAGTCGGCGAATTATACCAAATTTGTTGTGTTTCTCTTCATAGTAGGAAATTTCTTTGGATACGTGACCTAGACCTGGTAATTACACCCACCCAAAAAAACAACAACAACAACAATAACAACACAATCTTTCAGTAAGCTACTGCGTAACAACGATTTCATATCGGTGCAACCAAACGAAGGGCCTACGAACTTCAAGGTGTCAAGCGGCTATGTTTCAAGCGTTTGCTGGGCAAATGCTCAAATACTGGAGCATTTAAAAAACAAGCAAATGCTTCTTACCGTCACTACCTTTTAGTATATATATATATATATATATGTATACAGACGTATCTCCTTTGCTCACACAACCATACGCTCGTGTCTTTTTGTTTTGTAATGCAAGCGTACCCTTTGGCTTCAAAAGAAATTGCCTCGGTGCATGTAGAGGTACGCCTACGTTTCGTTTTTAAAAAAAGCACCCTATTATGTAGTAAAAAAACTGGTTGCTGAAGAATATTGAAATTTTCATGACTTTCCAGTCTTATTTCCTGACGAAGCATACTGCGTTAGAATTTGCGAGACTTCGAGATGAAACTCAAATAGTTGTTTTTCCATGTCTCGAAGGGAAATTAATGGCACCAAAAATTCAAATTCGTGGCACCCCAGCTAAACTTTTCCCAATAATCATCCCTTAATTGAAAGAAATTTGTAAATGTAGCCACCATTCATTTTCATTTTCGGTTCGTTACATCATTTCGATGCTATTTTCGTACAATTTTCAATTTTTCCGAGTCAAAATTGAAGGAAACAAACTCCTTTCAGAGAGATTTGCGAGATAAGACATTCTCAATAACGTTCTTAATTCGAAATGATTTTCGAACAGAAGCATTGTAAATTTTTTAAGCTCTTTCCGCCGAATCGACACAATTTATTTCATTTCCCAATACCTGTACAGTACCTAATGTTTTTTCATGTTTTAGAGAATTACTCATGCAAACAAACTCGAGTCTTAATACCGACGGTGAAATTAGTCAACTGCACCTTTGTAGGTAAATGGTACATTTTTCGTACGCCGACTTTACGCAGATAGTCTACCGGTGCGTAAATTTCACCTAAATATCGGATTCATGGAAAACCCATCCCCGAAACGTAAATATGAAAATTTCCCATGTCGAACAATAAAAAGTAAACACGAACCAAATTTTCATAGATGAACCAAAAACCGTCGTTTCTTCTCCATGACTCAACCGTTGCTTTTAAATATTGACCCAAGTTGATAATATGTATTTCAAAGACAATATTTTTTCCAATAAGTAAATACTGCGGAAAAAAAAAAGAAAAAAAGAAAAAAAAGAGAGAAATACGAAATTGTCTAGCTGATAATATTTTATTATTTAATAGAAAATATTCGTCGTCTGTACGTCAGATATTCTCACAGGTACCACAGTGCACACTGCAACTTGGCATTTACGTAAAATTCTCGTGTCGTAAGAAATCCGAAAAGTTGCAGAGATGCAGAAATTTTTAATTTGTGGATTGGTTTTCGCGCTTTTCGCGTACTTGGCGAACGGTGCCGCCGACGTTGAGGAACGAAGGCTTCGAGAAGGCAATTCGTTTTCGAGAAAACTCAGATCGTGTAATTTGTTGTGCTCGTTCAGAGGTAATCGGAAAAGCAATCAGTCCATATGCTACAGAATACCAGCCCAGAATGCGGTGGTTACCGACTGCGTCTTCAGATGTCTTCGTTTGAAAGGAGGTACCTACCCTTTTCCTTAATACTACCATAACGTAGGTACTTGTTATTCAACTCTGCGTGAACTGGTCCGGTAAAATTAACTGGAACTTTCGAAAGTGTCGACCGTTTGTTGCGAATTTAATGAAAAATTTTCAGTATTAAGTGTCTAAAATCCATAATGCAGGTGGTGTCACACCTGTTGTGCCATTGTGGTTTACTAAATTTATACACCTACAGCCCTTTCCTCGAATGATTTTTCTTTATGCACCTCTCCTCCCTTAATTGCTCGTTTATAATGCGTAAGGTAAAGTTGCCTAATATCGCCTACCACCTTATTTTGCCCTGTAGTGGTGTGATCTGGCGGAAAAAAATTTTTTCATGTCCGGTAGCGTAAAACAGTAAAACGTGTAAAAAGTTAGGTTCCGGAAGCCGAAAACTGAAGAGTGAGAACTGGGGGAAGAAATCGAGGACCTGAAAACTTTTTTAGTGTTGTCTTTGGATGTCGCTTGTGACTGATGAGATGAATGCCAAATGTCGAATCAAATAGTGTTGTGATGAGAAACGTTCAATTTGTAATTTTTGATAAAAAATTCCAGGATTCATAAATAATTAAGCAGAATATGGCGTCGAAGAAAGTGAGTACTGTTTTCCCTAATATCGCCCACTTTATAACATGTAGGCGATATCAGGAACCACATATTTTAAACTGTTATCCCTGAACTTCAACGCTTTCATGAATAACTAGAAGCGCACGAAAAAGGAGGAAGAGTTGCTACAAAGGGCAACGATGGATTTTGTGTTCAAAATGTTCTGTGTGGGCGCATGAGGTTTGCAACGTTTGCCTTTGGTGAAGTCTCAAACAAAAAAAAGTACATTTGTTCAAATTGTTTGAATGGATAAAGTCAAAATCTCATTTATTTTAATTATAAGTAACGTAAAATGTCAATTTTTTTGATTTTTAGCTAGGCGATATTAAGATAGTTGATTTTTACATGTAATTTTGGTGAGCGATATTAGGAGCCCAAAAATAAATTTTACGATTTTGACTACTCCGCTTTAAAAATTCGTGTAAAATCAACGAACCTCCCCTCTTTCATTTAAGCGTGATACTATTGTAGCAGAAGGATGTACGAACATTTTGAGCTATTTTCAAGGTTGATAGATCAATTAAGTGAAATTTTATAGTCATTTTTAAAAAAGTAGGCGATATTAGGCGACTTTACCTTAATCCGACAATCTTTCATTCGCGTCCTTTTAACAACAACTTACTATGTTCTTTGAATTGAGAACTCGTGGTTCTTATTATTGTTTAAATAATTCTGATTCCATTCCTAATTTCATGTACAACAACGTTTTTCAACGCAATTAAAACACAAAATAATCCGCATTAGCTCGATTGTACGCTCAAAAATATTTTTATTCAAAAGCGATAAATTTGTGACGCGCAGATTATCACTGTTTCGCAATGCTAAATCATTTGTCAATATCCGCTTTAGCTGGTTTTCAAAAACAAACGAGCCACTATATTATTTTAATTTATTCGTTCGAACTTACCAAATAAAATTCACTTAAATTATAATTTTAACGATTTTGGCTGCGGGCAAATTAAAATTAATTCTTTTTCTAATAACTATGAAAAATAATAGGTACGTACATTATATTTTTATAATATACCCATCCATTTTTTTTGTTTTTAAATTAAAACCTATTCCAAAAAATTAATGTAAATAACCCTTTCAGAATTGCTCCAGCAAAATCTACCTACTGATGGAAGTATCGAATTTTTTTTTCTTTTCTATGTAATTACGATTGTATACATCAATTTTCTCAAATTTTATTAAAAAGCGCTATCTTAAACTAGCGCAAACTTCAACGATTCCAGTAGATCTTGCTGGAAAAATTTTTTTATTTCGATGAAAATCCTTTTGGCATACCTTCCTACGTTTTTTTTTTTTTTTTTGATTTGCAAATACCTTAGCACATGGTAAGGTCTACGCGAGACATTACCTTCAAATTTCACATCGTAACTCTCGTCGATATATCTTTGTGAGGTTCACACATCAGTCCTTTGTGAGAGTACTTACAGCAACACCAGCACTCGCGTATTTTTTTAAAAGTACCTACTTTTATGTCTCAGTCCTATCTTAGGATTAATAAACATTTTTTCAATAATTTTTTGTTCACCAATTTTACTTTTTAAACAAACAATGGTACATCATTTAAATATGATTCAAAAACTATCTTATTATTCTGGAAAACATCGAGTGTCCCTAAAAAATCCACCATTTATCTTTAGAATAAAGTTCGTCAAAATCAGTTAGTATGTTTGAAAGTTATGCCAGATCTACCACGAAAAAATTACGTTTGGTATATTAATAAACCGTACTCAACGTATCCCCACTGGAGGACCTGAACCATTGGTATGGTCCGAAATCTTCGGCATTGAAATTAAATTAATTAATGGAAGACAAACAATCTGCAACTCCTAGTAGGAACTCGTGAAAAATGACAATAATGAAAATTACAAAAGTCCGATTGCAAACGCCGGTTTTACTGAAATTCATTAAAATTCATGGAAAACGAACTTAGGTATTCAATTCGTTATAGATTTACTTATTCTACTTACACATAGAAAAATGTGAATTTGAAGAAATAGATTTAGACTAAATACCGAAAACAGACAAAAGTAAAAAGTAAATTATCAATTAGAAATTACAGATTGAAATAAATAAAAAATAATTAAAATATTTTAACTTTCAATCGTGGGCCAAAGTGAAAAAATCGAACAAAATGTCGAGCTTTTTTAATGCTTCTCAACTTTCTTATTGATACTGAATAACTAAATAAGTAATTTGAAAATTATGCAAGATATTAAACTTGTGAGAATTAATGAAATAGTAAACTACATATTATTCCCTGTCTCAGTTAAGAAATATTAAATCTAAAGGCTAACCAGAAGTTTATTATGTCTCTAATAACTTGACAACAATAATTAGTTCAGTCATCAAGCAATTTTTTTCGTTTTAAAACCGATGAAAAACCTAAAGATCTCATTGAAAATTTTGAAAACTAAAACATACAATTATAACCAATTTTCCAAGCGTGTCTTATTAAAATTGGTCTACAAATTACCAAAAAACAAAAAACTAATTAATTTCTGATGTTCGTAAAAAATTGAGTTTTTCGAGAAAAAAAATAAAGAAAAAGGAGCTTATAGTAGATATAGCTACCGTATGTGTAAACATTTTCAAGCACGCAGGAATTACGAGTAAACATATTTTTATAATAAGTATATGATGGGAAAGGCATTATCGTTTACGTGTCGCTTACCATTGATGAATCAGCTGCAAGCATAACCTCTAAAGTTATAATATACAGATTATTTGGTCAAGTTGGCGCACTCCCATAAGGCCAATGTAATAAAATTGGCATCAGTTTTCAGTTGGAACAAATTATCCCACGAGCAAGCGCACATACGTCAATTTGTCAAAAATCCAAGTTCAAAGTGAAGGGAATTTGAATCACAAACAACGCTAGCGCTTACTTAGTGAGCTAAAATGTTCCTATTGACTTTTGAAACAGTTTTCTTACGCAAGTACTTCAACTTGTCTGTAATAGCCTTTATAACATCGATAATTTCCATGTAAAAAGATGCATTTTATGTTTTTACATGGAGGCATCGAGAGGCATCGAGAGGCATCGAGAAGCATCGAATACATGCCTCTGTGTCAAAACATGACGCATCTTTTTGTATGGAGGTAGGTACGTGTTTATTATAAGCTTTTATTCTACTCACTACTGTGATTTTAAAATATACCCATACTGCAGCCAACCTTCCGCAAAAAAATAATGTTTATTTCGCACGAAGCTAAAGCCAAAAAAAAAAATATAAAAACTTGTATTTTAAAAATTCGTTTTTTTACATCGAGGTTTACTCGTGCAGCTGATTCATCAAATAATAATCGCTAATACCTACTGACGATTACTTTGCGATCGTTAATTATGAAAAATATCTTCCTCAACAAGGTTAAAAAATGAGTTTACATGACTTTGGAATTTGCTCACTCACTGCGGTCGTTTCGCAAACTTGTCCGAAACTTGTCCTCGCATGTGAATGTTCACTTTTGAACATCGGTGTCTACATAATAATTGTACAGTTATCGATCAAAAAGAAAATTGTAACTTTTAACTATTCATTCGTTAAATTTCCTATAAGTATGTTCGGTAGGTAATAAGTATCTATTGGAAAAGATCGAGTCGGCTTTAATGTTTTGTACAAGCTAATAATTTTACATGGAAATATTTTAATTTTTCTCTCAATGTACTTAATTTTAAATTTAAAATTCATTTTTTATCGAAGTCTTGTTATTATTTTTATATCCCAAGGATAAACTCATTTTCTTTAAAATCACATTCTCTTATTTACATGTTAGGTAGATATTTAGAATGAATTGAGTGGGTTTCGTTTTTGACAAAAATTAATTTCAGTATAATTATAACTCGCTTTGCAAAATTAAGTAACCATTCGTTATTTTCAATGTTTTCAATTTTCAGAATTTTTTTATATTAACGGTTCGAGTATTTCGTAATTTTCAAATGAAAATACCTTAAATGTATTGTTTCTCAAGGCCTGGTTGCGCCAACTTTTAAACTCGTGTATAAGCCGAGTTTAACTACAAAAACGCGTGATGAAATAAAGTTAAACCAAGTTTATATCACACTTTAAATGTTAGTAAAACCAGCCATTATTGTTATTAAAAAATAATTTCAGTTTTGTCGCAAAATGCCCACTCTTCCCACCAAAAAAGTGTTAAAATGTTTGCGTCGTTTTAATTCATAAAATAAGTTTGAAAATGAATCTTCCGACTAGGTTCACTGATGAAATAGGAGAGATAAAATTCATCAAAATTTGAGTAGATGGCCGAATATATTTTTCAGTGCCACAGAATGATAAAAAAAAAAAAAAAAAATGATTCAACTATCACAAATTATTTGTTAATAAAAATTACACGGACTAATCGGTAGATACGTACCGACCTTTCCCTTCGTACAATAAAAACAAAAATTTTGAATTGAAAACTTCAAAAACTATACGTTATTTGATTTTACTTTACTTTACTTGAAGTTTGCCAAACACTTAGCCAGTTCTATCGTAACATTTATATCTTTGCTAATAAAAAAATATAGTGTCTTTGGCTTTTCTATAAAAATTTCTCCATTAGCTAAATATTCACATTTTACACAAAAAGTGATAACTCACCTGAAACTTGATATGTCTGTCCTAATAACGACCGAACATGTGAGTTCATAAGTAATAGTACATAAATTATTAATCCGACGTCATTTATTTGCATTACCTATTATTTTACAGAATCTCCTGTTGCCGAGGAATGCTTATGTCGGAATGGTATCTGCATCGAGCAACCAACAACAAGAACTCCAACGACATCAGCGCCAACCACCCGGAATCCATCCACCCAATCTCCAACCACTCAACGTCCTATCACCCAATCTCCTACCACCCAACCTCCTACCACCCAATCTCCTACCACCCAACCTCCTACCACCCAACCTCCTACCACCCAACCACCTACCACTCAACCTCCTACCACCCAACCTCCTGCCATAATACGATCTCAAGAATACAAAATTCGTGATGGTGAAACACGTCAAAAGCAAAGTTCCAATAATCGAAACGGACCGAAAAGCATTGCTTAAACTTCGTCGTTCGAGTTCCATTGTTTTCTTCGTACGACCTGCTATTATACTAATGCATTTTAATAATTTTATCGTAAACAATTATATTCGAAATAAAGAACTGCCATAATTATGTTCGGAGGATTCATCGCTACATGTCGGTTAAGTTTAAACTCTATAAATACGCAGATATTCGTTTGTTTCAGTTGCCAACCCAGAGGGGTCCAGAGCTTATTAAAAATCGTTTTACGCATCAAATTGTTTCATAATTACTAGTTTTTACTTAAAAAATGATGAAAACATTAATTAAGCAGGTACCGAGGTACCCGTTTCGTATTCTAAACAATTTTTAAATATTAATGATGGTAATTACGCAGGTGATAACACTAGCCTTTTTTATTAATCTTATGGCCCACCTGTATCTCTGGTTTTCTGATCAACTAATTGTTTTGGTACCTAGTTGTTAACAAATAAAGTGGCGTAGCTAGGTAAGTTACTGATGATCGGAGTTTCCCATTGGAATATATGAAGAAAAAAAAAACAAAAAAAAACAACAAAAAAAAAACAGACTTATTCGTAGGAAAAGTAGGATAATATTTTTAGGGCTGAAAGTCCACTCTCATTTTCCTCAAATGGAAATAAGTAAGAGAAACATTACTACCTACCGTTTTTCTC
Source organism: Ericerus pela (assembly GCA_011428145.1). Classification (NCBI taxonomy): domain Eukaryota; kingdom Metazoa; phylum Arthropoda; class Insecta; order Hemiptera; family Coccidae; genus Ericerus; species Ericerus pela. Next base: position 354,976 of record WOFM01000467.1, read on the forward strand.
AACTGCGCAAATGTTCAGATTTTTTATGAACATACGTGTTTTGGGTGACTTGGCCCATCTATATACCCACTTTAGCTCGAATCAATGGGGGAAAAAATATTATCATAGACCTGGTAAATTGAATTGTGCAAGTAGTCCAGCAGGCATTACTAGGTCTAAGCAATAAATTCGGCAGAATGAAGACTCAGCTCATTTATAGCATGGACGATTAACAGTAAAATGTCAGTGTGTGCATCAACCTATTTCTTAAATATTATTGTTTTAAACACGACAGTTAAAACATGTGGTCTTAACGATGGAAATACTTAGGTAGTTATTATGGTCAATAGTTACAAACTGCATTCACCAAATTATTTCTGCAATGATTCACACTGTCAAAAATTTTAAAGGCAGTTGGCGACTCACTACAGACCATGTCATTACATCTGTAAGACACATATTTTCTACAGACAAACAGACTACACTGTTTTTGGAATTGAAAAAGTAGTTGTGGGAACTGACATACCTTGTCCTCTATAAAATACATTTGCCAGTTATAGCCGGTGATAAGATGGCTATGAGGTCAAGTTCACTGCTTGTAGGTGGGAAATATGTAAGTCCCACGTTCGATTGGGGTTTGTTATTTTCACATCCAACAAACTCTAGGCGTTCACTTTTGTTCACTTGTAATTCAAATTGTTGAATTAGTGATAATAAAGTTCACTTCTGTAGAGTAATAGAGCTATGAGGATGAGATAATATTTTTTTAAATTATGAAAGGTAAAGAATGTAACTTTTTTCTCTTCATCATTGCAAAATCTTAAATAATTAATATGTTCTTCTGTACCTGAGGAAGAACTTCTATTGCAGTATGAGAACAAATTAATCGCAAGTCTGTTACTAAACATAACCAGTTCTTTTAATGAACATTGGTGGTGTGTTCAGAATAATTGTGGATTTTCAGGTTAAGTAAGAAGTAATTTCGATGTTCGATTCTTTGTCATTATATTCCATCATGTAGTAATTAAATTATTTAATTCTAGTTCATTTCATATTTTTTATTCTAAATGTAGTAATATGCTTTGAAAATTTCTATGAAAAATCAATCTTATCAATTATGAAGGTTTCACCTTTACACTATTATATTCCTATGAACTGAACGAAATTGCACATACTTTCAGCCCACTGATTCACTCACATTTTCTTTGGGCGTGAAAATAACAAACCCCGGTTCAATTTGTCAAACTGACAAAACCTTCGTCTGGTGATCCTTGATGTGTGCTGGACATGCACACACCCAAATGGTGCATAGTAGAACTTACAATTCTCTTTCCTAACTTAAATCACCAATAGATGGCGCCCTATACAGTGAAAATATAACCCATATAGGTAATGTAAGCCTGTGCATATAGGTATAAAAGCTGTTTCAAAGTCCACCTAACCTCCCACAGCATCTAGCATCATTCAACTCACGTTGAGTGTTTCTAGGGGGGAGTGTGAGGGAACTGCCACACCTTATCCTGTATAAAATACATTCGCCAGTTATAGCGGGTGGTGAGATTGCCATGTGGTCAAGTTCACTGCCATCAGCTGGCAAATATGTAGATCCCAGATTCAATTCCCCAAACCAACAGTAGTCAATTCCTTCGTGTTTCTCAAGTGTAGAGCTAAATCCTAAACAGCTGAGATACAGAGTTCCTTTCATTTGTAGATGACCAGCTGTTCTTCATAATTATTATTTTATGTGTAGATGTTGTTGAACAGTATAAATAAATTACAAAGTGAAAAATATGTAATATTGCGATGAATGCAACTATTGTTAATTTTAAACGAAATTAGCAATTTACATGAGATTTTCATTATTTTTAAAGAAAGTTGCATTTTATGTGACAAAGAAAGAACAGAATAGGTATAGTTGCTATATGCATGTATTATTGAAAGTTAAATATACCAATGAGAAGGTGTGTCTGCTAGACGGGGTAAAATCTTCTACTATGCTAATTACAATAACTGAACCACTTAGTCAAACACAAATTATTGTGGTACCTGTTTGTTTGTGAATGGATATTAACATTTTTATCATTTCTAATATCGCAAGCGTTTACTATAATATTTAATTAGGTACTGGATTTTTTCCTCTTCTCAATTCTCACGAAGATCCCCTGAATGGGACGCGAAATAATGTCCGTTCCTATTAATATGTCTTCCATTTTTTCAATGGATTCTACGCGAAATTTTCGAAAAAACGATGATAAAATTATCTTCATTTCCTTCAGAGCGAATTTTTGACCTGCAAAAAAGCAATTTTATTCTCAAATAAATATTTCACCATAAAATCGTACCTGTAATCGCGTAGCCACCGCTATTCTCCGTAGGTACCTATCAGCATAAATCTTATTTGTCTCTCACCTATAGTTACAATTTCTTGGCTTGGCACTAAATGGAATATATGCGTAAGGATGTCGATTCTGCAGCTTATCAGGGAAAAAGTTTGATGGATCAAATTTTTCAGGATTTGGAAAGTACATAGATGATCGATGAATTTGGTGGATGTGAATGAAAACGACGGCCTTAGCTGGAATCATGTAGTTTCCTGTGGAAAAAAATTAGATAAAAAAAAACAAATTGACGTGTGTTCAGAGAGGTTGCTGTCGTTCACCAACTGAAACCGCCAGATTATTAATTTAAAAATTGAAATATTTTCTCACCTAACTTTACATCGGTGTTCAATTCCCTTGAAACAACAGGTGCTGGTGGAAATAATCTCATTGTTTCTTTAATTACGCAATCCAAATATTTTAGCCTTGCCAGATCATTGACATCAGGATATTGATCGGAGTTATTGAATATAAGGTCGAGCTCTCCAAAAATTTTTTCCTTGTGTAATTAACGATAATTGAAAATTTGTTAATTAACAATATTTCGGAGTTGGGGCATGTGACAGGAACTTCGGCTTGAAATAAATTATTATACCTACTTAAGCGAAACTTAGTCAAAATTACAGTGGAAACAACATTATTGCTTCCCTTTTATGGGTAATCATTTGACTAATACAAATTATAAGTAGGTACTTATATTACGAACTCATCTATGGTAGTGAGCTCCTTAATATATTATGTTGGTTATCTACTTGAGAAGTGACTTCCCAATATTTAGAGATGCAGGCACTAAATCAGTTAGCATTTTTGGGTGAACGAATACAATATTAAAAGCAGGTAAACATAATTAATACTAATAAGATCTTTCGAATGAAGTGAGGTAATAATGATGACGCACAATTGTGCCAAATAGTTCTTTCTAAAATATGATCGAAAGATGAGAGTTATCTATGTAGGTATTGGAATATATTATAAACTACAAAGAGACGGCTATAACCGTGTGCTATATGAATGAATGAGACACAGAGCAATGTAGAATGAGTGAGGTGGAGAATATTTGACAATTTATGAGCATGGTACAGGTTCGTACTTGTTAATAAATGTAAAACACAGATGTTTTGCAGGGGTTTAAAACTATTAAAAAGGTAAACACAAAGTATCGAAATTTTCACCTCAAAATACATTTTATCGTGTTTTCAAAAAAACAAATTCTGAAGTATGCTCGTTTAGAAAAGGGGTATTTACAAAAACGAAAACAAGTCGTGAGATAGTCAGAAAAATTCCAAAACACTATCAAAATTCTAGTGAAACACACTTTACCAGCAGGTTTTCAATAAAGTCATGAGAATATTTCAACGTCCGGCGCCATGAAAGTTTCTAAAAATAAGTTTAAATTTTTCTGATTTCATAACTCCAGCGCGGCAAGATTCTCTAGAATTTTAAAATGCTTGCGCAGAAATCAGTGCGAGACAAGCAGGTCTTCGAATCTTTTAAAAATCCCCATCTCCGTGTATGGGACCAGTTTTATTGTAGGCGACATTATTCTCACCACCCTCACAATGGCATAGAAAATAGAGGTCCTGGTGGTCCAGACTCTCTTCTTTAGTCAAGAAAAAAAGTTTGTCTTTGGCAATGGCGGTACAGTAAGGTTGGCAATATAAATAATACACGTGTTAATTACGTACATTATTTACTGTAAAAAATTAGTGCAAAGAATCTGTGTAAATAATGTAAATATTGTAAATAGTGTAAATAACGTAAACAATGTAAATAAAGTAAATAATTTGTAATTTTACGGAGAAAATGAAAAAATGTGATTAAAAAAATCAAGTTTAATAATATTTAATGGTATTGTTAATATTTTTCGCATACATTTTTATCCTTATAATTATTTCAAACTAAAGTAAATAAACAACAGCTTTGTAGAAACTTAAAATTTTAGACGATTTCTTATTTTATTATGAACGTATGACCACTGTGAGAACAGTCGTTCTATGGCATTTGCCATCTTCCTCCACAGAATGGAAATTTAGTTGCCCATAGACTGTAGAAGTTTTATGCCCTAATTTTTTGTCAGAGTTCGTAAAAAATTTAAATTAATCTAATCTTTTTTAAAATTTTAAATGAGATTCGATTGAAAATTGAAATATAAATTCCAAAGCACGTATCACTCATAAATTATAACTTGGGTTATGTGATCCTCATAAAAGTGATAAATGATTATGGAAATTATGGAAAATAGAGGTATTTATTATTTAATATTTATTCACGTCATTATTCACATTATTTACGTTATTTACGTTACTTACGTTATTTACATTGTTTACATTATTTACATGTAAAGAATTAAGAGTTATGTAGGTAAATAGCCGACCCTGCTAATGAATCTATAGGTAAAAACAGCGACGAAAATCCTCGAAAACCTAGTTCTGGAAGTTCTACAATAATAAATTCTCGAATTAGTTATATGAAAATTCAAAAATTATAACGAAGCCAGCTCTGTCAGGAAATAGTTTTTTTGTTTGAAAAACCAGCTAAAACGTTTGATGTGAAATCAAAAAAGAATAGTACACATGAGGGTACCTCTTGACAGAGATGAATTATCCTACTGTAACATATAATTTTATTTTATTGTATATCACACATTATAGACACACGATTCGTATTTGCACATTATTAATAGGCTACATACTTAATTGAAAATAATATTATTTGAACTCATTTCATTCTTCATTTCAAATAGCTGAAAATAATTTCAATCAGTCACACTATTCTTTTCATTCTCACAAAATATTCACTCATTATTGAATGCGTCATTCTAATATCTATGTTGACATGTTTGAACTTGTTGTCACCTCATACATTCTTGTATCATCCAAGCACTGCCTGGAACGAAATAACACACACATAAAATAGATCACACCATACATCAACAGTTTTACCATTTTTCTTTCACATGTTCATTCTTCTCAGCTGATTTTAACAGCCACAAATTAACCAATTACAAACAATCCTATAATACCGTCATTCTATGGGTTAACTTAACTTTCATACTTTTAGTATAAATATTAGCAATTAATGTACAAATCTTGTCATTTCTTTCACTTTCTGATTGGGAGTATAGTCTTTCTCATAAGTTTTAAGGGCTACAATGGCTGCGGTTATACGGATTTAATTTCATAACAAATTAAAATAATTTTAAAACGTAAAAGTGTCGTGTTTTCGTCACCGAACGTACTTGTAAGGTGTTGTTTTTTTATTTTTTTTTTACACAAGTAGGTATATATGTGTCTCGCAAAGGCATTACATGTTCATACTTCTTATTCTTAAGATTAAATCTAGACTGACATTTTTAACTCACTTGTACATCTGGGTGATTTCCCACGGCAAAAATGACCCAACCGAGTGCTGATGAGATTGTGTCATACCCCTAAAATAATATATTAATTTAGTTTGTAGCCTGTTCAATTTACATACATCGAGTTGAAAATAAATAAATTATGTAGGGGAGAGTGGTACACAGTGGAACTTCTTAAATACAAGAAGCAATTTTTTTTTTGTTCAGAACACCAATGATACTGGTTAAATACCTCATTTTATAAAATATGCATTCTTCCTTTGTTACCTGTGATTTATTGCTTTCCTATGTCTGAAGTTATTTTTTTAATTATTTTTCGGTTTATATAGAATTTAAAAAAAAGTTTCAAAAGGCAGGTCTTTACATTATTATCTTTAGTTACTATTTCTTCTACGTTCGTGCACAATTTCAGCCCAAAATATTCATACCAAGTATTCTAAAAATTGATTTCATGAAAATATTTCTATGGGTACCCAGAGGAATGGCTAAATGTGCGTGGTATACAGTGGAACTAGGTACATAAAACCCCAATTGTGGAACACTAATTTTACTCTTTGATACCTATTTTTAAAGTTTTCTGGAGTTATTAAAATAAATTCTAATTCAAATATTTATTTTGACAATTTAATATATAGACTACAGTTTTGAAATTTATTCAAGTATTTTTAAATTAATGTTTTCAATAATTTATTAATTTTGCAATTATTAACTCGCAGAAAAATATTTAGGTTCTTAAGTTTTAATTATGATTTTTCAAAAATAGAAATTCATTGATGCAGCCCTTATTATTTTTCTTAGTTAAATATATCATATTTTTTACCTGATTTGCATCATTTATGTTCATCCTCCATTGGGTACGACATGCTATCTCACTGTGTACCACACTTATAGTACACATTGGAACAATTTTTCACTATTTTTAAATCATGTTTCTCTGATTATTAACTAATTCATTTTGGATGTCAAGCAACTTGATCGATGCAGAAAGATAAGCTCAATTTCCACTTGTCAATTTTAAATTTTGATACAAATAAAATTTGAGTTGTTATAGCCAAACATACAAAAAATATCCCACTGTGTACCATCCACCCCTACCTTGACCCATTCTTCAAACCTCAGTGGCTTTCGAAGGATGCAAAATTTCAACTTCTCATATTTTATTGTGTGATACATCATTGAGTATACATTTTTTGAGGTGCTCATTTCAAATTGATTTCAGATTTGACATTCGTCTTGAAATATAGGAAAACAAAAGAAAAAATGGTGGGTTTAGGGTATGATATTTTATTTTTTACGCAAGATTACATAAATTCAGTTTATTTCAGCAATACTTTGTTCTTTATGCAGGGGTGGAATGCTCGAGTGATGAACAGGGAAAGGATTTTTATATTTCGTAGAATTCCAAATATTTTCATTTTCAGCAGGGGTTGAACACTTGGATTAGGTATTTATAATGATCGATAATTATAATAGTCATACCACCCTACTTATACTGTATAGTATTAGAACAGAATCAATATCTTTATTATCAATGCCTATATGCGTACCTATATATTTTATTTGAATTTGTCACTCACACTAGTGTCACCAAATTTTTATACATACCTACCTGCCACAGCTATATTATTCATCTTCAAATTTTGATTCTTAGTCAGTTTTCATTACAAAAATTAAGAAAATGGCAATTGGGGAGAAATTCTGTCAAGGATGATCATGTGATTTTCATGTGGAACTACATATGACTCGCTACTGCAGATAAGACATTCTTTTAGCTGACTAGACCAGCAAAACACAAAAAGTGACGAAAAAAAATCGACATAAAATGTACATGCCCAACTCAATCTCTACTCCCTCCTACCATTTTTTTAAGTAATAAAGGAAAAATCTGTTGTTTTTGTTTTTGTTTGTTTTCCTTCTACACTTGAACTTTTGATGGAACTATCCTAGAAATATATTAATCGACACTGCAATATGTATGTAGATAGCTGGTGTAAGGTAATAAATTAAAAAATTACTGCTCCTACTTTCAATGCTCAGATTTTTTTACTTTTTTAAAATTAGAATGTTTTTTTATGAACGTTTGCTGGTTACAATAGAAGTGAAGTATCATTAAATTTAGATTAATTAACTGCAAATTTGGTAGTGGATGAATACACGATGTGAAATGAAGGTGGTGGTGTGATATGACTATTGTGGGATGATGTCATATTTGACCAATATGATGATGAATGATCCTACTCTAATTATTCAGCTTGTACAAAGTTGTTCTAGATAATTGTTGAAGAGCATCTGGAAGGTGATGATGTGCCAGCAAATATGACACATTTTTTGAAGGTCCCTAAGAGGTGGATATGCCACCAGAAATGAGGTACATATCCCTGAGGACATAAATCCAGGCTAATAGCGGAGTATGTCAGCCCTCTGAACATTTTTTTAAGCTGATATTGAGGAATATTTGATGATTTATTGCCTCACTTTAGAGGCATAAATGAGGTATAAAATCAAGAGTACACACGCCTACTGCATTATACACTACATTTTTGATGCGTATTCTGGAGTGTATGTCTACATGAGCATTACTTGGCAGATACATATTCCATTTTTTAGGACATATTATGTGGCGTATGTCTGCATCCATTTTTCAAAGAGTATTATGTGGGGTATGAAATATTTCTCCTAATCTTATTTTCAAAGATGTAATATTAAAATTCAAAAATAAAATGTGAAAAAATAGTAATATCTGAGCCCCTAATTGGACCAGCGAATCCTCAAACCAACAGCCCACATTATCGAATGATAATTACATTGATATTCTGCACATAATTGTTTGTTAATAATTGTTTTCCTCCCATTTGGGGCCCCTGTGTCTCATATGGAGAGTCAAATAAAAAAATTTGCGTCAAATATAGAATTACTGCATCTGAACATATGATGTACTATACATTATTGTTCATAACTAATTTTATATCTCCTTTTTGAAACACTTGGGGATTAGATGGTAATTCCAAAGAAAAAATGAACATCAAATTTGAATTCGATGTTTTCAAAAATTTCTGCTTCAAAATATGCCTAATAGAAGTGACACCTCCTTTGAATTTATTACACCCGGAGGAATTAGGGACTGGTACCTGCTTCGAAATATACCTGGTAGAATAGTGTACTGAAATCTGCTTTGAGGCATATTTTTAGTGTATTTCAAGGTGTACTTTGAGGCATACTTTGAAACATATTTTAAGGCATAATTTGAGGCTTATTTTGTGGCATATTTTGAGATGTGTTGTAAGTTTTATTTTGAGGCGTATTTGCACAGCCTACATATGCCTTGAAATACACCTAGTAGAAATCAGAGGGTATGTCTTCAAGCGTATATGCTGCGGACATACACCTCGAAATACATATGGCTAAAATCAAGGAGTATGTGTACAAACATATACACTGTAGACATACGCTTCAAAATATGCTCGTGTAAATGAGGCGCACTCTAATCATATTTTCACAGACAGAAATGTCAGCGTATAATACGTCTTAAATTTGCCAGTAAGGGTGGTAGGTGAGTATGTCTCATGTCATGAATGTATGTGTGGTTGAGAGAGTGATACAGTATGACGCAATTACATTCTTGTGTAGAGCATATAAATTGTCAGAACAATTTAATGGAATGTTATATGAACAGGGTGGATGAAAGTTTATACAATCGGTGTGATAATAATTATATGAATATAAGAGTTAACGAATACAAATGTATCATTACAGAATATAACAGCACTTACTCCGAACATAAATGTATCCACTTCTTCTTGAATGTCCTCAAATGATAAAGGATTTTCACGAGCTTCTGAAATATCCAGAAGTAAATCTAAAAATGCTTTTTTTGACTTCTCTTTAGTTGGAGCTGTAACAAATCAAGATTATAATTGATATACTTAGTATTTTTTCCTCATAACCTCATTCAATGTACAGTCGGGACTTTACCTTCACAAGCAATTTTTTCAACTGCATCGGCTGCAAGTCTTCTCTTTTCTATAGCTTTTTTAATGACCTATGTAGAATATAATACACCCTTCGTCAGTTAATCTGTAAATTAATGATTTATTGTAGTTACTCAGAATGACGATAATTACATTCATGGATGTTGTATGCAGAACATTCAATGATTTTTGCTGTTGACAACAATTGTTTGTCAATTTGTGGACCAAGTCAGGATACATGAAAACATTCAGCATGCGAGCTGCAACCATTTCTGTAATTCTGAAAGAATTTATTCGAGGCTGCTGTAATCCTCTTACACCACCGTGCAAATATCCCGCACCAAAAAGATTTTCATCAACGAAACATATTTTTGGGTGAATTTTGTTTTTCATTTAGGGATTGTGGGCAGCAGGATATCGACTACATTTTTTTTTACTTAAAAACAAAACAATATGCCCACTAAGAAAAGCGAGGAAATATCCTCAGTAAACCGGTTTCACACATCCCGACATTTATTGCCATTCAATTCTTACCGTATATGCAATAAGTATTAAACAACACGAGCAAAAAAATATATTCTAATCTTCTAAGTGAAGAATAAGTATTGGCAGTAATTTCGATTGTAGCTTGGTGTGGTTATTAACTGCCATTGACCAAAACCACTAGAAAATATAATGCTAAATCAGTTTTTCCAATCAAAATATCAAGTGAAATCTATTATTCTCAAACATTGCAGAAAGTTATTATTAAGTTACCAGCAATAAAAAAAAATATATATATATATATTTTAGATGTGACATAATTATGTCCGTGACATGATAAAAAGTATAAATAATTATTCATATTGGAATTCCATAAAAAAATTTTCAGGGATGAAAGGAACCAGTTTGCCGGGCCTGAGAAAATTAATGAATGACGGCCTAATGTTAACGTGTTTCATTAAGGCGAGGGAAGGAGGCATGTAGTAAAAATCAAAAAATATAATATAGTGTTAGTGGGTAAGTTAGGCTCAAAAAAAAAATTGTCTCAGGTGGCCAACCAGCCCCAAAAATGGATCAGTTCACCGAAAGATTAGCCTAATCCTTTTTGGCCCCATCCTCTCCTGAATATTTCGACCAAATCTTTGAGGCAAAATGAAATACATCGTCAAATATTTTACTTTTGCGTGCTGTTAATGAATTCTGTTGATCTTCCTTGCTGAATGTTCATTTTTATGCCCATTGCAGCCTCTGAAAAGAATAATAAAATTTAAAAAATTAGCCTTCTTCGATTGCATGGATCAAATGGCATGACTTGCTTTACAGTGCATTAAAAATAATTTAGTTTGTGGGAAAATCGTCCTATACAAAGGACAATTACACTATTGTAAATTTTTATATTGAGTTATTCCTCAATGAACATCCAATGTTTCGCAAAAGTTGTCCGTCTACATCTGTTAGCAGTATCTACTGTTCAGTAGGTCACCTTATAATTAATCAATACTATCGTGAGTAATATTTCACGAAGGTTGTGCTGGGCCAATACCAACTGAAAGTTCTGTTAGACAATGATGGAAGTAACTAGAAGCACAGTACTGTCACTTTACAGGCTAAACAACACTTGGTTGGTCATTACGATCACATTATTTGAAATTCACAAGACAAACTTGTGCTCGCTGTCAAGTCTGTTTTATTTGTTAGTAGTCAACCTGTCTATTTGGAAGCAGAATGACAACAAAAATTACGCCAGAATCTGTTCAATTGGTTTGTACGCGATTCCACATCCAACTAAAAATATGTATAAAAAAATTTGTAAGAGCTAAATAAAGATAGCTAGCCTTCCTATCATTGCTAATGTTTCAGTAAGTATTGTTTTGAAGTTGTTTATGTAACATTTTGCCTGCACTGGTAAATTTTCACTTACAACCCTCCCTCGTAGAAACAGATTTTATGCATTTTTTTCTTATTATTACTTTAAGATTACATTTCTTCACCATATTAAACTTATGCCAGGTATACTGCCCGCATCAACTCCGCCATTTTCTCTTCTTAGGTATCCTTCATTCTGATGAGCATCCGCTCTATGAGTGGTGCCTCTACTCGCTGCGCCACCTATCAAAACAAGTGTTTTGTTCAACTCTCTCCGGATTTTCTCCTGCTACTTTCACAGCCAAGCAGCCAAGCAGCCAAACAGCCGCAGCTGTGACTACTATAATACTATTGGGTAATGTGGAAGTTTGTAGCTATGAACTGGCCATGCAACAACTAATGACTTTTTTGCTTTTAATAATGTGTTTTAATTTTGTGATTTGTCAATACATGAAGACGGCTTTTTGGTTAAAATGTATTGATTTCTAAGGCAATGGGGCAAGGCTCGGTAATTAGTTTCGACTACGAATAACTGTTTTATTTTTCTGAGCTTCTTCTCTTCTTATTAGTCAAATTTAGTAAGTTTAAATTCAAACATTGTGTAAAATTGGAAAAACAGTAATTCTGGTTTACCTACTATCTGTGTTACCAACTGAGCCTGAAAACTTGGCATCTGGTTTCCATGGAATGATCGTAAGATCGACTAAAATATAGTTTTTTGTGTTGTTTATGATAAATATATTTCATGTTGGTCTAATCACTTTAGTAGAATAATTAGTCATCCCAAGTTGGATAACACACTTTCCGAAATATTGAAGAAATAGTCACAAAATTTAACTAAAACCTGCTCCCATATGAAGACTATTCCTAATCTTGGAAAAACGGTACCTAAGTTAAAATTATTGGTGATTTATGATCATTCTCATAATTATGTTTTTATGTTCTTTGAGTGAAACATAATTTTAATTATACCTACTCCAATATTATTACATAAAGACTATATCCCATCATAATTTCTGGAGTATTCTTGGAATCCTGGAACAAAAACTAATTAAAATTTTAAATATTCGTTCTCACTTATTTACAAACCAAACTTAAATGTATTCACTATCATATTCCTTTCTTTTGTAAACTTATGTACTTGCGAATGAAGTGGGGCCTAAATATTTCAAATCTTTCTACTGGTTCACTCACAACAATGCTCCAAATTATACTCATCGTGAATAATGGAGCGCTATAAGCTTGAGGTTGTGCCAGTGACTCTTCGAAGTAGTTTTGCAAAGGTGGGAGAAATTTACAATTTATCCAACTTTTTAGAAATGAAATTTCCAGCTTTTGGAAATTTGAAAAATTGACATGGGAAAAAAAGAGTCATCAGTTAGTATGACTTCGCTAACTGCATCAGGTTTTCACCGACTGAGATTGAGCATACCCACCCTCTCCTGTATCCTGCGGAGTGAGGTTGCATCATCACCCCAAATTAATCACTGTAACACGCATTCAATCCTCGGCCGTCTTACTATAATATTATAATATTGACTTTAGGTATATCTTTGACAGTTTGCTAGAAACAATGCAAAATGAACGTGATGCCGAGGCGCTACCGATATATTGGCCAATAAATCAGAGCTAAGGTATCAATTATATAAATGAAAAGAGGAGAAGAAAAATAGCAGCCCAGAGAAGAAAGAAGAAATTACGAACAAATATGCAGAAGCGAGTAGCAGAGGCAGTTGTCATGGCTGTAGCCACGAGTCCTGTGCGCACTGGCGATGCGCAGAGGACTCGACATGACTGGAGAGACTGGGTTGAGGCGACGCCAACCAGTTGTCTAGCAGCGAGGCGAGAGCTAAGGTGTGTGACAACGAGATATTTTATTCGTCCTTGTGACGTTAAACCAACACAAGTAAACTCCTCCACAACATGGTAGCAGGAGCACGGTGTCTTACACTGGACCTCGAATTCATTTAATTCGTTTTCAATCGAAATTTAATTTCGCGAATCGAAACTTGGTTTCGGAATTCGAAAATTAATTTCGCCGATCGAAACTTGGTTTCGGAAATCGAAAATAAATTTTACAGATCGAAACCTGGTTTCGAAATCCGAAAATTAATTTCGAACATCGAAATTTGATTTCGAGAACCGAAATTTAATTTTGAACCCACACGCTTCCACTAGTCAATGACTCTCATCCGTACCTAGTACGCATTTAACAGTCTCGTTAAGAATTAACCTAACAGTTAATCCCAAACCTAAACAGTTTGATTAACGAGACTGAATCTCAATTCAGTTCTATTTCTCTATACCCCGTATAGTAAAACATTTCCTAATTGTTAATTAGTATCGAAATGACCTTCGTAATTGCCGCTAATACTAGGCTGACGAAAAAATAATTCACAATTATTTTTCCGCCGCCCCCAGCGCCTTTTATTACGTATATTATTACGTATATTATTCCAAGAATAATATACATTGAATTCAAAAATTCGTCCTAAAAATATTTAGGCTGTATCAGATACAGAAAACATCGCTAAGCGTTAGCGCATATGGTATATCCGTCCTTCAAAACGAGAGAGATGGAGAAAAATATTACCATCCCTATCTCTCTCGCACTCACGCGTTTTAAAAAACGTTCCAGAAAAGAGACGAAAATACCATCTTTTTGATCGAATTTCTGAGGAAATGTAGCGATCGTGTTGAAAACAAAAGATTCGCTTCAACCAATCGGCTCTCACCAGCCGATGAACAGTTGAAGAAGTTCGTATGAATTTTTTGTTGAGTACGCACACATACGTAAAAGGGTTCGTAACCCTTTATGCATTTACGCACACAAACGTAAATTATGCATCACGCTGCAGCAGCAGCGACATCAGCGTGTTTAACACGACGTACCCAGGGTGTACGAATCTATTCACGATCACAATCATTTTCGTGTAAAATTGTGATCGAGTTAAATGTGCGTTTCCGCAATTGACCGTTTTTTTGCCAAATTAATTAGCAATTTTGGCGTAAATTAATAAATTTTTTCGTAATTAATTACGTAATTTGTGTATTTCATTCCCCCCGGAGTGTAGTGGCGTAGTTTCCGTAAGGTGCAGCCAATTATTCACACAAAAACCGTAAGTACACTTACGAAAATTTTCAATCTTTAGTATATCGCCTAAAGTGCCTCCATATTTTCAATATGCATTCGTAACCCATTGTTACAAGCCTAAATTATAGGCATTCGGACTCAAATTATATAATTTTTATTGATTTGTTACCCAAATTTGTAACCTCAATATTTAGTCCGAACAAATTGAAAGCAGCCAAGATCGCAAAACGATCTTAGCTGCACATGGCTTAATAATTCTATACGTAATTTAATTACAAATTCAATTCGGTTTGTGACCCCATGTTTGCGCTGAAATAAATTCCTGGCTGCATAAAACATGGAAACCGAAATGAATTCGAATATCTTTATTCGTTTGTAAAAATTTCGAAATCGATGTTTCGCCCACGGGTCATGCCCGATTTTTCGTTTTTTGCAAAAACTTAGGAAAAAATTCGAAAACATTTTTTCGCAAAATCGAAAATAATGTTTTCGCCCACAGGTCATGCCCGATTTTTCGTTTGTTGCAAAAAACTTAGAAAAATTTTTTTCGAATTCATCTCTTTCGCAAAATCGAAAAGAATGTTTTCGCCCACGGGTCATGCCCGATTTTTCGTTTTTCAAAAAAACTTAGAAAAAATCGAAAAAACAAAAAACGATTTCTTAAAATCGATCGATCATGACCCTCTCAATTTTAATTCTTTCTGTTCTCAGAACATGAGTCAACAGAAACATACGTCGCGTAGCGACGACATCGATGTCCTCCTCGATCCAGAGTCTTTACTGATGGAGGAGGAGGAGCAAACCGAGGCATCAATGCTTCGTGAGACAGATGCAACCCCAGCGCCACAACCGCGCTGGGTAGATGAGATCGAGGTGGAGGAGCTGCGAAAAGCGGCGGGTATTCTGCCGGGCACGCAGCAACCTCCGAGTCACCCATCAACCACACCCGTATGAATGGACGTACAGCCTACCAGCCGAGCGTCCACTCACGGCACCAGCGACGTCACCGATAGTGACGATGAGCGCGAACAGTTCGTAGCGGTACTCGAGGATGCTGAAGAGTACGCAAAATCGCTCGAGAGAAAACTCGAGCAACCACACGTACCACAGTACGAAATCAACGCACTGTCTAATGAGGACAGTGCGATCGAGGCGACCATTCGAGACCTCGAGTACGTACCACGTGGCCTCGCAAGAGAAACCTTGCGCAGGGCCAGGCAGGAAAAACGAAAGTTGCTGGTCCTGCAGTCGACCATAAAATGGAATGTGCAGCAGCAACAATCGCACCACCCGTCCCCATTCGTACCGGAGGTACGCGAGGACGCTACGGAGAAACGTCGCAGGGAGGAACAAGAACGCTGGGACGCTAGGGCCTTGGAACTAGCGAGAGAGCTTGGAGACGCTCTGCGTAAGGAGGCCACCGCCCGTAAGGTGCTGACCTCCTTGCAGAAAAAAGTCCGCGAGCTCTCCGCTAAGGTTCATGAGGACCTTGGCGTCCAAGCAGCGCAATTCATTCATCAATACCTCCCGGATGCCACCAAAGCATCCGAACGTGAATGTTCGCCACTGCCACCATCACCAGCGACTGAGGAACACCGAACCCCAGCAAGGGGACTGCGGGGCCAGCCTGGAATGGTGACAGGTAATGAAAACTCAAATTCATTAGATAATATAATATTTCCTGAATTAAATGAGGGTGAACCTAGCCCCAAAAGGCAATGTTCCAACCAACCCTCATTATCTCAAAATCACTCTCAATCAATCGACACGTCGTGTCGCGAGCTATCGCAAAACTCGATAGAAAACGTAACACCCCTGGCAGTAGCGATGGACTCAAACTCCATCGAAAAACCAACATCCGAAAACTATATTTCGAAATGTTGGGAACATGATCCTAAAGATCAAGTTGATGCCGGGTTTGCAAATCTCAAACCACCTAAATTTTATTTAGAAAAGTGGGATGGCGATATCCTAGGCTATCCTGGGTTTATTAACGGATTTAACAATTACGTTAACAAACGAAAAGATATCGCTATTCCACAAAAGATCAACCTACTGCAAGGGGCTCTACCGAAAGTTTTAGTAGAGAAAATAAGTCATTTTTCCCCTGACAACGTTGGCTACATCCAACGCCTAAAATTCCTAGATAGTAGGTATGGGGACGAATCCAAGATTCGAGCTGAAATGTGGCTAAAAATAACTGCATACACGGCAACCACTAACGATACAACTTCAATCTTAGACACGTTAGACACTCTTACCATTATGGTAGATAGGTATCGCTTACTTGCAAAAGTAATCGATGAGGAACAACTATTCAATATAGTAATTAAAAAATTTCCTCCCCGATTGTACCAAAATACTTTAAAAAGTAACGAACGCAATGTTAAACATTTGTTCGAAGCGGTTAGATCGTTCATTAAAATTAGGGAATTATCGGAGCCTATCTGTACCTCTGTATCAAAAAAGGTCGATAAACCTAATCAAACCCCACAAAATAAAAATTCCTCTCAACCTAAAGGCAGGAGAAATTTTGCGATAATCTCTTCAGAAAAGAAAGCGAACGAAAGAGGAGAGAATAAATCCAATCCTCGAAAGCGACCAGCACCACGTTCGAATCGCACAAAATATAGGGACACTAATGAATCTCTATCTACTACAGATGCAGAGGGGATCCTATGGGTCCAGCTCCCATCCGGCCAACGCATACCGGCATCAACGGTGCGTACGCCGCCCACTCCAAACACGCCCTGCATTTTCTGCAGTGGTGACCATCATGGTCACCTATGCAGAAAGAAGGGTACTTTGGAGTCCCGGCGCGCACATTACGAGCGATACCGGCTATGTCATCGATGTGCAACATCGCATACCAGTACCAGGTACTGTAAGGCGCTACCACCCGCGAACTGTAAATGGTTCCAGTGCGGAAGTAGCGAGCATCACTCGAACTTATGCCCCGTGATCGAATATCCGATCACGGAGGGCAAAGTTGCAGCATGGATCGAGCAGTTGAAGGACTGCAAGCAATACTTGCCACCAGGTAACCTGTTTGATAAACAGCAACAAAAATTACCTGTACCCGATCCTAAACAAACTGTACAATTACAGACGACTGCAGCTTCCGTAGAAGAAACCGGTAGTCTCGTTGCCCAGCAACGCCAAGAGGATGAGAACCTGAGTTCCGTGTCCGCAGTTCCAGTGTTAAGTGAGTGTCTATCATTTTTTACTACTAAAGATAATGACGCTCATTTCTTAACGTTTTCATCGTACATTCTCGCTCCAAATGCCAAACAACCAGTGAAAATTAACGGCTTTTTTGATTGCGGAAGCAAACATAGCTATATGTTTTACACATATGCCTATAAACACCTCAGAGAAAATTTTTCTGAGTTCGCAGAAACAATCAAATTTAGAGGCCTAGCTGGACAAATGTCAAAACAAATTCGCACACAAATTGTAAAATTTGAATTATTCAAACGCGATGGAACCAAGGTTCAAATGGAAGCCAACACGGTTCCCCACATCGCGAATAACCTCTCCGAATTTGATTTTGACGAATTCAAAAACCGTTACCCACGATATTCCAATATCGACTTTTCTGGCTTGGACCGAGAATCCACGATACATTTATTAGTTGGTAACAATTATATGTGGTCGTTTATAAAGCACATTAAGCAGTTATCCCCAACCCTGACATTAATCGAAACAGATTTCGGAAAAATGTTAGGAGGATTCTTAGGAAAACAAACCGAATGTGACGCATTCGAACCATCATTCTTCACATCACCTGAAAGTATCGAAAATTTTTGGAAATTGGATACCCTCGGTATCGAAACCAAAAACCTCGTTGAGGACGATGCCGAAACTGAAGCATTGCACTTATTTTATAAAAATATAAAATTAGTGAACAACCGATACCAAATCAGGTGGCTATATAAATATAGCCCACCACCATTAGTCAACAATAGACAGTTAGCATTCAAACGATTAGAAAGGCAATTGCCCAAATTGCAGAAAAATCCAGAATTTTTCGTAAGATACGATCAGTATTTTACCTCACTAATCGACTTAGAAATGATAGAACCTATCGAAAACGATAGACCCGCGGAAGTAGTACACTACTTACCACATAAGGGTATCTACGATCCAACAAAAAGCACTCCACTCCGAGTAGTCTTTGATGGATCGGCCAAAACAAAAAAGTCTAACTTGTCATTAAATGACTGCATGCACAAAGGGAAAGTACTATTAGCTGATCTAATAGCAATGCTTGTAACCTTTCGTAAGAATCCTTACGCAATAATCGCTGATATTAAAAAAGCGTTTCATCAAATCGGATTGCACCCTGATGACAGAGATGTCACACGGTTCCTATGGATTAAAAATCCTAACAATCCGTTAACCAATAGCAATTTGGTAACATTTCGATTTTGTCGGGTTCCCTTTGGAATCATAACGGCACCATTCTTACTCGCAGCAGTGCTATTACATCACTTCCGATTGGTCGATATGGAGTTCCATGACAAGTTCTTAGAACGATTTTACGTTGATAATTTAATTGTTTCCGTACCAACGTACGAAGAAGCAATCGATTTATACATCAAATCAAATAAATTATTCAACGATATCTCAATGGAACTCGCCCAATGGGGCACCAATTGTAAACAGCTAAGAGAAAACTTTAACCCAATGCACGCATTGAGCAACCCAATTATAAAAGTGCTTGGCCTATATTGGGATATGGACCATGATGTACTTTACATGCCCAAACCAAAACCGTTTACGTCTCAATGGACGAAACGCACATTCCTTAGGGTATTATCGTCATTTTATGACCCTTTAGGTTGGTTTGCACCAGCATTCGTTCCGTCGAGAACGTTCATGAAAGTACTCTGGTCCAAAGGATTGAAATGGGATGAGAAAATCCCAGACGATCTAGAACCAACGGCCACTGAGATAATTACTGATCTCAGCAATAGCCTAAACTATTGTATACCTAGACAATTCTATCTAGGCTCTTACAATCCGAATACCTACCAACTACACGTATTCGTAGATGCGTCACAAGTAGCGTACTCAATGGCAATATATATCAGATTTAGCAATACTAAATCGAATTGTCATGCAGTACGATTTGTAACTGGAAAAGCACGCATAACACCTATGCGACCGATAACAATTCCTAAACTCGAATTGATTGCAGCACTAATAGGTGCACGTGGATTACGTTCCCTACGTAAACCGCTCAGTTTACAGAACGCACCAACATTCTTGTGGTCTGATAGCAAATGTGTTCTCACATGGCTATTAGAAAGAAAAGTCCACCCACAATTCGTAAAAAATAGAGTCGACGAAATAAAAGGTATAAAACCTGTCGAATATAGATATGTCCCATCAACGGACAATCCAGCCGATATTGGCTCACGTGGTTCCTCTACCCACGAACTCTCCGAATCACTTTGGTGGTCCGGTCCAACTTGGCTATCCCAAGATGAACAATCTTGGCCAAAGACCGATTTGAATATAATCGAAAGTCTACCAGATGAACCGACCAAAATAGATACGCCTGTATTTCATACAATGAAAGAAGTTTTATCTTCAACTTCTAAACAATCCGTATCCATAACACATGATGACGAATCAATTTTTGACAAACGTCATCCTGCCAAATACTTAAGGCAGATGAAATCTGTAAAAAGATTCATACCACACTTCTACATTGGTCCAAATACAGATCAATGTGAAGTGACACTTCCAGAACCTGAAGTTCTGTCGCAGCAGTGGATAGCTGATCCACCGAACCAAACTCAGCCACTTGATTTGACAATTACCAAATCATGCTATATTCCGAAAGATGAAATACCTTTCGAAAGTTTCATACATCTACCGTTGAACACTCCATTCAACATAGATATAATGAAATATAATACTTTATCGAAACTCGTACGCACACTTCTAAAATGTATAGAAGCCGTACGACGATTTAGTAAACAACGAATAAGGAGGAAAAGATTAATTTCACCTTATGCATCGTTAGATTTCACATTTCATTTTGCTCTACTCTGTTTCATCAGAGCTGACCAAAAGAAATACTTTGCAAAACTACTCGAAGTATTAGAAAAACGAAATCACCCTCCGTACATCTTGTACGAAAAATTTCATATCCTGATTGATCCATCTGGGATATTACGTACTGTAAATTATCTACCCGATATTGAGTACGCAAGAGACATGCTATCACCAATACTGATGCATCCTAAGTCTCACTTAACAAAATTAATTCTGATGCATACGCATCTGAAAAACGTACACTCTGGTACGAAATTTACCATAGCGGACTTTAGAAGACACTATTTTGTGCCAAAATCACTAAAAGTGTTACCTCAAATTCTAAAAAAGTCATGCACGCTATGCAAAAAAGCTGAAACAAGACCGTTTAAACAACCATCTTTTTCAGCTCTACCAGACTTTCGTCTGGTACCTTTCGTAAATCCATTCACCTATACAGGTGTGGACATTTTTGGCCCATTCATGGTATTTGACAAATACCTGCCAAAAACGAAAGCACAGTTGGCAACTCCAACTACAACACCCATTAAAAATTGGGTGTTGATCTTTACGTGCCTGTCCACGAGAGCAGTACACCTACTCTCCGTGTCAAATTTGACAACTGAGGACATCTGGACAGCGTTCTTAACGTTTTTCGCAGATAAAGGCACGCCAAAAGTTATCCTATCCGATAACGCAGCGCAATTCCACTTAATTGCGACGTACTTACCAGAGTACTGGAAAACGTTCTCCGAAGAACGAAAAATAAACACTAGCTTAGATGAAAGGGGCATTAAATGGCACTTCATCCCAGCTAAAGCACCATGGTATGGTGGAGTTTATGAAAGACTGATCGGCATTATAAAACAAGTGTTCTATAAAGTCCACGGTCATCGGTCAATCTACAAACATACCTTTCAAGCAAGCTTGAAAGATATACAAACAATGATCAACCGAAGGCCACTATGCCCATCTCCGGATGAGCTAGACCAGTTGACATTGACACCCGCACATTTCCTGCGGGCAAACTTAGGTTACCTAAGTAACCCGATTAATGAATCGATTAAAGACCCAACTCCCACAGCAAAACAGCTTATGGAGACTTGGAAGCTCGACCAAGATTACCTAACAAACCTTTGGCTAACTTGGAAGAGACAATATCTTTTATATCTAAGAGATAGACCACCAACCGCGCTATCTAATCCGGGGCGCACGGTACCATTTGTACCGAAAGTAAACGATATAGTACACGTTTTGGACTACACATCCAAACCTGGCGTTTACAAACTTGCTAAAATCATTGATTTAGAGAAATCTCGTGATGGACAAGTGCGTCACGCAAAAATAGAATTCTCAAGCAAGCAGATATCTACAAGACCTCTCAAGTTCTTGGCTCCACTGGAGTTAGATGACAGAGACGTAGATATCATCGATACGTAGTATCGTTCTCCGCTAGATCTCTCCTGATTATGACAAAAATAGACTGGACTGACAAGCCAATTTACTGACTTTGGGGTACGCCATAATTGGACATTATGCTCCTAAAAACGGCATAACTACGATTTTTTGGCACCCACTATTACTGTCATGTGCTTTATAATCAGCTTCGGGTAATAGGTGGCAGAGTGCACTACTTTATGCATCGTCGATGCCCATACGATACGCTAATTCCCAACTATTCCCTTTTACAGAATCTGTGATCTACGGCCAATAACTCGTCTCATCCTCAATCATGCAGCGTCCGGCTATCGAAAAGAACTTTCGTCGAAAGTCTCTTTTTTTCACTTGTCACCGTTACGGGATCGTAACAACAGAAAAATAAGAAACTTGTTCCTATTTCTTATTTCTGTACATATCTATTTTCACATGTTCCTATATTATAAGTGTTATGTTTGTTGTTTTTATTTATAATAAAATAACATCTTATATATAAACATGTTCGTCTAATCTTTTTAGATTTCAGGAGAATCTTCGGAGGTGGCCACCGATGGCCACCCAGGAACACCGCCCCCAGTGTCATGGCTGTAGCCACGAGTCCTGTGCGCACTGGCGATGCGCAGAGGACTCGACATGACTGGAGAGACTGGGTTGAGGCGACGCCAACCAGTTGTCTAGCAGCGAGGCGAGAGCTAAGGTGTGTGACAACGAGATATTTTATTCGTCCTTGTGACGTTAAACCAACACAAGTAAACTCCTCCACTACAGCAGTGACATAAGGAGGAGTGACTATGATAATAAATAAGCAATTAGCCATGTCAATGATGTAAGAAAAAAGAGGTATTAAGCTGGAATACAAGGACGATACCTGAATAATTCTTATAACATTCATTTCTATTATCAATCATATCTACACACACATATATATGTATAATCAACGTCAACTTCATTTATGAAGCCGTGAAGTGAAAATTGCAACGTCGCAAACTGATATCCGAGGGACCTATTTTTGACAAAAGTAGAGTTTTTCGATTTGATTTGCAAATTCCTCATTCCCAAAAGTGTAATTCATCATAAATTTGCGATTGTTTTCGTTATATTTTCACAAGTTATGCTTGAATATGGGCTACAAAAGTGAAGCTGACAACTTTGTTGAGACTTCATGGCTTGATAAGCAAAGTTGGCTTTGGTATAATAATTATAACTTTGTTAAGGTAAGTAATTCTTACATCACTGTTGATACTCAAGTATATCGTTCATGCATTCATGCCTCAAAGAGAATAATGGCTAAGTGAAAAAAAGAGTGAGAGAGAGACAGACAGAGAGACAGAGATACAGAGACAGAGAGTGAGAGAGTGCAAGTGTGAGATAGCTATGGTTAATAATACTAGGCTACGAATAAAAACAGGTAGGTAGTAATTTATTATTTCATTTCTATTTATTTTGAATTTGTCATTTATTATTAGGTAATCATTTACGAAATTTTAGAAGGATTATATGTCACATGCATCACATGTGCATTTAGACTGACTAAGAATCCCTGTTTAACTCCCCATGGATGGATTTTTTCAGGAAACATCGACGATAAGTATTTTATAAGAGGATTTAGTCTACATTTATTTGATAGTACTCTAATAGTATAATTAGGTATGGGGTGGTCCAGCCATATCCATCAGAATAACTTTGGAAAATTTATGTACACGAACGAAACGGTCTATGTTCAGACACAGAGTATATTTTTTGTTTGTATTATTATAGGTTTTATACAATCGTGTGCTTTAGGGTGTTGAAAACTGAACATTTGAAAAGTCGCTGCGTGGCTTTATGTCTTAAAACATGTGTTTAAGCCCCCCACTGCAACCAAATTTTTTTATGTAATTTTTTGGGGAGCAACGAGTATTACATTTTGGTGCTTTCACAAGCAACTCTGACGATAGATGTGCCACATTCATTACTACGTGGAGAAGAAAAAAATCTTAAATAGACAGAAGTCTTCAATCTTTTTATTTTCTCGAGTACTTTTTGCCCGTGCCTTACAGACGCAGCCAGAAACATCTGGAGGAACATACTCTTTGTCTAATCACAGACGTTTGTTGCACCAACAGTAAATTTAATTATGGTATGGTATCGATTATTAATATGAGCTTATGTTTGGGGTTACTCCATGTATAATAGGTATTGTATGGGGAGGTGGCATGTGCCTCATACCACACACGGTCTAAGTGCCAGTGCAGCCTGCTATTAGATCACTAGCCCAGATCCGATACGGCCGCTCTGTTTCTGATTAGTATAAGATACACACGCTTGTACTAAGTATAACATTAATTCATGGAACACTTACCGCATATATTATCCAAAGTACATTCACTCAAGTACGTAAATATGTCAAATCGTTCTGAATTAACCTCTCTTTGTAATCTCATCATTAGAATTTCAGTGTTGTTGATGAATACGTCGTTGAACATGTTCAAAATAGAAAAATGGAAAGAGGGAGTCAGTAATTTCCGGCGTTTGTGCCACTTCTCACCTGAAGAATAATTTTAATAATCTATTTACGAATAGATTCTATTCACCAGACTAATAAAGTAACATTCGATATAATTATGACGGTAACTCTTGTTAATGTTTGTGAAATGTTCGCCAAAACAAGTTGTAAATCTTTGGATACCTGAACGTATTCGTAAAACTTTTCATCGACGAGTTCAGAACTGAATTCATCGATGACAATAAATTGATATTCTACTTGTCAAGGACGTATATGAGAGGGTCCCTGGGGTTTCAGACACCCTTCTCCGAGACAAAAATACTTCGATCACCTCTAAAAATAGTGTATTTTTATCAGTTTTGGCGATTTTTGTTTGTGGAGATTGGGGGTTCGAAGGAACCACTGAGAATGTTTGGATACCCTTTCACGACGGAATATACGCCCTTGCCAATCCCAGTATCAGAAAAAGTTCTTAAATTATCCGTTTTCTTACCTGCGGAAGTTATTAAGCCAGTTCCCAGCCAAGGTTGCAGAAATCCATAAAGAGCACATTTATTGATATTAACCCTTGAGGATAGTATGATATGTAGAATTGAAAAGAAAAAAAAAACGTAGTGCTGCAGTAGCTACACTCACTGAGAATTGATGCGTTTAGGTAAACAAAAAAATAACAAATTTTCCATTCGTTTTTTTCCGTTTGTTTATTTTCATTCGGCTAAAAATGATAAACCATTACTTGTATGGACAGTAAATTTATGGAAACTTCTTCCTTTTTTTCGCAATACCGACATTACCTCTCTGGGTTTTGTAAAAGCTGAGAAACTACCAAGTGAAAGAGAAGAGGTCTCCATATAGTTCCAAAAATATCACTTATCTATTAACGTGTGTTTTTCTAGTTAGTTCGTTCTCGAATAACTAAAAATGATTGCATAATCGTCTAAAGATCTTGTAAGTTTTATCTTATTTCCAGAAAAACCCATCTCAGTGCTTTAGCTTGAATAGAGGCACAGAAATTATTGATTGAAATAAAGGAGGTTTGTTTCGAAATTGAAATGATATGTTCAATTGATATGGGACGTGGGCGTGCACACACAAACACAAACATCCCACAAACACAACAACAAGATTTATAACCTGATGGTCCGATGATCAAAATCTCATGTAGTCCCTATGGTTTAAAAGAAAGTTACTACCAACCTTCCAACTGTCAAATTTACACACTGCCATATTTCTACACCCTGAAACTTGTAAGTATAAAGAAGCATTTCTAGAATACACCAAAAAATGTTAATTCCTGAATGTTGTAGCTGTGTATCTGAAGCAGTGTGCTAGTTTGACCTTCAAGATATGACGGTATCGAATCTCACCCTAATCTACTTTTTAGTTATTTTTATAAATTACTTTATAATTTCTTATTTTAAAATATGCTCATTTCTATGCGATGGGGGTTAGGTGACTTTATTTTTTATTTTTTTCAGTATAGCAAAAAGAAAAGGAGTTTTTTCCTCAATAATCAATTTCAACGTTTGGTTATAATAATTTTTATCAAGCAATATAAGGGAATTTTGTACGGTTTACAAAAATTATAAAAAATGTTGTAACTGACTATATTAGGGTAGAATATCTTAGGTCTGTATTCATAGTCGACACTAACACCCGTATTCTAGAATGTTTCTTAACATTTAATAAGACTTAGTACTCATTCGACCAGATTTATCCTATACTTATACAAGGGAGTCACAGATAAAATATTATTTGAGTAGCAAATTTTTACTTGAGTATCATTCTAGAATATGGGTGTAAGTACTCACTAACCCTAATGGTCGGTTTTTAAACAACTGAGAAGCTGTAAAGTAGATAGTTTAGCTGTGAAATGTAGCCTCATTGTGCTTTCGCGTGACAAACTATAGCAAAGCTGTGAAAAAAACATAAATTTATCAAGGAATATAGCGGAGAAATGCAAGTTTTAAATTGACATTTAGATTAGTGAACGCAAAGTGTCAACTGTAAATACTAGTCTGTGTGCATAGGTGCGTGTTAAGGCATTTGTGTAACAAAGATACCGTATTAACGGTGTGAGAGTGAGATGGACAATGTAACATTCTTGAGTGGGGTCAAGAGTACATCCAAAGGAATGTGATAAACATAATGTAAGATGCTATGGTGTGGTCCCATAAATCGTCATCACTGAAGAAGAGCAGCCTGTACTGTGATCTTACATGCTTACACGTGAAAAAACATCTTCCTCCACCTTTTTCTAATAATTATTACTTACCATGAAAAATTTAAGTGTTCCTTCACTGAAATTGATATTTACCTCCACAAATTCTGCACTTCCAATATGAATCCATGGAATATCACCCATCCACATCAATACAATTGGGCCATAAAAATTGAAGTATCTTCTTGTCCATGGAGCTCTTTCTGAAATTTAAACAAAATTAAATACCTATGTACATTTTTCAGTCAGAGAGATTTCAGATAGCTGGCTACTCAAGCTAAAACATAGGTAGT
Source organism: Ericerus pela (assembly GCA_011428145.1). Classification (NCBI taxonomy): domain Eukaryota; kingdom Metazoa; phylum Arthropoda; class Insecta; order Hemiptera; family Coccidae; genus Ericerus; species Ericerus pela. Next base: position 382,085 of record WOFM01000467.1, read on the forward strand.
GATGTAAATGATCAAGAAAATTGAATGTCGATATGTATCAATTATAGGTATGAAATACACAAATCATGAAGTATTGTTTGGTATCAATAAATGGTACTGATACTTTATACGTCATCGGTATTAGAATAGGAATTGAACATAGAAAAATATAAATTTATAGAATTTAAATTTATATATAGAGAGTGAAGGAAGAGAAAGACAAGAAAGACTAGGAAAGGCTAACAGAAACTGACTTTGCTGCACTTTTTTTCAAATTGTTATCTTTCAAAATCTAAAATTATAATCTTCTGTAATCTTTTCTTTGATATGGTACCTACCAATTTTATTGACTCTGATAACTTTTACTTCATTAGGAAAACATTGGTATTGAAAGTTGTAAATGCGTAATTATATGTATTTATTTAGTAGTTTTCCGAACCCTTAAGTTAAGATCAGGCCGCATCCCTGGTAATGGCTCTTTCCTCCTCCAGCAAAAAATCAAAAATTAGATATATTTCGCCCTCCAGACTCTAGCATACCTGTTTTTAGACTTCTCATTTTTGTAACTATTCAATATGGAAATTGTTTTATGGCAACTGGCAAAATTGATTGTTTGATCCGGTATAATTATTTTTTATCATCTTATTTGGTATTCAAGATCGTATCAAAATGAAATAAAAATGCGGTTATCAATTATTTTAAGTTTTTTTAATTGATATTGCTCTCGTCTCCTTCCACTCGTTACATTTGTACATAATATTAAATTACTTGTAATAGGACATAATATAGGTACCTATAGGTAATACGAAGGCTAGACTAGAGGGGAAAGGGAGAATTCCCCCGATCCAATTTTTTTAGGTGCGGAGCATTAAAAAAAAAATATTAAATTTTCTAGAAAAATCTATTGAGGAACCGTAAAAAAATTTTCGCTCGATTCGCTCGCGAAATTGGTTTCTCGAATATTATTCAACTTCTCCGACAGATAAACTCCAGGTAGGTACTGCATCAAACACAGATGCGATTTGGAATTTTTTGGAAGATTTATAAATTTTTCTCCCCGATCCGAATTTGCCCTCCACGACCGCATCGTAGTACACGACGTATCGGATAACAAAAAATATTTACCTCCCCAATGTTGCGTTTGCCCACTGTGGAATTTCACTCTGGTAACGGGCCTGCTTATGATGCATCCACAAAGATACGCGCCGCGGCGGTGGATCTAATGGGTATTAGCTGAGAAAAATAGCACTCAAGTCTTTTACCAAAAACGCTTTTTGGCCCTTTATAAGCGAATGAAAAAAACTGTATATTCTTGCATCCCGTAGGTAGGTATATAGGTACATAGGTACATAGGTACATAGGTAGGGAATTATAGTAAATTGGCCTTTTCCAACGTTCGGATTCTACGTTTGTTTCCTTAAATTCGCCATTAAGTAGGCGTAACCGCTGGACGTATGTATATGAGTAGCGTGTAGCGTGTAGCGTGTAGCGTGTAGCGTGTAGCGTGTAGCACACTTCTGTAGTGGTAGCAACGAAAGTACATCTCCGTGGAATAAGTGCACAGTTTTCATCATCATTTCACGGGTAGCGGATTCAGAACAGAATTCTGGGAAGGCACATCCTTATGTGGCAATGGCCATCACTGTTTAACCAACTTCTCTCATCTTAATTTTAAATCCTACTTTCATGGTTATAGATATTAGGTGAAGTATTCCTGCCAACCACTGTGGTTACTTTTACGTTATTCATAATTATTAGGCAGGCTCGTGCTGAGCGCTATGGTATGTAATTTAGTAGCTATGGATTTAAATTTCAAAAGTTTCGAACATTCGTTAAATAGGTACTTACTCTCTTTCGGAATCAAAAGTGGCAACAAAGCGTTTCCCACCAGTGGAGGTGCGTATGGACCCGGTATCGTGGAATTTTTCAGTATTTTTCTCCTCTTCCAATTTGCGTATATCGATACCAATACGAAAACAAGAAAAAATCGCGTCAAAAATTCAAACATGGTCATCGTAGGCTACCTAAGAAAAATAATTATGAAACATGAATACTAAAAACTAAGTACTTCTTTTCTCTTCGAATTAAATCGTTCGACTGAAATAAAGAAGAAAATTTTTTTTTAAATCTCACTACCCGAGGTGCTAATTATTGTAAATTTATATTACTCGTTATATATTCAAGTTTTTACCCACTCACTCCGCCAACGTTCGACAATTCAATTTGAAACATGTAAGCATAATTTTTGTCATAGAAAAAAATTGAAAAAGGTCAGCATCGGTGTAACTAAATGTGAGAAAGAGCGAGAAAGAGCGTTGGGAAGAGTTGTATTTTTAATTCGTTTTTTACGGCGTTTTTAACCAACTTCGAAAAAAAAAACTCTAGCGCAGCTATGCAGCCAATGCTTCACTAGAAAACCCAGTTTTGCAGATGGAGACAGAGACAGAGACAGAGACAGAGACAAAGATGGAGATAGAGATGGAGATGAGATGGAGAGAGTGAGCCTACTTGAAATAATTGAAAAATAATATATTTATATGAATATTAATCGATATTTATACGGATATTAATCAATAAGTATTTATATAAATAGTGATCGATGTTTATATCGATGGTTATCGATATATTATAGAGGATGAGGACCGGTGAAGAGGTGAATTAGTAATGTGAAATAAACAATTATCCACAGTAACGTCTCAGAAGCGTGTGTATTTTACATCAGTCACATAATATGAGAGTGAGTACAGTTTGAGCGAGATAAACGAAGGTGTATGAGGATAAAAGAGTCAGTGGTGGAAATAGTACTACAGTGTAGCCGCGAACAAAGATGTAAAATATATTATTAAGATAGTCGTGTGTTCGCAGGAGTGCGAGGAGAGAAGGATTGGTGGTCTCAACATATATCAATATTTCATTGCTAGTTTCAGGTTAAGAAATTATAAAATACTATCCATAATTATCCATATCTTTAACAAAAATATCGATCTATCGATGTTTTATCGCAAAAAACAGTTTTTCCTGAGATTTTTTGTTTTCAGTTTTCTTGAGAACTACTAAGCCAATGAGCACCAAACTTCTTTCAGATTTGCTCCCAAACAATAGCTATCTTTCGTAAAAATTTCAGATCTATCTGTTTGGTAGTTTTCTCAAAACCGTGAACACAAAATTTTTTCCAGCAAATTTTCTTATCCTATTTTCTCAAAAACTACTGAGCTAATAGACACCAAACATCCAAGATATTTGTACCAACATAAGGAAAGTCTATCGCGAAAATTTAAGTCAGATCTCTCTTTCTCATAGTCCCAGAAAAACTTTTCCAGAAATTTTTTGTTTTCCAGTTTTCTCAAACACTAATCAACCAATAGGCAGAAAACTTCTTTCAAACCTGCTCCAATATGAGGACTATCTCTCATAAAAATTTCAGCCCTTTTCACCTTGTAGTTTTCTCAAAACTGTGAAAAAAATATTTTATATATATATATTTGTATACATAAAAAAATTAGGTCAAAATGAAAAAATAGTACCAATCGTTATTTTTTCTCAAGAAACGAATAATTTTCATCATCCCCACTCTTAAGCTTCTTATGAGGTCAATTTTAATACCCAATTTGCAACCAAACTGGCTAAAAAAAGGTTTTCACTCGTATCTGAGAGCTAATATTTGAAGTGAAACGAGGTAAACCCAAGCAAAGCGAACCAAAGTTGATGAGCATTTAGATATGATGCCTAAAGTTTTGAAACTAATTCCAACGTCGTAACAAACCATGAATTTTGAGTAGGTTCTCTACGAAAATCTACTTATCAATTTTGTGGTTATAGAAGGAAATATGGATGGGAGTATGTATGTTTTCCGTTTCATGAGTCAAAGAAAATTTCGTATGTATTTATATAATTATATATATAAGGTCTACGTCTACCCGAAGTCGACCGGGCGTCATGCTAAAACATGGATCAGCTATCACGATTAAGATAAGCCTGCCTACGTACCTATGAGAATTAATCGACACATCGACAGTATGATGTTATAACCCTTAACACTATAACGTGCGGCATTATACTCTAATAATTTTTGTAATTTTCGTATCGCTATCAACCGTGTGTCGAACGATCTTATTTTTCGATTCAGGTACGTAATATTATATTGTACGTCTTGGTTTTTCTAGAAATATGTAATAATGTAATGATATTCCTTTAAATACAGTTGTTACATAGCTGCATCGATTGGATTATTTGGCACAAGATATCCACCATCTTATAAATCGAAAAATTTTTGTTCCATCATGCCACTGAAATGTAGAATTTTCATCGTATACGACAAAGTTGACTCCCAGACATCCAAGCACCGTGTCAAATCAATAACGCCGCTTCTCGACGGCGAACGACCGATAACGTATTTTTTCCCGCCAGATCTACAGGCGATCACGTCTCATCCTGAACTAAGAGAATTAGCACCGATCCAAGCAGCAATACGGGTATTGAAATCACGCAATTCGTATCGTAACGTCCTCGTCGCTCTGCCAGATGATATCAGTGAATTATACTTCGACGACGTTGGAAACGCAATCTATAAAGATCATATGCTTGAGGAATTGGTCGAGGATGATTCGTCATTTTCACATACCCCCTCTACTGTAGAATCATCGCCGGTAAACACGAAAACACTTCATACAATTACGAAAGGTATTGTAATCGATAAATTCTCAGGTAAGGGTAAAAATACTAATATTAATGCGTGGCTGGCCATTTTCGAACGCGAATGCCTAAGGGTAGGAGTCAATAAAAATAAATTTGCAGAAGCACTTAGGTTATTTATAGAAGGGAGTGCACTCGATTGGTTCTCGTTACAATTAAAATTAATAGATCTGTCCGATCCCTGGCAAACATGGAGAGACTCTATGATTGAAACATTTGGAGACAAAGGGTGGATAGACATAAAATATGTCATAAACTATAAATATTTAGATGGATCACTGAGCGAATATGCGCTAAAAAAATTGAATTTATTATTAGACGTAGAACCGAGTATGACAGTGCAGTCCCGAATCTTTTTGGTAGTGACGGGGTTACCCGATTTTATCACTGATAGGCTTCCACGAAGCAACATTAAAACACAAGCTGATCTTGTGAAAGAACTAAACCAACTAGAATCTCTGGTACAAAAAAATAATAAGATCAATGCTCCGGTCACTACCACACCGAACCAAATACCCGCGAGCAATACAATTCCCAGAGGGAAGAATGCTCGAACCCAAGAAGTGTGTTCAGGATGCTTAAAAGCAACTGGGGTTCGACGAGCGCACACCTACGATTCTTGCTGGTGGAACCCGGCAAATAAAGACAAACCCAATAACCCCCTTAAAAATAGGTCTCAACCCCCCGCACCTGTCAAAAATGTTAAAGTAGCAAACAATGCAGAACTCGAAAACGAATTAAATAAAAATGCAGACACAAAAAACTACAACTGCCCCCCTTGATAACCTTGAATGTGCAGATAGAACAAAAGGATGCCGTTGGATTGTTCAATCCCGGAGCCAACATAACGATGATTAAAAAGAGTTATCTAACATCTTTAAACAGAGAAATAAATCAAAAAGAAAAATGCACATTTAAGATCATCAAGGGTAGGGGCGAATCTGAAGGTTCAGTCCTTCTAAATCTAACCTGCCTCGGCGCCACACAAAATATACGGTTCTTCGTACTCGATGACAAACGCTTCAACTATAACATGCTCATTGGTCTTAACACAATCAAAGCTTTCAAACTTTGGCAAGATCACGAGCTCAAAATACATCGCTATGAAGAACCCAAAAACGAAAATCATAAAAAAGTTTATGATGAAACAAAATGTCACAAAACTATAAATACTGATCTTTCAAAATCTGTAGAAGCTCAAGTGAACTTCAACGAACATGTACCGATTGAACAATTTGAGGCAAAAATTGGACATTTAAACGAAGATCAACAGAAAAAAATAACTAAACTTATTGACAATTACGATTGCATTTTTGCTAAAAATAGATACGATATAGGTGAAGTCAAAGATTTTGAGGCGCAAATAAAATTAATTGAAAACAAATACGTTTCAAAGAAACCTTATAAATGCTCATATAAAGATCAAATTGAAATCGAGAAACAAATTAAAGCGCTCCTTGAACACGATATGATCGAAGAGTCTACGTCTCCTTTTGCCACACCAGTCACGTTAGCATTTAAAAAAGAAGGTGAAGATGGTAAAAAAGAAAAAACTCGTCTATGTTGCGACTTTAGAGATCTAAACAAGCTAGTAGTACCTGAACCTTTTCCGTTTCCACATATCGACGATCTTATCGCTAAGACTAGAGATAGCTCATGGTTTTCGGTATTTGATATTAACATGGCCTTTTGGTCTATCCCACTCAGAGTAAAAGATAGACAAAAAGTAGCATTCATAACACAAACAGGTCACTACCAATGAAAAAATATGCCTTTTGGCCTTAAAACATGTCCTTCAATTTTTCAGCGTATACTATCAGGAATAATACGAAAGTATGGTCTCAATGACTTCTGTTTTAACTATCTAGATGACATACTAGTCTTTTCTAAAAGTTTTGAGGATCACTTAAACCATATACAGCTACTTCTGGATGCGATCAAAGCATCAGGGTTCCGTCTAAAATTACTTAAATGTTCATTCGCTCAAGACTCAGTAAGATATTTAGGCCATGAGATTACAAAAAACACGGTCAAACCTATGACAGATAATCTAAAAGCGATCCAGGAATTTCCAACTCCCAAAACCCAGAAAAATGTACGACAGTTTCTAGGAAAAATTAATTTTTACCATAAATACATTGAAGGTTGTGCAAAACTATTAGATCCTCTACATAACTTATTACGAAAAAACCAACCCTTCTTGTGGTCAGAACAGTGTGAAACAGCTTTTCAAAAAGCCAAAAAAATCTTAACAGAACAACCAATACTGGCTATATTTAACCGTAAAGCGACCACAAATATATACACCGATGCTTCTATTGAAGGCATGGGCGCCGTCCTAAAACAGATCCAAGATGATGGCACTGAAAAACCAGTAGCTTTCTTCTCAAAAAAATTTAGTGATGCGCAAAGAAAAAAAAAAGGAATTTATTTGGAATGCATTGCAGTAAGAGAAGCCATTAAATTCTGGCAGTATTGGTTGTTAGGTATACCCTTCACAATCTACACTGACCACAAGCCACTAGAAAACCTTAACCTCAGGGCTCGCACAGACGAGGAACTAGGCGACCTCACACATTATCTCTCTCAGTTCGATTTTAAGATTAAATATAACCCTGGGAAAACGAACATAGAGGCGGATTGCCTCTCGAGAAACCCTGTGGACAATAAAATCGAGCTGGAGGATATCCTGAGTGTCGTGAATACTTTGACTCTGGAGGAATTATTTGGCACAAGATATCCACCATCTTATATATATGTATGTAGAGTATGTATGCGTTTGTATATATATATAAGGGTGTCCTAATATCCTTGACCCAACAGAAGGGATCATATAGAACTCGTCGAGAGAAACAAAAACAGTCCTTTTCGCAAATAGCCTACCTTCAATATTTTGCCTTATAATGTGTAGATATGCAACCAAATTGACATGCATAGAAATTTCACTTGTTTTTGCAATACAAAGGGCAATTCTTATAAAGCTCTTTGAGGGAAACAAAAAAAGTCCTTTTCGCATATAGCCTTTCTTTGAAATTGAAGGAGTTATGGGCCTGCAAAAAATTAAATTGAGCCTTTTTAGTTTTAAAATAAAATAATTTTTTTAAGCTAAAAAAATTTTTTTTCTTTCCTCTTATGTACTATTTGACATGGAGAACAAAAAAGGTCCTCTTGAAAAACTGGCTATTTTAAATTTTTATTTGGTTGATAAAGGAATTAAAATTTTTATAAATATAAAAAATTTTGAAAATTAACTTGTTACGTTAAAATTTTATCAAGTATTTGTGTTTAATGAAATAAATGTTAGAAATTCCCCAAATGCACTCTTGTACTCATTCAAGAGTTTTATCCAATGCTCTTCCAATTATGTTTGGATTTTGCCTGATCATGAAGGCTTCTTAGATTCGCTCCTACAGTTCATTCCTATTATTTACTGGTTGCCTGCTATCATACACCAACCTCTTAGTTTTCCACCATAAACAGAAATCAAGAGGGGTTAAATCAGGCAAGCGAGAGACCCATTTAATTGGACCATAACGACAAAGCCATTTGTTCTGAAATCGATGACTTAAGTATATTAAGATGACTCTTGCGGAGTGGGCTGGGCATCCATTTTGTTGGTTTGGGCGAAAGGAACATTTTCTAAGAAACCTTCCATGTTTTCAGAGAGGAATTCTCTGTAATATTCACTGTTCAACCAATTTGGAATAAAATTTTGACGTATTAATTTGTGTCCTAAAATTCCAGCCATAATGTTAACATGAATTTGTCTTTGAAACCGGTGTGGTTGAGTCATGTACAGGTTATTTACTGACCAAATTTGGAAGTTGTGGCTGTTGATAATAGATTTACGAGTAAATTGCGGCTCATCCGTGAATATTATAAGAGGTACAACATCTGTGTGGCAAATAAACCATTGCACCATCTGGACTCTTCGGAGGTCATCCCCAACCACCAGGTTCTTGACTGGTGTCACATGCAAAGACCGCAACTGTGGGCACTACCTCTTGATCAGACTTCTTCCATCTTTTTGGGATCTCTAATGCTTATTGTCGTTTTTCTATCAACTGCTGCCAGGACTGTATCAACCTCCTGGTCTTGAACCACCAGCATCCCTCTCTCACCTGCCCACTTAAATACGCATCCAGTTACAAGTAATCGACTATGGACATCAATAATGATTTGTGTCCAAGCAGCCTTTCATACTGCTCATTGAATGCCCTGGCCACTGCTCTACCATTCCCATTATGCGCACTATGCAAAAATTGCATATGGACATATTCTTCCTTTGTGTATGGTGTGCCTATCAACGGATCCATGTTTGTTCATTTAGCTGCATTTTATCATTATGAAAATTCAGCTGGTGACAAGGGACCAGTATACATTAAATTAATTTCCTTGGAATTAAGTGTTGAAATTTCACGTCGTCTATTCGAAGACACACTCATCTTTTGACCCGTATTTCGCCTTATTGTGATCAAACTATTCAATTAATTAACACAAATTTTTTGTCAGTTCTTTTAGTGAACTAATTCAACATGTCATCCAAATTTTAGCTCAATTAGTGAAGAATTACGCCTTGTATTGCTAAAACAATTTAAATTACTATGCATGTCAATTTAGTTGCATATCTGCACTTCATAAGGAAAAATATTGAAGATAGGATAGATGCGAAGAGAGTCTTGTTTCTTTCAACGAGTTCTATAAGAATTGCGCCTTTGTATCGCAAAAACAAGTGAAATTACCATGTATGTGAATTTAGTTGCATATCTACACATTATAAGGCAAAATATTTAAGATATGCTATATGCAAAGAGGACTTTATTTGTTTCTCTCAACGAGTTCTACAAAATACCTTCAGTTGGTTCAACAATATTAGGACACACACACATATATATATATATATATATATATATATATTATTACTATAATAAATGTACAAACCATTAATTCGTTTGTTTAAAATTATTTCACAAAATTATTTCCCTGACATCATTTCCCCAATTATTCTCTCATATTTGATGCACATGTGCCACTACCCACACAGCCACACAGATACAAAAAAAAGACTAGCGCAGCAATGCTTTGCTAGAAAACCCAGTTTACTCAATATTTATATCGATGGTTATTGATATATCAATATTTCATTGCTACTTTCAGGTTTCAAAATTACAAAAAACTATCTATAATTATCTATATATATATATATGTATATATATACAAATAAATTAGGTCAAAGTGAAAAAATGGTACCAATCATTTTATTTTATCATGAAACAGACAATTTTCATGACCACCACCCCTAACCCCACAATGATATCAATTTTAATACCCCATTTGCAAGCAAACTGGTCAAAGTTTGTGGCATCCACCCAAACAACGAATTCTACAGTGCTACTATAGGTATGCCAACACAAATACAGGGCTCACGTCCCTTTTTAGCTTATGCTGACCCTGTAACATTGTATAATTTGTTGTTTGGGAGAAGACTACGAATATTTTTTTTGTATCTATGTGCGTAGTGTTGCATACGCATTGAGAGAATAATTGGCGAAATAATATCGGGGAAATAATTTCGTGCTTGTAGTTCGTTATACTGATTGTGTATAGAAGAATTTGAGTGATTTATACATTCGTGATCTTCGACACAGGATTGGCACATTTCCATAGATCCCAGCCCCAGGTCCCGCTATTTCACCGAATGCAATAATTTATTTTCCTAAAAGTAAATACACTAAGACTTCATAATATGTAGTCAGAAGTAAGTGGGAAAGTATATTAAAGAGAAAAAGTGTATGCCAACTATGACCTTGTCCTTGCATAAAAACCTATGCTAGAGTCGGAACGCAGCCTTGTAAACGTTTTTTAATTGACTTTCAGTGTACGATGAATTCAGGCCACCTCCATTCGACCACAGTTTTATTATGTCAGTACAAAATAAAGGCAAACTCCTATCAGCTGATAAAATAAAAATTGGACAGAAGTTTTCAACTCTATCAAATATAACTTACTCCCCCCCCCCCGGTGGTGTACATTTGGACGTAATTGTTATTCGCAAACGATAACTTGAGGCTCCCTAAGAGCCCATAAAAATATTTCACTCGTCAAACATTGTGTTTAAGGCGAACAATATTCGCCTACACCCACCTGGGTACCTACCTCTCAATCTTTTTCTAATTTTTATCGCCTTATGCTCTCGAAATTCTGCAATAATTATAAAATTTTATGGCTTTTAAAATAACGCTTTTCCCGAAATATAAAATGTGGAGACAACGACGATAAGAATTAGTCACGTATTATAAATAAATAAAGAAGGTATTCAGATCCAGCGGTGACTTGGGTAGGTAAGTAGTGCAACCGTCGCGGCACTCGTTGAACGAGGAGCTGTCAGAATGCGTCAGTAGGTACACCCTTTTAGAGCATAGAGCTGAGCCTACAGGTAGGTACCTGATTACAATTAGGTATTCGAGTAAAGTTGTGCTCCAAGTTTCGTAGTCATTTCTTCACGAGTGCAAAATACGTACGTATCATTACCTACGTTTGTAGAAGGCGTCAGTAGGATGAGTCGTTTCGTAATTTTTGGTCCGCTCGTAATTTTCGCTCTTCTGAATGTGGCTGATGGGGCGAAATTGGATTCCGATTACGGTTATCCTCCATTGGATGAAATGGGCGGTGGAGCGCAATTATTTTTTTGTAAGATCGTATGCTTTCTGAGCAGAAATGAAGAATCGTGTTACATCCTGAAGGACGGAACGACAGTAACCGCTTGCGTTTATCACTGCCTGAAGATGAAACCAGGTGAGTTTATTTTTATGTTTCTAGTTTACCTATATCTCCATGTAAGACGCTGCTATGGCTACGTTATTCATCGAATTCCACAAAAAATTTGCATATTATTGAAATCGTTTTTTGGTGTGGGTAGAATCTAACGACCTACCGCTAATGAATGAATTTTTGGCTACCTATATCTAAATGCTTGATTGAATTTCAGTAGAACCCACACAGGACAGTACAATTAATTGGATATTCGTGGCTGAGTTTTCGATTTTCAAAATTCTCCTTTTTTTATCATTTAAAAAAGGAAAAAGTTCGATGCCTAATTGAATTGTTTCTCTTTGTTATTGGACCATAATATTTCAGTTTGTCTTTAGACATTCCGCAACGGAGAAAGGGAATAATGATTTTAATAATTCTGACGATTTGAAGGAACAATAATATCTCAGAAATTTAAAGTTGAAGCGAGCCCAAAGAATAGGTCGTAGTGTGATAAAACTGAGAGTCAGATGAAAGTGCGTGGAGGGAGGAAAACTTCAAGGTACCTACCGAGGTAACTAACTGTAATTTTATTCGGAAAAACAAAACCTAATTGTTTCCCTGGAACTGTGCACAGGTTTTTAAACAAGGTGCAATAATTTTTACATAGGTAGATACCTACGTACCCACCTATCTGTTGTTTTTTTTGTTTTTTTCAGTGATTTAGAGGAATTTAAAAACGCGCGATTATATTTTTATATTATAAGCTCATTAAAAATGATTGGTTTTCATACTTATCATTTCACATTTTTCCCCTGTTTTCTGCATTCTTTTTTTTTCTTTCTTTTTTCTTTCTATAAAAAAAAATACAAAAACCAAAGAGCACCTATGCAGATTATTTTAAATTTGTTACAATCGTAACTACTAAAGTGATTTTAAAGTGGCGAATATGTCGCTGGTAATATCAGTCGTCCACGAAAATTTCCACAGTACCCCGAGTTGTGCTTTCACCTCCTTCGTAGTCGCCGGCGTTGTCGACTTGTCCAAACCCATTCACATCGCACAAATACTGACCCTATACCTAATTGTGTGGATCTATCGAAAGCCATTAGATTGCTTCTAAATGCAAATTGCAATGAAAAACAGGAATGGTAAGAGAGACATTTTTTCGAAACAATACATCCATATTGATTCTAGAATTTCTTCTGGTCGGTTCCCATTCACACGGTTCTGAGAAGGCGTAGCTCCTATACCTCCTTTTATATTCCTCTCTGGCCCCATTGCTGAAGAATTTTTTTTACAAATGAAAAATGTGAAATTACGTAGGTACTTGTATTTTTAAATTTTCTCCTCGTTAAGTATTTTTTTACCTAAAACTCCCTATCCCCCTCCAACTTGCTGATCAAATCTAGTAATGCCATTGGTTTAAAAACCTTCTTCCCACTACGTAACTCATTTTTCAAGAGACAGGTACGTATTTAGACTCGACATTCTTAACAACTCCTCAAGTTTAGAAAAAATTTTTATCTCTTTGATGAGAATTTTTTCTTTAAAAATCCTTATTGGATTTATTTTTGGAGAAAGCGGAGAATAGAAAATGGCTCGAGCAAAGGTACCTATTGTAACCATTTGACAGTTCGAGACAACTCAAGTATATTGAAGACCTTTAAACTATCAAAAAATTATGAAATACTCTGTGAAATAAAAAACAAACAAAAACAAAAAACTTTTATATTTAGATAGGTACCTACATATACATATATAGTTATATATATATATGTAAAATAAAAAGATTCTCTTCGCTTTATCTTCTTATTCTTTCCTGCTTATCGTCTATTCACACTCTACACTTCCTTATTGCTCTTTTTGCTCTCATTCATCGTACATTTGCCAGTTCATGCACTTTAATTCTGTTTTAGCTTTCATACTTTGTACACTTTCCTATGTGAAACGACTTCGTTTTTGAATTTACTGTATTTTCAATAAAGTTAAATTCATCCAAGTCGTTTACTCTCTCGTAAGATTTTCAAACGATCTTACATATACATCTGAAATTCGTGAAATAATATTGCTTCATTTTAATCGAACGTCGTATTAAATTGTGAAGCACGAAATGATTTTCCATAAACTTTTACGTTTATTTCTAATGTACCAAAATAGTATGTCGTCATATTATATTATGCAACTAATTTGAAGAACGAGCAACGAGTTGCGAAGTTATAGAACAAACCAAAGGAGTGCTGTAATCGCAATATTCACCTTTTTCATATAGCAAAGTACAAGTCATGTTCGATATTATTTTGCAACGAATACTCCAAAAATATGTTATTTGTGAGATCCGATGAAATTATGTAAACTTCTCTGAATAACAACATTTTAATAAATAATATTAAATAATATCACCGAAAGGTTAACTATTGTTGTTCACAGAAATCACCGTGTAAAATGTCCTTTTTTTCACGCTGACATTGCACCACTTGAATTAGTCACTGTGAAGAAATAAACAAAAACTGTGTTCAGAAGAAACTTCATTTCCACACTAGTTTGGAAATAAAAATCATTTTCGACTGTTTCGAATTGATTTGGGAATCCCTCAATTTTACATCCAAAATCGACTCAATAATAACCCATTTTTGGTATAATTATGTGTTGCGAAATAACCTTTTGTAATGCTATGGAGCGAAAAAATGTACTAAAAAGTGAAAAATAATTCCCTTCAAATTTTTCCAGCAAGATATAGGTCTAGGGACTGGAAAAACTGAAGTCGGCGCTAATTAAAAAATTTTGTCATATAAAATTTGAAGAAATTGAGGTAGGTATAAATACTAGTTACATGATAAAGGAAAAGAGCGCCGACTGCAATAATGCCAGTCCCTAGACCTATACATCTTGCTATGGAAATTTTAGAAGAATTATTTTTCATTTCTTAGCACATTTTGTGTTGTTTTTTTGAAAACTGGTTCCATTTTTGTAAGAAAATTTTTTCAATGATTTTTTGTTTTCAGAGTAAGCAACAATATTGCCATAAAACTAAAAGGTTTTTTATTTAAAGATAACGCCAAAACTACTTGATCGATTCTAAAAACATACTGAAGAAATCACCGAGGGATCATCCTCTATCATATAAAAAAAAGTTTGTCAAAATCGGTGCCCATGTTGAGAAATGATGCTGGAACAAACATAAAAAGAAAAAAACCTATATACGGATCGACTTTGATAACCTTCTGTAGCAATTACGTGCCTACTTCGCACTCGTCACACGCAATTTTTTACAACAACTCCTTAAAAATATTTATAAAAACAACTTTTTTTAGAAGTGAATAGTAGGTAATTAAGTAGTAAATACAAAACTTTTCTTTTTTAAACCAAAAATTTATGACATATTCGTTTCAAACCGCCCTCCTTCGCATCCTCTCTAAAAAAAGGTTTAAAAAAATTACCTATCTAAATAAAACAATTAATTTTTCTTAATTTCCACGATAATTTTACTTTTAAAAAAAAATTATCACCCTCCACCCCCAAAAAAGGGTTAATTTCAGGAAGTAAATCAATTTCAAGGGAATAAGAACATAAATTAAATTATAATATTATCACTTTCTTTTTTCTTTTCAACAAGAAATTGAGCCATGCAAGGAACTCGACTTCCAAGTGCGCTTATTTTTTCACGTCTGTTTAAATTCCCTATTTTTTGTTCAGTAAAGACGTGCAAAAAAACATATTTTACGGTTAGATATTCTAAAAATGACATTTTTACATTTTAGATCTTAAATTCCTATAGAAACCTCTACTTGGTTATGAAAAAATCAAAACTATTCTGAATATAAAACTATAAAACTTAATTTATCGTCAATTATGAAGCAAGGTAAGTAATTCCTATGAGAAGGAAATAGGGAACGGACATAACCCTTAGGCAGGTACCTATTTCTAGATAAGCAAAATCTTTTCCATCATTTTTGTTACATCGAATTCATTAAGGTCTTGCTATAGCTTATCGCTCTATACTTTCATAATTTATGCTTACCTGTAGCTGTATTGAAGATGAGGTCACAGATTGAGTTTAGCGTGACCATACATGTGTTTGTACAAACCTCCCTCACAATTTTTAGCAGTAGACTGTATGTAATAATTTTACAATATTATTGATTTGAAACCAACATTCACACATTAGTCACGAGTCTCGTAGTTATTTCAATTTCGAGATCGATGATCTTCCAAGTAGAATCGAGTTTACAAAGGAAAAAGGGTGAACAATTTTTATTTCATTGTTTCAGGAAGTAAAGATGATGGCATAGCATGCGTGTGTAAAAATAGTTCGTGTATTACTGCAACGACGACGACGACGACTACCAGTCCAACTAGTGTAGAGAGCAGCCAACAGCCACAGTCAGGGTCAGAACCATCCACCGTTGCTAAATTAGTTAGTTGAAGGTATTACAATCGGTACAGGTCTACCAACCAAAACCATCTACCAAGGTGGTTAAAATCTAGATAGCCTGCACCCGAAACGTTACACGTCATTATTGTCAACTGAATATAATACCTTTATGTACTTATTTTATTTCATTTTTTTTTTCTTCTCCAAAGTAGCCGAGGTGTTTGCGAAAAATCTCTCTTCGTTGAGAATTTCTACTTTACGTTAAAAAAAAAAATAAAATAAATAATAGTAACAACACGAAAATGAATACGAAAAGTGATCCTAATTATTATAACTAAAGTGAACTTCATGGTCAAAAAATAACGATGAAACTAATAACCGGACATGAGAAAACCAAATTGACCAAAAAGTCATGGTGCTGACAGGAAACTCTTACATAGATAACGTACTATCCAATTGACTGAAAAACTGAAATCGTTACATTCATTTTTGATCAGTGTGAAAACCAACCGTAGAAACATACACTCATTTAAGGGGAGGAATATTAAATCAAATATTTAGCTATAACTATTGTATATTATATCAACAAAAAATTAGATATTCCTCAAAATAACCTAATTTTGAAGGAAAGTGTTTTTCGACAAATCATGCCAGCCATTTTTATAATAAGAAAATTTCTCAAAAATCAAATTTCAAGTCATATATTTTCACGAATTCCATTAATCGCCAAAAGTTTTAGGTACTTGTTTGTACAAAAAATTACCCACCTAACCCACAATCCATTAAGAAATCAATCGTGAAATTTGCCGTCGGGAAAGTTAATTTCTGAAAATGTGTGCCGTGAAAATAGAAATAAAGTTTAATTTTTGTGAAATTTTCTTGTTATGAAAATGGCTGTCGTGAGTTTGGATTCATAAAAATATGTGGTCAAGTACCTTCAAAAGTAAATGGAAACAAGAAAGTCTATCTCAAAGAAAGATTCGTTAAATTTTGTACCACTCAAATTAGGGGGAAAACTAAGGTTTTTCTAAAAATAAATTTAGATTCAATGTTTTCCAAAAATCAATGAATTCGACTTATAACTCGAGAACAAACAAACCGATCAAAGTCAAAATTCAGAAAATTTGTTAATATTGAAATATCCACAAATGTATCAAATTTCAACTTTATCGAAGGACTAAATAATGCATTCTTCGTTGTGTCATCCAAAAATAACCCAAAATCTAACTTTGCAGAGGACGATGTGTTCAACTGATATTAAATTTTATATAACGTTCATTTCCAATAAAAATTTTAAAACGAACAAAATTTTAGGTTTATCGAATAAAAACTGCAGAAATTATTAAAATTAATTTTAAGAAAAAAAAAAACTTATTTTGCATTCATGCAATTAGCAGAATACAAAATTTACTACTTACTTTTTTTGAGTTATTTTTTCTTGTTTTATTTTCTGGACAAATCGAATAGTTTATTCCCCCCAATATTAGCTGAAGCATTATTATTTTTACCCAGCAAAACTTTAATATTTCTCCACCAATAGTAGGCCAAACGAA
This sequence comes from Ericerus pela, assembly GCA_011428145.1. Lineage (NCBI taxonomy): Eukaryota > Metazoa > Arthropoda > Insecta > Hemiptera > Coccidae > Ericerus > Ericerus pela. The sequence continues at coordinate 399,434 of WOFM01000467.1, forward strand.
TGATAATTAGAGAACCAAAAGTTTTCAGTTTTCCACTTCGTTTCCAATATTTTGCGAGTTACATTCTCAAAAAAACTCAATTTTTGGTTTGATTTTCTTGTGAAAAATATAACTTGTTTTTTTTTAAATGGTTTGATTGGTTACATGAACTAATTGACCCAGCGACTGAAAGATGTAGGTACCTACTTATTTTATGATGAAGTGGGAGAAGCCCAGGGCTGGGATCCAGTGACCAAGAGTCTACCATAAGCATACATTTTTTGACCACTTAATGGAGTACAAGCGGAGCGGTACTAAACACGCCACCATTTGGGGCAGTTCCAGATCTACACAATGTGCGGATTGTGCAGTCAAATAGAATAGCTAATTTTTGTGGTGGCAAATTTTTGACCTCAATAATTTCTTTGCTTTGTTCTTTTCAAAAAACACGAAAGAGAATAATAAATTATATCATAATACAGGTACAATATCATATGCCCAATGGCAATGGGTGGCAGTTAAAAATATGAACAAAGTGGCAGCGAATGCTAATCCAGCGCTAATTTAGGGTCAACAATGCTATGGTGGTGGGCAGTGGCCAATTTCAAACTCACAACCTTTCAACCATGGCTGGCAAGTTTATCACTACACATGAAAAATTCCCAAGTGGTTTTCGCTACACATAGGAAATAATTACATTTACACACAATTACTCTTTATTTGGTGTAAAATTTGCACCAAAAAAAATTTTTTTTTTTCACTACACATGGGAAAATGAAAAGTTACTGGCCCTGCTTTCGACTATAAATCCAAGCACCTAACCACTATACTTCGTCAACCACCAGAAATAATTATGTCCGACGCAGAGCTGACAATTTCCAACATGAGAGTGTCATAGTGACTACTTTTGTATATCATACTGCTCCACTGGCACTTGATCACAACCAAGGCTTGGCTACATGAAAACTTCAAGGAGCCCTCAATAAGATAGGGTTCGACTAAAAATCATTGAAAAATGAAATAAATAAGGTAAAATCCTCACACAGGCTAATTTCTACCCAAGAATCATAAAATTTGTAATCATAAGCCTATTTTCCTCAGAAATAATATCATTCCATAGACCAGTTGATTTCCATCAAGTATTTTGGTAGGGTATTGTGAGGTATGTACCAAATATGGGGTAGATAAAATTGTTTCTCTTAAACTATTAACGCAGTCTGCAGGAAAAAAATTGAGAATAATTAGTGAGATTATTTTATTGTACTCATCCACAAAAAAGTTGAAAAGATACGTCCAAAAGGAGTTTTCTTCTCTTTTTGATTTTTATTTGTAACTTTCGGATAAATCATTAATTGATATTTTGAAATGTGATCAATACTGAAAGAAAATTTTAATATCCTGTAAGTTGATTTATTCAATTTTAGGATTTTTTTATTTTCATCACATCAAAATTGAGAGGATGAACCTAACATTGGGTAGTTACCTACTGTGGGGACAATACTCATATGAGGTTTTAAGGGCATGCACCTCTGACAACAGTTGCCACCAAAAGGCTGGCATATTTTCATCTTTTGAGCGTTAAACAAATAAACACATGTATACGTACATACAGGTAAGATACATTTTATGGGCCGCGATCAATTACCTGATAAGGATCTTGGTGATGTCACAGACTGGCACCATATACGCTGTGTCATTTCTTATCACCTTACGAAGGTAAGTAACAACGTAATCTATGACATAATACCACATATATATATACATATGTGTGTCTGTGTGCATGTGCCAAATTCAGTATTTATAAGCTCACAAAACTGGCTACAAAATTGCCAGTGTTTGCCTTGGATTTGGCTCTCCCATACTTAGATGTATGAAGTGGCAGAACACGCAAAGCTGTAGATTACCTTCTACGTGTGAATATTTCTCACAACAAGGTATTCCACACCTACCAATTATTTATGTTTAAAATAATAATAGAGTCAGAATATTGCAAGTGGAACTTTTTGTAACATTTGTAAAGAAAAATAATTAATTTTTATAGGTAACTCTAATTTTTATATTTTTTATAAATTTTCATGTACCCCATATTAAGAAAAGGGAGTGCCCTATTTTGCGAACACCTTTTGTGTAATGGAGCCAAAAAATTTATGTAAAAGCGGAGATTGGTTTCATAGACTTTTTAATGTTACAAACAATAACATCAAGGTCCATTGAACCTGATTCCTCAATAAATTTTAATTTAGAATGATTTTTCAAATTTTTATACAATTTTAAAATTACGTGCTCCATATTCGGTACATTTACCTTACATACAAAGCATAATGCATATCTCCGCAGTCATTTGAATTGGAGACACGTACTATGCAAGCAGAGAATAAAATCACTTGAAACCAAGTTAAGAAAGTATAAAACATGTATAGGCTTATAAGAAACAGATCTAAGTTACATTTATACGAAGAAGTAAAGGTAAACTTTACACAGCATTGCCATACTTGAATTTATTTATGTTTGTGGACTAGCCTAGTTACACACTTTCAAAAAAAAAGTTGTACAACTTATGACCTCATCTCAATGGTAAATCTATATAATGCAGCGCTATAGAGTGTACCGGGATAGGTCCGCTATAATTTCGGAAACTTTTAATACTCATCAAAATACGAAACGAAAGTTCGTTTTAAACAGACTTGTGTTAGAGTAACAGTCTGTCAGAGTTTCAGTCAATTTGCTATATCAAAATCAGACTAGGAAATGCAAAAAAGTATAATTTTAATTTAATTGTTAACGATAGAATCTTGTTGTAGGTACTCATCGAGTAGGTACATTGAAAAGGTTCTCTTTGCCAGCTGCCTATCTTCAGTTTTCGCAGTTTGCGCGTTAAAAATACACGACTGCTTGATGAGTTGCCTACTGCGATGCCGTAAGGCAATTTATTCAGTGCATACTCAACTTTCGCGAGTGTTGAAGATAAGCAGTTGGTCGAGAGAACTTTTTTTAATGTACTCGATGAGTATGACGAGATTCCCAACAAAAGTTAAATTTGAGGAGTTTGAGGAATTTCCTCGTTAGATTTTGATGATATGGAAAATTAACTGAAACTTTCAAAAGAATATAACTCACAAACAAGTCTGTTTATAACCAACTACTTTTGGTGTAATGATGAGTACCTACCAACTGTTTCCAAATTATTACGGTCCTCGTCTGTAACACACGTATTGTGACATTTATGACCTATAACTGAAAACCATTGATGATGCACTGATAAATAAATGTGCTAAGATAAGATGCATTGCATTCCGCTTATCTCCATCATCGGCATCGTCGTGTCTATGCAGAAACTATGATCTTTCTTAATTTTACTTGTACCACTTTCCTCAGCCTCCCTTTCGCAGATTGAAACGCTACAAGCAAAGCGATCGTGTTGATTGGGTGGGTACCTGAACCGACCTAACAGTTTGAACGTCAATCAAGGGCGTGGATACTAGCTGCTATCTTTTCTATTATTTTTATTTTTTCACTTTACGATATTAGGTATGTATTGGTGAATACCTGAACGTAGCCCTAATAAAATGTCGTGAAAGTAAATTTCGCGATTATTTTTCTTTCTCGATTAAAATCTGTTTTTCATTTGGGCGAAATTACGAAAATGAAATAATAGGTACCTACTTGTAACTGCCTAATTTGCTGGTAGAAGAGAAATCATTTGGACGAAATTTAAGCTTCAAATAAAATCACGTAAAACAGAAAAAAAATCTCATTTTCCATGTAAGGTATTTTAAAATATTTAAACAACGGTATTTTAACTAACTGGAAGTAGAAATTTATCATACAGTAGGTACAAAAAATTTTAGCTATAAATGATTACAAAACAAGTCGGCTAGGTTACCAACAATTGGATACAAAAACGATATTGGCATTTACAAACAAAATACATAAAAAATTTACAGATCATCCTGTCATTCAATAAATAACAATTTATAGGGAAAAAAATAAAAAAATTATTCGCTAAAAGTTTTCTTAATCTAAACGTTTTATCAAATATTTTAAGGCACCTCAAAAACATTCAATGAGGGAATATATTATATTGCACAAAATGCCCCTGTTTTTGCCTATTTTTTCTAAATAACTAATCAATTAATACTTACGGTTTTCAAAGAACAACTAATTGAAACCGGAAAGAGATGTTAAAACTGATAAGATACCTATAAGTAAACTACAGTACAAAAAATTATTCTATATATTTACAAAAAGTAGTGAAGATAAATGTTTTTCATAAGTATAGGTAATAAAAACGTACGTAGAGTACAGAAACTAAAATCAGCTTATTTACACACTTACGAAATTTTAACAATTACTTACCAATAGAACTTAACGTTATAGTAATACTGATCGAAGACATTTGCTCGCAGCGAAGAAAAATTCTTAAATTAGATCTTAAAATTAAAACTAATTGACGTATCGGGAAAATTTGTTAGGAAGAAATTTAATTTAAAAAAACTTTGTTTTCGAATTTGAGCACTCTAAGTAATGAAAGTAATCTTTTAACAATGGTTCATATCGAGCAGGTAGGCGCTTATAAATATTTTTAAGTTGGTGAGAATGGGTGCTTATAAACTTTTTTTTTTAAAGTTTGAAATATTCGTAATATTTCAAGTTACTGGTTGGACCCTGAAAAACAGTTTTTCCGTAAAAACAAAAGAAAAACTGTAAAATTTTAGAAATATTAAATAGGCAGATAATCAAATTCGCCTGCGCCATGGGGTTCAAAATTAAAGACAATTTCGTGAATTTAAATATTATTCTAACATTTATTACATTTATTACCTTGTTAGAAACAATTCGACTGGGTTTGTTTGAAGCTGCGTTTATACCAAACGAACAGTTTTTTTTTGCTCGTTTGGTGTAAAAGGCCATCGCACAAACCAATAAGAACGAACGAAATTACGACCACCATTCTGTAGCCTTGAAAATATGGAAAAAGATAGAACCAACAACGAATGTTCGTTTGGTGTGAATCCAGCTTAAGAATATTATTCAACTAACTTTATCTTAAAAAGCTGAATCAGGCTCAAATTAGGTAGCTGTGGGAGACCGGGGCAATGGCAACTGGTGGGGGAACTGGCCATTTTAATTACATGTTCACGTTTCCCGTGTGTGCTGCACTGTTTAAATGTGTTACTCATCTGAAAAAAAAACGACTTGTGGGATGGTAATTCAATTTTTGGTCTGTGAAACGAGAATCAAAGTAGGTACCTAGTCAAAAATATTACTAATTTTCTGTGTTATGACAAGCAGATTATATTTTAAGATGGTAAAATTGTTATTTACGATTCTCTTTATTCAACCAGTGAAGTAGTTAAATGACTTTTTTGATGTATAAACATTTTAGCGCTCGGTGTCTACGGTAGGGGCTATAAATGCGAATTACGACAGTCAGATTTGCGTAACTGTAACTCTTACGTGGTAACTCTCATTCGTGTGTGTGTGTGTGTGTGTGTGTGTGTGCGTTATATGATGGGTAATTGTGTGGCTGGATGCGTGCCCAACATGTTGCTCACGCACACCAACCACACTATTTTAGTTTTACGCATGCATCCTTCATGAGTATGCCCCAGCCGAACTCACGCCTTGCTTTTCGTCACCTTATCTCTCTTTCATTTTCAATACACGAGTATTTATGTTAAATTCAATTTCAGGGCAATGGCGACCACTCTGTATGGGCCGATGAGAACCACAATAACGAGTGCTTCGTTGATTAAGAAACCGATGAAACATTCTTTTGTAAATGGTCACGAATATTAACATTTCCTATCGATGTTGACAAATATTAAAAATACAATTTTCTGGTAATTTTCTATATTTTTCACAGGTGGTCCTGAATGTGACGAGTACCACCTCAAAAAGCTTATACACGTAGGCTGTTTGTCAAAAAATCTTTTTGACACCGTGTTGCACCATCATAAAAAATTATAAAACCACGCCTCTTGTAATTAAAATGGCCCTTTTTTAGCATTTTTCACTTGTAATTTTTTCCTTAGATCTGCCTCTACATGTAGGACTAAACTTTTAGGTGTTTTCCTCCTTCCACCGTACAAATTTAATTAGGGCGGTAGCTATAATTGACCCGTGTGTTATTTTTATTTTATTTCGTTTTTAGAACTACTTGAAAATAATGCTATTTTTTTATGTACGATGGAAAAATTAAAAGAGATCACAAAAGAGTAGTTTTAAATTGTGTGAAAATTTGTTAAAGAATGGTAGTTAAGCGAGGTCGATAATTTCGCTGAAAATCAGAATAGGCTAATTAAATTTTTTTTACCTACCTACTTATACACGTTTCTTCTTAGTTGGCATTTCTTCGTATTAAGAAAATAAAAAAATTAAGAAGAAATATACGCGTTTAGCATCTCATACTCAATCTTTGAACGTTTTTCATAAGCGAAATTGAGCACGATTCGTTCATTTTTACTCGAATCACGAATCACGAATCAAAATTTAGCCTAATGATTCGTGATTCCAATCAAAACTAATGAACATAAAAATTAGTGACGAATGATTAAACTGGACAACAAAAATTGAACTCTCTCCCTGACTTGACGCAAACTGTTTCCCTACGAATGATTCGTACATTTTTGATCGAATCATTCTAAAAGGTAAAATGGTTTCGAGATATAGGTAATGGTAGCTGATTCGCCAGTATCGAATCATTTTTGTATTCGTGATTCGGATCTTTTTCCCATTTGGAATTTGTGATTCGTGCTGAACCCCGTCAGTGTCCGATCTGTTGGTTTCAGCCTTCGTCGTCATCCTGAATTCGTCAACGAAAGCGCACAGATAAATAGGTAAGGTAGGTACCTACCTTATGATATAGGTACTAACAATTTCTTCTAAATACTTCAAACTATCAACGTGTGTAGCGAGTGGCCAAAACTTTTTCACAGATGGATCAGTAACCTGTAACCACCAATATTAATTTTTGAATAAGGTATCTAAAAAGCAAAATTTTAGACTTTTTCAAATAGGAAATTAGCGTATGTTGGGGGGTTGGATTTTAGTTAAAACCGTATTTTTTAGTGCATCAGACGAAGGTGAAAAAATAAAAAACAAACTAATTAAAAATTCGGGGCATTGCGTCGAGTAAAATTTGTTTATTCTTAACATAGAGGTTTGTCACGACTCTCGTCTCCCCGAGAGTAAGCAGCTGCGTACTGATTTCGGTAGCTCGGATCCGTGAATAATTCAAACGAATTGAAACACTACGAATGGCGCCTAAAACTGCGCCTCAGGATCCTTAATTTGTTTTTCGAGTTGCAGGATTCAGACAAAACCAGCTGTGGTGTTCGTGCTTCAGTCGGAGGCCACAGCAGTTCGACGTAATAGGTATAATATGAGCGCAGCAAAGAGGCTCCGGGCCCAGCAAAAAGGTCGAAACGAAAACATGGTGAAGTGTAAACTGGTGAGTGTGTCGAGGAAAAAGGAAAGCGTATTCTACGCTGGAGTAGCGGCGAAGACAACGCGAAATGGCACCGAAGATGGTCGATCGTAGCTTCTGCTCAGTCAGCGTCGGCGAATGCTGGAAAAGCGATACCTACGTAGCTTACCTGCCGGCCCGATAGGCGGCGCCTAAAGGTGGGGGTGCGAAATGCGGCCAGTCGACATCGTAGGCTGCAGCCAGTGGTGGCGGTGACTGCACTACACCACAATTCGGCCGAACCGACCATCGAGCTCAGCCTAAAAGCCTGACCGCGCATCCATTAGTCAGGTCGCTTAACCATTCCACTAACTCAAACTGTAATCTTTTTCGTCGCAGGCGTACGGAACGCAGTACGGATTTTGGTACGGTCGGCCGATGGTCGAGTAGTTGGGCCTGAGGGGCGGCGACACGGACGGCGTGGAGGCCATCTTGGACGGTAGGGTGGACGCGTAGTTTGGGTTGTAGGCGTAGAGGGAGTGCGGCGCCCAAGCCGCACTGCCGCAGTGGGCGGCGGCCATTGCCGACGGCATGGCGGCCATGGCGCCGCCGTGGTACGGATCGAAGCGACTGCTCATGCGCAGTCGCACAACGCAGATGACAATGACGAGCAGGGCGATGAAAATGACAACGCCGGCCACGATGCCGATGATGAGTGTGTCGTCGTTGCTGACGATGATCATGCCAGCCGGAGGCGGCTTGAGGGTTGTGTGCGACTTGGAGGCGGTGGCCGGCGCCATCGACCAGATGATGTCCGGCTCAGTGGTCACCTTGACTGGCTTCTTGATAATGGTGACGGCAGACGTGGAGGCGGCTGGCAGCGCTGACAAGGTGGTTGGTGATGGCAGCGGCCGGTGCATGTCGCATGTCAGATCATCGTCAGCAATCTCAATGAGGAATCTGCCGGAGAGGTGGGCTGGCGCCCAGCACCTGATGCCAAAGGCGAGTCCACTGCGGCGTAGTGCTCGAACGCCGCAGTCACACAGAATTGGATTCGTTTCGAGGCCTCGGACGATTAGGTGGCCGCGTCTGTCATCGAGGCTGGCCAGGAACTGCGGCGCCAACGTTGTCAGTTGGTTGTGGCCAACATCCAGCAGAATTGAAGATGACCTGGGAATGGGCAGCAGTAGACTGGCGGGTAATGTGGTCAGAGATGTATTCGATACTTTAATGGTCAACACTGGCATCTTCAAGCCAGCCAACGCTCCTGATGATAGGGACATCACCCTGGTGCCCCAAATACCAACGTAGCGCAGGCGTGAGTTCATCGCCGGTGCCAGCTGCTCGCTGCCCACAGAAGCATCTTTTATCTCGACATTCAGCACCTGTAACGAGGGTAGACCATGCAAAATGCCGGGCACATCCAGGTAGCCAAGCTTCGGATAGCCGTGGAGGTGTAGCTCAACCAGATTTGGGAAGTTCTTGAAGGCGGACTTCTCAATTTTGGTGCATAACCATAGATTGGAAATGCGCAGTTGTTTCAGAGCATGCAGCCCATCCAAGTCCTTCTGCACAACCGTTTCAATTGGGTTGGAGGATACATCCAGCATTTGCAGGTTCTTCAGTGCTGGCCAGGCCTTTGCAATCGTCGTAACATCCGGAATAGAGTTTGATGACAAATCCAGCCCCTCCAGCAGCGTAATTCGCTCAAATACCCTGTCCGAGATTCGGTGTATGTGATTGCCAGACAGATTCAGGTACTGGATAAACGGTGTCTCCATTCGGTCGACAACGCTCACACCAGTTCCAGCCAGGTTCAACCTCCTGACAGTTTTAGGCTCGCTGAGTACATTGCGCACCGACTGTGGTGACAGCGGGTTGTACGACAGGTCCAACTCCTTGATATTCACCATTACAGTGTCATCGCCAGGCACGTCCACTATTCTGTTGTGCGACAGGTCGGCCGAGATGAGAAAGAAGTACTGCTTCTGCAGACTCTTCCATGGAGCTGCTGCAAACCTGTTTTGCGACAGATTTATGTGCTCGAGCATGCGCACCTTCGTGCGTTCAAATAGGTTGTCGGGCAGCTCAGCCAGAGTGTTGTTGCTCAGGTTCAGCCTTTCGATGCGGTTCAGCCCCTGGAATGTGCGTTCGCCAATTTTTTCAATATCGTTGTTGGACAAATCAATGACCTGCAGTTGTGTGGAGTTGTGGAAGGCAGTTTCGCTGATAACCTCAATGCGGTTGCCATGTAAGCTGAGCACCCTCAGCCGGGGAAGACGTCCAAAGTCGAATTCGTCGAGTGCTTTCAGCGCATTTCCACTCAGGTCCATATGCTGCAGGTATTCGAGGCCAGTGATCAGCTCACCGGGAAAGAAGTTAAACTTATTGCCAGCCAAGTTGACGTGCCTCAGATTAGGATGCACCTTGAAAGAGGTGGGAAACAGGTAGCTGATCTGATTGTCGGACAGGTCCAGCACTTCCACCTTTGTTCCATTGCTCTTCCACGCGATGAATAACTCCCCCTTGAAGGTGGTCAAGTGATTTTTTTGCAAATTCAACGCCTTCAGTGAACGGAGCCCGGCAAATATACTGCCCTTCAAGTTGGAAATATTGTTGCCAGCCAGATTTAGGAAGGAGAGACTGCCGAGAACATCGAACACGTTCTCTGGTATTTCGGAGATCATATTGTTGGACAGCGACAGCCACTCGATAGCGGTGCATTTGACAAATAGCTCGGCTGAAAGAGCTTTGAGGGAGTCGTAGCTGAGATCGAGTGTCCTCAGAGCCGTCAGCGGATGAAACAGTTTGATGGGAATGGTGTGCAGCTGAAAATTATGGCTGAGATTTAGGTGCTGCAGCGTCGGCATCATTGAAAATGAGGTGGCCGAGATTTCCTTCAGTTGGCTGTTGGAGACGTCCAGGTAGGTCAGACTTTGCAACGCCAAAGGTTCTTCCAGCATCAACGAGGAGATTCGATTTCCTTGCAGATTCAGCGACGTTAAACTTCTTTCGAGACCAGCAAATGTGTAAGGTTCGATGTTTACCAGCAAATTACCGCTGAGGTCAAGCGCTTGCAGCTTCTTGAAATTCTGTAACATCAATGACACCAGCAGCATTTTAGGTATAGGTATTGGAAAAAATAAATAAATAAATAAATATTACGCAGCAGATTACATAATTAAAGCCGAGAGGTCCTTATAAAGATAACGAAAACTTTTTGGCCGAGAAACGACTAAATTACCTACAGATTTATTATAGATTTCATTTATCAAACCACACTGTGTGTGGCGTTTCATGCGATGCTTGCGCGCTTCAGCACCACATGAGAAAAAATGAGTACCACAGAAAAAACCTATATTACCTACATTTTTAAACAATATTTCCGAAAAATAGGTCAATAATTTTTAAATTTCTAACTAAACTGATTAATTTTAAAAACTTTCCTCCTCCCCCACAAAGAAACTTCAACTATGTCCTAAAAACTTTCGAGCACCACATGAAAAATGAATAAAACGTCACCTATGAACTTTGGTTCTTCGAACCATAAGTTAAACTACGAATAAAATTGAATTTCATAATTAAAAAATTTTTTACCAACATTATTGTCTGAGAATCGTTTTTATTTTTCTCAATTTTTATATACTTATTCAATTTATTTGCATATCATAAAAAAGTTTTACATCAACATATTTGCAGGGTGATAAAATAATATATGGGTTCCTAGGAAGTAATTTTTAATTACAGTGGAATCCTTTTTTTTTTCTTTTTTTTTATTCATCCACTAACTGTACCGTGGCCAATTCAAGAAAAATTACTTTTAAAATTGGCCTACAAATCAAAAATGTTATCGTTTTGGAAAATAAAATTTTACATGGTCAATAAATTTCTCAACAGGCTTATAATAGGCTGTGTGTAGCACCTTTCTTTTAAGAATAAGTTACGTAGTTCTCATCAGTGTAGTTAGTGTTAAAAATTACACTTATCTGAATTGGCATTACGAATAATTTTATACGATAATCTTGTATTAAGTGATACACAGCCTCAAAATATTCTAAAGTCAATGTACTGTAATTATATTATAAACCGTAACTGGGTAGATTTCTTTGTGTGAAGAAAAAACATAAAATTTTCAAAATTGAAAACATACCAAAGTAAATTTTTTGAATTAAATCAGATCGATGTAAATGTTACCTACCGTACCTACCTATTTCTTCATGTTTTTACAATTTACTAGAAAATATGATCAATAACCAACTTAATAAATTTTACTGTAACGAAATTCAGACCCGAGTTATGTATTTTGAACCAACCTGAAATGCGAACGAAGGCAATTCTCGAATAACGTTATATTTAAGGTCAAGATCAGTCAACCAGTTCGATAAAATAGCTAAAATTTCAGCCGAAACAGCCGTGATTCGGTTGTATCCTAGTTTCAGCACTTTCAACTTGTTCAATTGATTTAGTGTTGATGCTGGAATTAATAGAATGTTATTATCCTCCAGGAAGAGTGTATCTAAATTATTCAGCCCTTGGAACGTGTTATCGTCAATCTGAAAAATTGATGATAGAATGAATATTTCAATAATTTGTACAAAATAAAAAAGAAAAAAGAAGTGAATTTTACAAAACTGACAAATCGTCCTTACCGCTCTGAGTACGTTGACACTCAAGTCTAAGTATCTTAAAGATTGCGAACTTAAAAATGTCCTATCAGAAATCATTGCAATGTTGTTTCGACTCAAATCTAATATTTCTAAAGCTGGTACTGCTTGCAGATGAGATGGTTCTAATTTCTGCAAAAACAAATTTCGAGTCAACGTTGAAATTATTTTCTGTAAAGAGCATTAATTTCATAACGATTCGTAATAATATTGAGCAGTCGTCGTAGGCTCTGAAGGGCGAGGAAGGTATTTTGCACTTAGAATTTAAAATTCTTTCTCACAGTGTGAATGTTCGTTAAAAATTCAAACATTCTCTATTTTTCTCTATCTATTATTTGTTTACACCATGAAAAATTTTACTTATTCGGTTTTCTTCCCATAATCGTTTGCATTTTGTAGGTTGAAATTTTTTCCAACCAGAGAAACACCTAGGCAACATTTTTTTATTTATCAATAATTTGATATTCTTAAATTCAATACTCGCCAGAGATCTTTTATCGATAGTATATATTTTTTCTAAATACTTTTCGAGTAAAATTACTTCGATATGGTTGAAGAAACAAATCAATGAAGTTATTCCATTGAGAAAATTTTTTTTTTTCAGCGACCCTTCATCAACTGAAATTTGTCAATGAAAATGAAGAAAAACTATATAAATCGTGCTGACGATATTGAAATGATCAGTTTTATGGCTTTTTTAATTTTCAATAAAAATTTATTCGTACTCTAGCTACCTGAATACAAAGTAGGTTGATAGCCTAATTGTAAAAATGGTTGGAAGGATACCTACCATTAAAAAGATATTAGTTACTCCCGTAGCCTCCCTTCGATTTCATCAGCGCACAAGTATTTGTGGTATAATCTTCGATAACGCTATTATTAATTTATAAAAGAAAAGTGTCAGGCCTATATAGCCATTCGACTGAAACTCCTTCAAAGTTACCTACGTAGGCGTACCTGAATAATATTCGACGATAAATTCAAATACTTCAGTTCTTTCAACAATTTCAGAGATGCTGAAGGAAACTCTTCCAGAAAATTTCCAGCCAAGTCTAAAGATTGTACATTTTCAGCTCCTAAATGAATAACGATATTAGAGCACGAATTAGTGGATAAAATTTTACCACAGCCTTCGTCGGATGAATGTCGCATTTATTTCTAAATTACTACTACGTTAATTTATGGGCAATGATAATTATACCTTCGAAAACATCGCTGTTCAAGTGATCTAATTTATTGAAAGACAGATTGATTCGTTTTAGATTGGTTGAATCTCGAAAAGCTCGTCCTGCAACGTTGGATATGAAATTTCCCATGAGATCGATTTCTTCGATATTCCGCTGAATGATGAAGGCATCTTTTTCTATAGAAGCTGTAAATGACGTAAAATTTCAACGTTTAAATAAATTATATTGCGCATATTAATAGTTAATTAGAATGCAAATGGAACGAAATTACGAAAATTCAGTATTTTCTTAAATTTTGATAGATTTTGTTTTGTAGTGAATGTTCAGCCTGAGTTTCCATTTCTCTCTGCTTCGGGTTTAGTCACCTTAATTATTCGGCGACAAAATACTTCCAACTCCGGTACCAGCATACAGGCGGTGAAGATAATTATAATAAAAATACGAATTTCACTTTATCAACCTAATTACCTTTCAAATTTTTATTATACCTAAGTATGTAAACATTGAAAATTCATGGTTTCAAAGAAACATCACAAATTCAATAATTGGCTGGTAGTTCAAACTGCTTCAAAGCTAACTTCGGTGAATTAACAACAGTTAGAGCCCACTTATATACTTAAATCAAATATGACATGTAGGTATTTGTGCAAGAAATTTATAGCTATACAGGATGTCCAAATTTCGTTCGACAAAGCCAGCAAATTTGAATAGAACTTGATGAAACAAGAAACAAATTCATGTACAAAACGTTGCTTATTTCTAAATTGAAGGTGTTATTGTATATTTCAAATATTGAAAAATCACAGTTTTCAACCCGTGACAGTGGAAATGTTTACCAGATGAATACAATGATTAACAAGTTGAAATGGAAATAGTGCCCGAGATAAAAGCAAAAATCATAACACCACATTTCTCCCATTTTCAAAATTGATGGAGCTGGAAAACTTTGAAAATTCATAAAATTGCTTTTTTTGTTTAAAGGCTAAAAAAGCTGAATTTTCAATTTTCTCATTTTTCTAATTTTGCCAAACTCCATCAATTATAACCAAAGCCATAACATGATGATAAAATGTATTTTTAATTTTTTTTCATCTCAGCCACTACCACCATTTCACCCAGTTGAAAATTGTATTCCGCTGATTCTACATTTATGCTGTTGTTGGTTGGAAATCGTGATATTGTGGTGTACGAAAGTCTAAATAAAAGTGCGTACACGGTAAAAGCAAGGTTCCAGGAAATGGATCGAAAGAAGCAGATTTTTATGAAGTAAACTTCTATTTCACTATGAGGTGGATTTACCAAAAAGAGGAATCGATCGCTAATAACTTACTTCACACGCACTCCACTTTGATTAGGTTTAAAGAAAATTACCACATTCCAGAATTTATCATTATAATCAAAGATATGATATGTACAATTTTAGGGCGTAGAACATATGTAAGCCAGATAGTCCAAGAAAGGAGATAATATACATTAGTAATTTTTGTAAACATCTTAGTACTTGGTGTCTACAGTGGGGGTTAAATGAGAATTACAATCGTCAGATTTGCGTAACTGTAACTCTTACAATTGTAATTCTCATGTATGTGTGTTACATAATTATGATGTGTAGGTGTGTGGTTCTGTAAGTGTGCAACGCGTTGCGCACACACACAACCACACTATTTTATGTTTACACATCAATCTCTCACGAGTATGCCCCAGCAAAACACATGCCTTTTTTTATGTTATTAGTAAGTAGAACTATGTTTCCCTATTTTTTTTTTTTTAATAAGTAATCGAGGAGATAAGGCAGTTAATGATTTGCTTGCACAGTCCAAAATTACATTTTTTCAACTTATCTTTCAAGTTTTTTCATTCTATTTGATTTGTGCTGCATGTATATTTATGTTCACTATAGGTTACAAATTACTTCACATAGGTAATATCTTTCTTCTTGCATTGTCCCATACATGTCGATTTTGTTCTTATAATTTTTTTCTGAATAAATATGCAAATAGGTACCTATCTACGTATCACCACCCAACACCAGTGATGTGTTAATTATTTTGTAGCAATTGAGCTCGCGTTGATGCAGCTTTCACGGCTGATAATTTTTTTTAAATTGTTCTTTCTCTTTTTGGTCCCTTACACACATTTTGAAAATAAAATGTTAAAACTTTGTTTCACTTCTTGGAATCATCACATTTGCCCTCCCTAAATAAATACAGGCTGGCTGCTGGCTTGACTGCAGAAAGCAACGTCATAATATGTTCGATTACAAAAAGTACCTACGATTTAATATTACGCAGATGTCAAAGAACGTAGGTAAATAATATGATTATTATTTTAATTACTCACAAATGCGGTTGAAGTTTATTGACAGAATGCTCAAAGAAGCCGGACCCTTTAAGGAGGACGTAGGAACTGATACCAGTCGATTGTTGTTCAGTCTCAATTCCTGGCGACACGAAAGGATTTCTTATCAAAATTCACGATAAACATAATTATGAAAGTCTCCTGTCATGTCTACGTTGGGCGCTGTCTTACTTTTAGATTATCACATCCTTTCAAAATGCCGTCCTCCAAAGCGCGAATATGATTATCACTGAGGTCGAGGGCTCGAAGTTTGCTCAAGCCGTGGAATTCGGTCGTCGAGAATACCGGATTGAGTGCGTCGCCGAACAAATTATGCGATAATTTCAACTCCAACAGAGTGCCGTGTAACCCAGCGAATATCTTATCGGTTAGTCGTCTGAGTAGATTGTTGGAAAAATCAATTTTCTCCAGAATCAAACCTGCAAATGGGAAGAGCGGTTCATTAAACATGAATCTAATAGGTACACCTTCGGAGGTTTACAAATTTCTAGCAAGGAACCAAATTCCATTAACATGTATTTCAAAGCATATTCCTTAATTTAGGTCAGTTTTAAGAAAACCTGAAAGATTGAGCATATCTTCCATGAAAAAAAGAAGAATTCAAAGTTTCAGTTTTGTATTGTTTTTTTAAGGTTAAGCCACAGTTTGATTTTAATTCAACTTCCTACGTACCTAGTTTTTGAAATGTTCGAGTCGAGTTGGTGACAGCGCTGATGGCTGTGGTGAATTTTCAGTTGGCAAATTTGTTGTTATAAAACAGGTAATTTATTGCGTTAAAAACTGAATAAGATAGGTGACCCAAATAAGGCCACCATAATTTTGGAGGGCAGCTTGAAACAACTTAATGTTGTCGAATTATGCTGAAAATTGGATAACATACCTACATTGAAATTCTACTATAATACTTCATTACAGGTTCCCTCTATGATCAATGCTACCCTCTCCCAATTTCATTTGCAAAACAAGTGACATTTTCCTCATTTGGAACACTCTGCTCGTAATAAGGCCTCTTTTTTCCAAGTGTATTTTAATGACAAAAATCATATTTTGAAATTTACCCACTTAGTATTTTTTCATGCACGTAATAATTATGTATCACGGCAATAAAAAAATAAAATAACGAACATAAGGTTATCATCTGCAATAGTAAAACTTATACACGATGTATGCATGTAAACTCTCCACAATGTACACGAATGCGTTATCTGCAACAAAATCTTTGTCATAAAATTACGATGCCAACTTGCTTCAGATAATCCTACAACTGTCTTCTGCTTTATTGAAGATGTAGGCATCACATTATTTTCCGTTTTTTGTTAGGTCTTTGTTTTTTATTTTCATTTCTTTCCATTTCTTGGGTAGAGTGGCCACATTACTACCAATAATACTTACTACTCTAAACATCCAATGTTTATGACTAGTGTGTTAGGTACTTCATTTCTAACTGAGTAAGATGAATTCTCGAAGATAATTGAATTCTCTTTAAAATTAGTCATACATATTCAGTACACTAAGCTGAAAACTTTTTACAGTTGTCCAAAGTTCGAAAAATATTAGCATGAAACAAAATTTTACACAACAAAAATTTCCGTCCTCACTGTGAAGTGTCACCTGATCGTATACGCTTCAAACTTGGATGTGTGATAGGGTTTAGTATAGGGATTCGTTATAAAACAACACCAAGGGGCCATTGTGAGCAGTTGCAAAATTATCGGAAAGTGGCCTTATCAAGAGCGTGGCCTTAATTTAATCACCAACCTGACTGAATTCTAAATTTTCATTTTCACCCATATTAAAATGGCTTATTCTTTTATTCAGCCAAGCAGAGAATAAATTTCTATTTCTCGAAGACCATCTTATCGGAGTAGTGGTGCGAAAATAACGATATTTTCTTTAGGAGTTTCGATACATTTTATTCGTATTTTTCTCAGGTTTTACCACTAAAATTTCGAGGCAAGAGTGAGGTTGGTAGGTATATTTCAAAACAACTCTCCCAGCATTTATATGTTTCATTTCTGTGAATCTCAAAGATTTTATCTTTTAACAATAGATACCTATATTATGTATAGTCTAATTCTCGGTGCATCAATAATTTATTGGTGAGAAATAGTATATGGGAAAAATAACAATATGTATCAGTATGTATCTATGTATCGATATTTCGCACCACTACATGGGCAGCATTTCTTACCAGCGTAATAACTCATGAGGTATAGTTACGATAAAATAAGTAAGGGTTCATTTGATATTATAATAGGCTACTTATTGTGTAACAGTCGCTGTATGTAGCTCAGTTGAGTCTACAATTAGGTACCTATATGTTTCGTATAAAGTCCAAAATTATTATACCATCCTAAGATAGTAAAGCCATTTTTGTACAAAGTTGTACTTTCGATTAACTTTGTACAAGATTACTTGTACTAAGTCTGAAATGCTCACTTTTCATAACATTTTATGTAGATGATAGCCTTTATCTGTTTAGCTCTTTACAATTAGTAAATATTACAGATATTTAGGCAATGAGAAAAACAATGTTTTTTTTTGTTTTTTTTGTTTTTTTTGGAATTGCTTTTATTTAATTTGGTGAAGTACCGCACTTGACATTTGAAAATTTGAGCTTTTATGGTGTGCGACCCCTGTAGGCCAAATCCCACTGATACACACCCCATATCTCTCAAAACCTACTCTACAAAATTTCCGAGGTGGTAGACTGTCAAATATATCTGACAGCCACCAAAATCCTTACAAACCCACACAGCTAACCAGTCTATCGTATTTTACCCATTTTATACCATTTAAAAAGTTTGAAAAATTGCCTAAAAATAACTATGCACCTGAGGTGGTGCTCAAAAATAAATTAGGTATTACATTGCCCAGGTTTTTGCCCAGGTCTGGCTATGCCAGGGAAAAAAAATCAAACCAGTACCTATATAAAAACTCATCGTCTAATAATGAAAGATAAAAACATGAAAAAAATCACAGAGTGAAAAATAAAATATGAGTTTATCTATCGACTGACAAATACTGGTTGATTGATCTGGCTGCAAAAATAATTTACGTTGCTTGTGAAATATAACCAGTTGATCAAAAAAGAAGAAGGGGAATATATACCGAAGTAGAAACACATTTATTTATTATATTCCACCACCGAGGTGGTGTTACAGAGAGAAAGAATAAAAACACATTTTAAAATTGAGGAAGAAAGTTCGTTCGTCGTGAACAAACCTAGGCTAATGCAGTTAGCCTAACCCGGGCACTCACGGCAAATTTTATTATTAAAGGGAAGTTTTGTTTAATTTATTTATTTTATTTTTATTTTCGAAATAATCTTGCGTCTGAAGGCGCAAAAAAATTATTAGAGGTGTTTGTGGGGATTAGAACATTACTCGTATGAGGAAATAGGCTCGGCCTATCGACAACAGTCGTCACCTTCGGTGACAATTATTCGTGCCTTGCACGTTAAACCAAATACAAAATGTATGTTCGTTTGTACTTGTCTATTTTTGCAGATAGACAAGTTACAAATCTCGGACCGTGACGAATCGATAGATAATTATCTCGGCGATGTCACGGACCGATACGAAGATGCATTCTCCGTACTTTACCGTTGCCATAGCAACCATAAAGTACGAATAAATTATCTACACAATACTTATGTAATTATTACATAAGTGTGTATGTGTGCGTGTAGGGAGCCGGCTATATAAGACGAAAAAATCATAGACCAAATCGCCAGTGTTTGCCGAGGTCTTGGCTCCCTCATACCTTTTTGGTATATTGGCATAAACACGCAAATTGTTCTGTTGAACACCTTCTTTGTTGGTTTTACTTTCCACGACGTAAGGTATTCCACAGTGGTGACCTCGACGTGATTTTTTGGCCACGTCGTGGTGTCTTTTGGCGCGGTGCGCTTAAACTAAAGTGGCGCGGTGCGCTGGCAAGTAACTCGCTTTCCAATTAAAGTAAAAATAAAAATTTTTTTTTAACCAAGAAATTTTATTTTTACAAGACACCAGGAGCTCTCGAAGGTGTCTGCTAAGCGGGAAAATATACCCCCCTTCTAGAGTATAATTACCAGAAGGAACAACAGCAGACCCTGGAAGGAAATAGTTGGCCTCATCCACCAACTCCTCCACCTTCGACACACCAAAAAGAATTTGAAGACCTCAACCTCTCCGAAAACAAGAAGAGGAATAGACGTCCAGAACTCGAACGTCTAGGTGTGACAATTGACCAAAACGAATTGTCCACCAAATCTCTGAGGAGTAGAAATATACCGACTCCTCCAACAGATCAGCAAATACGATCTGCCCCAACTTTTGGCGAAGCCACTAGCCAACAAAGTTCGATGGCACAACCAAACGAAAACCCACCCACAATGACAGCAACTGGACCCTCTCAGCAGGTGCTAACACCAGAAATAATAGCTCAGGTAATACAGCTACTAAATACGCGTACCGAGCAGAATCCGGCATTCTATAGATGGAGGATCGATATTCCAGAGTTCCTCCCAAACGAAGTCGATGTCTGGCTGACTCTTCTCGATGGAAGATTCAAAACCGAGAATATACAAGCCGACCAACGATATATACATATTTGTGGAGGCATGCCCCCACAAATAATAAGAGGAATCCCGAATATCATGGATTGCCCTCCGGCAGAAACCGATAAATACGCATGGTTCTGCAAACAAGTAAGAAACGTATTCGGAAAATCAAAAAATGAGATTATTGATGAAATAATGGGTGGGATGAAGATAGGGGACGATAAACCCTCAATCTTCATGGCTAAGTTGCGAAAGAAGGCTGACCATATAGTAGCCCCTTCGGTAATCGGAAACCAATTCTGTAAGCAACTTCCTCAACATGTTGTACAGGCATTGGCAGCAGTCGGATCAACGATAATAAATGAATCCGCTGACCTAGATTACCTAGCCAAAAGCGCTGATAATGCACTCCAATACTCGAAGAATTCACCTTCGATCAGTGCAGTATCAGCAGAGAACGGAGAAATTGCACAGCTGAGAGCGCAAATAGCCCAGCTCACTTCACAAGTGCAAAGTAACAACAATAAAAATAGAAGCAATAACCAGCGAAATAACCGGTCTAGAAGCAGGCCCGATAAGAAAAGACAAAGCCGGTCAAGAGACCGACGAACCGGAAATTCTCGCAGGGGGCAGAGTCCAACTCCCCCGAAAAATAAAAAATCTTCATCCAACTCTCCTTCTCGAAAATGGGATGAAAAGAACTGCTTCTACCACAATAGATTTGGCGAGGCCTCCACCAAATGCAACAACAAATGCCAATGGTGGGGCAAAACTTATAAATCCGATCCGTCAAACTAAAACGAGGGGCCATCTACGCGGCCGAAGACCCCTCGGAAAATTACTCATGCCGCCTGTTCCTAAAGGACAGGACAAGCAGGAGAAAGTATCTAATAGACTCAGGCGCTGACCTAAGCATACTGCCAGTAAACAAAAAACATAAGATACACACTCCGAAATACTACCTCCGTACTGTGAATGGTCAAAACCTTCCAGCATACGGACTTGAAACTATCAAAGTCGACATTGGATTGCGAAGAGACATGACTTGGTCTTTTACAATTGCGGACGTTCCAAATCCAATCCTGGGTGCTGATTTCTTAGCACATTACGGCCTAATCATTGATCTAAAAAATGGAAAATTGATCGATAATGAAACAAAACTTTGTGTGGAAGGCAAAACACTAGTGTCTCAACTGGACAGAGCCATTTCCAGTTGTAGTAAAGTCGACGAAAGATTCTTACGAATCTTGTCAGACTATTCTGGAGTCACTCAACCATCAATTCGCAGGAACCCTACCTATAAACATGATACAGTTCATTATATAGAAACAACAGGGCCGCCATGTCATGCTAGAGCAAGACGGCTTCTGCCAGATAAGCTAAAAGCAGCCAAGGAATACTATGACCGAATAATAAAAGAAGGTATTTGCAGACCTTCAAACAGTTCATGGAGTTCCCCAATCCACATGACTAAAAAAGCAAGTGGAGAATGGCGAATTGTTGGCGACTACAGAGCCTTAAATGCCAAAACAGTTCCAGATCGTTACCCAGTTCCAAACATAATGGACTTCAATGCAAATATGAAGGGTAAAACGATGTACTCTAAAATAGATATAAACTGGGCATTCCACCAAATACCAATGGCCGAACAGGACATTCCAAAAACGGCACTCATAACGCCCTTTGGACTATTCGAATACCTTCGAATGCCTTTTGGACTCCGCAATTCAGCTCAAACTTTCCAAAGATTCATCAATGGACTGTTTCGGGATTTGCCATTTGCATATGCATATCTGGATGACATTTGCATATGCTCAGAAGGCGGTGAGCAACAGCATGAGAAAAATGTGAGAGCCGTTATACAACGTATACACGCTGCCGGCCTTACTATCAATGTAGGAAAAAGCTTATATGCACAAACCGAAATTGACTTTCTCGGCTACAAAGTCTCAACCGAAGGCATAGCCCCTCTAAAGACCAAGGTCGAGCCAATATTAAATTTTCCAAAACCCTCAAACGTAGCAGAACTAAGACGCTTCTTAGGGATGGTAAATTTTTATAGACGCTGCATGAAAAACGCAGCAGCCGAACAAAGTAAGCTGTTTGCTTTAATAAAAACATCAAAGAAAAGAGATAAAACTCCACTCGATTGGAATGAAGAAGCTGAAAAAGCATTTGAGAACATAAAAAACTCACTGGCTAATGCAGCCCTCTTGGCTCACCCAGACGAAAGTCTACCACTATGTGTCGCTTCCGATGCCTCTGACTTTGCAATTGGTGCAACACTGTACCAAAAGGAAAAGGACCAAAAATATCCGCTCGCTTTCTTCTCCAGAAAGCTATCAAAAACAGAGAAAAATTACAGTACTTACGATAGGGAATTACTGGCAATCTTCGCTGCACTGAAGCATTTCAGGCACCAATTAGAGGGTAGATGTTTTACTGTGTACACAGACCATAAACCCCTAACACATGCCTTCACGCAGAAAGCAGAGCCAGCCTCACCGAGAAGAGCACGACAGTTAGACTACATAGGTCAACTAACTACTGACATCCAGTATATAAGTGGAGAACTCAACACTCCAGCTGATGCACTCAGTAGAATCGAAGCTATCTCGGCTCCTGTCCAATTACCTTATGCTGAAATAGCTAAAGAACAGCTTAAGGATGCAGAATTACAAGAGTTGTTGTTGAACGAAAACACATCTCTTAAACTGCGGCAAAGAAAAATTCCCGGTACTGATGTCTTATTAACATGTGACATCAGTACAGGCAAGAATAGGCCATTCTTGCCGAAAAAATATCGCAAATTGGCATTCAACAGTGTGCACAATTTATCGCACTCTGGCCCCAAAAGTACTGCTAATCTGGTATCATCAAGATTTGTATGGCCTCGACTAAAGTCTGACTGCAATAATTGGGCTCGCACTTGCCTGAATTGCCAAGAGTCCAAGGTAGGAAGACATACTCGATCTCCACTCAAATCTTTTAAACAAACAGAGCGGTTCAAAACAATCCACATTGATCTGGTGGGCCCATTGCCCCCTTCACAAGGATACAGATATCTCCTTACGATGATTGACAGAGCAACCCGATGGCCCGAGGCAATCCCATTATATGAAATGACAGCACCAACTATAGCTGCCAAACTATATGAAAACTGGATTGCCCGATACGGCGTACCTGAAGTCATAGTTACAGACCAGGGTCGCCAATTTGAAAGCTCACTCTTCCAAGAGTTATCCAAAAAGCTAGGTATCCAACATAACCATACCACAGCTTACCATCCTCAATCAAACGGAAAAGTTGAGAGATGGCATAGAGCTTTAAAAGCCTCAATAATGGCTCATGACACAAAAAGATGGGTGGATGTACTTCCAACCATCCTTTTAGGCCTACGATCAGCTCTCCAATCAGACACAGGACATTCTGCAGCGCAGTTAGCGTTCGGCGAAGAGCTACGCCTACCAGGGGACTTTTTCACAAATCCGACAGAAATTAGCCCCGAAATCTTAGTTCAGAACATACGAACTGATGCCAATAAATTCTTAACACAGGCAGCTCGCCATGGCCAGCCAAAGATCTATGTCTCGAAACATTTGGCCACTACTTCACATGTATTTGTCAGAGACGAAAAAATAAGATCTTCACTGGAAAAACCCTACGCCGGTCCTTATAAAGTGATATCACGCGACAACAAAAATTTTGTGATATCCATCGCAGGTGAAAACAAAACAATATCAATCGATAGATTGAAACCTGCCTATTTGGTAACAGACGACAAGAAAATAATAAGAAAAATAAAAGGAAATACAAAGACTAATTCCTCCGAAATAACTAAAACACAAATAGTACAGGAAGAAACAGTCGAAAAAGAAAAAGAAAATTTACAAACAAATAAAACAGTAAAAAAGAAAAAGACAGTAAGATTTTCAGACGACATTGTCACAATAAAATATGACCCTACGGACCCAATAAACCCTCGTAAAAGAGGCAGGCCCCTAGGAAGTAGAAAAACGAAAAATCAGCTTCCAAAACGAAGATCCGAGCGATTAGCGCAAAGAAAATAAAAAGACGACTGTGGAATCCTACGATAAGAAAAGTGCGTGAACAATAAAACAACGACAGGTATCAACAAACCCACGTGCGATCGATGACAACAAAAACATCGCAACGTGTAACTGTTGTCAAACAAACAAAAAGAATAAAAACGTTCATCTTACGAATGACGTCAGAAGCGGAGATGAATTTCTATTCATCTCGAATTACCTATAGCTTCAAATTGTTCAAACACGCCTAACTTTGCAGAAAATGAACAAAATTTTTCGGGAAAAGCTGCAAACGATAGAGAATTTTTACATCTATCCCCTCCACGGACGTACTCGCTCAAATAAAGACAATGTTTTAACGTAACGGACGAAACCTAAATTCACCAAGTCCTCATTCGCTTTTTCTACCGTCGCATCGACTGTTGAACTTTGCCTTTTTCAATATTTTATTTTTCTCTCTCGTATTTCTTTATTTTTCTTAAAAAATGTCGTCTACAAACCAGCAACAGTTGTCCGCCGATTTTGATCCTCAAATCCCCTCATGTTCCAAGGACAATGTTGCGCGTATTAACAACATGCAGCAACAGTGCCTCATAGAACATGAAATGGAAATGGCCAAAATCGAAGAAGAACTGTTAATGGACACGGACCTGTCCCCAGTAGAGAAAATCGTCAGCCATATGACGAAAGAACTACCGCCCCTGATCTCGCCTCCCAAAACACCGGTTAAGGAATTACCCTCTTTGGCAACCCCAAAGATGGCAACCCCCAAACCGACAATGCGGGAAAGAGCGAAATTTCTATTCGCCGATGAGGACCCTGCTTTTCGTGCAACTCCTCCTCAGGCCCCGAAACCTATCCGCAGTCAACAGTTCATGGCAACTCCCAAATCAAATTCGCCACTGTTGACCACGACCGGACAATTCAACCCTCGCCCCTCTATTCCTGTCCGCAACCACCCTTACCGTCGTCCCCAATATAGACCACCGAGACAACGAGGACAGAGAAGTAGGGACAACTTCCTCAGGCGACAAGCACAACGCATGGAGTCCTACGAGTGCGTTGGAGCAGCCGTTGGAAGCGCCCTTGCTAAATGGGAGAGGGAGCAGAAACAGCGTTAAAATCTCTAATCCCCCAGACGAGCGATTAATCGTTTTTACGACGCAAAAACTGGGGGGGAGTAGCTGTGGGGATTAGAACATTACTCGTATGAGGAAATAGGCTCGGCCTATCGACAACAGTCGTCACCTTCGGTGACAATTATTCGTGCCTTGCACGTTAAACCAAATACAAAATGTATGTTCGTTTGTACTTGTCTATTTTTGCAGATAGACAAGTTACAAATCTCGGACCGTGACGAATCGATAGATAATTATCTCGGCGATGTCACGGACCGATACGAAGATGCATTCTCCGTACTTTACCGTTGCCATAGCAACCATAAAGTACGAATAAATTATCTACACAATACTTATGTAATTATTACATAAGTGTGTATGTGTGCGTGTAGGGAGCCGGCTATATAAGACGAAAAAATCATAGACCAAATCGCCAGTGTTTGCCGAGGTCTTGGCTCCCTCATACCTTTTTGGTATATTGGCATAAACACGCAAATTGTTCTGTTGAACACCTTCTTTGTTGGTTTTACTTTCCACGACGTAAGGTATTCCACAGTGTTATTATTTTGAGGATTTAATCATAGACGCCATTCCTGGTCATATCCGTCACTTTCATTTATCAGAACTGACGCTATAACCATATGAAGCAGAACTGTTAACTACCTTTCAAGCAGAGCTGGTCCACAACTAAAAGTCACGATGAAAACTTTCAAACGTAGGTAATTAAAACTTTCAGTTTTTCTGGTTTTCACTTCTCTGAAATGACACAGACACCAAAATCACTAAACAGAATTGGGAATCAACTTTGAAAAAAACAGGTTCGGAACTGAAATTTTTGAATTTAATCATAACTCTGAGAATATAAATTTTAAAACGAACTTGGCAGAAACCATCCGAGGATGGGGGTTCACTTGCGGCCAAAACTTTGTAAAAATCCTTCTAGTGGGAGGGGCGTGATGGTACCACAAAAAAAATGCGGCATCAATTACCTAATTTATAGTATATAAATATGTAAAATAAATTGATAGATTAATTCGTGTAAAAAACCAAAGTAGGTATTATAATTAATTTGTACTTGGTCCAACTAATCTTGTACAAAGTTGATCAAAAATAACTACAACTTAGTACAAAACGTCTGTGTTATACTACAGGATGGTACAAAAAAACTGAAAAATACCAAATCCGAAATTAAAAACTAGCCACAAAATGCATTGTACCATCTAAGGATTGCACAAAAATGACTACACCCACTCAGGATGGTACAATTTTGGACTTTGTACCTAACATAATATAGAAATTTCAATCTGACTAAAAGAATTTAATGTCAGAAAGTCTCATTATTTGCTATGCCTTCCCTCATCTTCGGTTCAACTTCAAATGAACCAAATCAATCGAATGAGAAAGCTCGAATAAGATAAATGTGTAACGTCTGTAATTTCAAGCCCCCATATTCCGAGTCAGTGAGGTTTCAAGGTACTCGACTTTCTGAATGAAAGATGAATAAAATGAGAATCTCATTTCGCATGTCCTACCATAATTTTTGTCCAAATTTTAATTGGAAATTGTAAGTTCCTATTGGAAATTTTCAGATTTCTCGCCTCACCAAAAAAAGTTCTTCGGTTAGGTACACTTCAGCCAACGCTCTTACCAATCGAAATACTTTTATTTGAAAAATAGCCACGTAGCTACCTATACAGCCTCTAAATAAAATTCAATGAAAAATATTATTTTGTCCATTATTTTTCAATTAGAAAATCGATTTATTTACTTACTTGATTCGACTAAACTGTTTCACGAAATAAACGTAACATTGGTGGAGGGGGAATGAAATGACGAAGGAAAAACGAGTGGAAGGTGAAAATAAATGTAAGAAAGAGGGAAAATGAGTAGGTGCGAGAGTCTGAAATTTGTGAGAAATGCGTTAAATTTGGATTCGAATCAATTAAATCGATACCTTGCCCCCATTTGTGAGGTTTTCTCATCATATTGAAGATTTTTAAAAACAATTTATTGAAATAACACGTTGCTACTTTGTATCGTACCCGCAGGTTGGTATTTGGTGTGGCATTAAAATCGAATAATTCTCTACGTACCCGAGGGGTTAAATAACTGCAGCGGCAGCGCCTGGTAACCAGCGTACTTCTGACTGTAGGATACGATTTTGAAATTTTCCGGAATGGTTGGAAGTTCATTGGGAAAGACGACACTATCGCAGTCCAAAGATAATCTTCCATTTTCCGTTCTGGTGCAACGGCAAGGGTGTCGAAATGTTTTGAGTAAATTTTCGCATTCATCCGCCGCCCTGCAACTGACCAAGGTGGTAACCAACAACAGTATGCGAATCCAATGAGCCATTCTGCAACACCAAAAATTCGATCGTCGTAACAAATACGTCATATTATTTTGACGGCGACGAATTTGATTTTATTTTTTTATTCTTTTTTTTGGAGGGAATAAAATTAGCGGTTCGTCGCGTAGGCACGCAGTAATTATTATTTTATAGACACGAGGCTGGACAAGGCGTGGATGCTGGATAATGGAGCCTCGTCGCGTCCATAAAACTGTGGTACGCTCTCGTGGAAACGGCATTTTCTCACATTGTGGACTGCGGTGCACTTTTCAATCGCAGCCGACGGCCGAGTGTCCAGACGGACTCCGGCTAAAAGGCACTTAATATTAGCACCGATGGTCATACATTTTTGATTGAAATCGAGTTTACGCTCGACTGTCGCCAGCTACGTCGTTATGCTCTAATAAATGCGTACAAAAATATAGTGGGCCTGCAAAATACGCGTCGCATACGCCTGTCATTAGCAATCATTAGCGATGTTTCGTACACTTACTATGCTCGTTGCTCGTCGGAAGTATGTCGATTTTGAATATCGATAGCGGAATTCCGTAACTTAATTATTTTATTTTTCCTGTAGGATTTGTTGGCCAGTCAAATCGATTATAGGAATATAACGGCGGAGGAAAAATTCAGTCGCTTGAATCCGCGGCCAGGCTAGCTGTCAATTCTGGATCGTTCACCAATATTTCTAATCGGCTACAGATCTTACGCCTCATTATCAACCCGCATTCGATTGTGCAAATCGTCTCGTAAATGGTCATCTTCTCCTCGCGGCTCTTCTTATCAATCCATTCAACCCAAATTTCATGTTTCCCCGTAGCCTTTCTCCCGTCAGCCTATTCTCAAAAACAATAGCCATAATTTTCCACCTACTTTCCGAACACTACAAATTGTATTTTTGGTGTCCGGTGAAACGCCGGCAATATTTCGGCGGTAAATTACATTAGTAATAATAGTACCTAATTATCGGGGGTTTGGAAAAATATCGATACGTATCGATACTTGGGAGAAAATGTCGATATTTTAGATATTAATACGCAAAAATAGGTGCAGGAAAATATCGATGTTTTGACTGAATTATATTGGGACCACCAATCCTTTTCCCCTCACACTCTTGCGAACACTCGACTTTAATCATACAAACACTTTTATATACATTTACCATCGCTGCTACACTCATACTCATTCCAACCCCCATTCGTTCACCGTATACACTCGTTTCTGAACACTTTCTAAATCTCTGTACATTACTTATTTTCTTTGCCGCAGTTACACCCTTCTGAGACATAACTTTGTGAACATTTTTGTCATTTTGTTAATTACATCGAATCTGTATTCCTTAACCTCTATAAATTAATCCCCAATTTACCTAATAAATGACGATATTTCGCATATCAATACTTAACAATACGAAACCATACTGATATTTCGCACCACTAATAATACAGTGGAAACCACTTAATACGGACATATTGGCCAATACCCTGTCTGTCCCCAATAAGTGGTGTCCCAATTAAAACGATGATGAGAGTTCGAATGAGAAAAAAAAATTCACGATGAATTTCAGTATTAGATTTCTGGTTAAGTCAGTTGAAAACAGTTAAATTGTTCAATAATTATATTATACACACCTACATTATTATATTTTTGATTAAAAAAAAGTAAGGATAATGGGATTTTGGTTGGAAGAAGATGGTTGGACGTATTTTTCACAACATAACCTGAAATTAATACGCTCGAGACAACATGAAATTATGAGAGATAGGAAGAATAATTATAAAGACTAATATAATTTATACTACTGCCAATGAACTAAAATAAGATTATCATCATTTTCAATAACAGTCGAAGGGCTTTTTTCCTTGTCTACGAACTTCTTTTCTCCCAATAAACAAATTTACTGTCCCCAATGAGTGGTCTGATTTCTTATCATTTTACATCATTGGTTTTGGGACTTTTCAGATTTGTCCCAATTAAAAGGTTGTCCCCTTTGTCCGGTGTCCCTAATTTTCAGTTTCCACTGTATTATAAGGCCAATAAAAAACATCCCTTTGGAGAAGAAGTTTATGCAACTTTTTGAACCTATGCAATTTGGCTATCATCCTAATTATACACGTGTGTACAAAAGGTTGCATAACCATTTGTTTATGAAGAATTTATTTTTTTTAAATGCCTGCCTCGTGAATCGATGTGAATATGCAATGTTGATATAAAATATAAAAATGTTGAAATTGATTAATTGAAACCTTCATAGCTCCAGGTATAGGGGATAGGCCACATATCCAACATTTTCCACTTCTCATCAAATTTAAATAATCTACGATCAAAAATTCCCGACATTTCACCCACTATCCAGGAGCGATTTTGCCATAGAAACATAGAAATACCCGAACCGCCTGGCCAAAGTAGCTAATATGTCACTTTTTGACAATTTTGAGTTTCAAGCATTGGGTATGATAGAGGATAATCAAATCTATAAACTGGCAAAAGATGATATTTCAAATGATCTTTCTTGACCATCAAATTTGATTTAGAAAATACATGACATGTCCGCAGAAGCATTTAACTCTCAGCGTAAAATTAATAAGTACTAAAAAAAACGTGATAATATGTCATTGATTTCTCATTAATCGCAAATTACTTTTCGTCAAAACATGGTAAGTGCACACATCACCCCAAAACATAATATGGCACGATAATTTTTTGCCAAAATATGATGTTTCATGGAATTTTTCCCCTCTCCCTATATTTTTCAACAAATTACTCATTATTTTAAGTTGCATTCATGATTAACAGAAAATAGACCCCTCAAAATATAGTTCTGCTTCTTTACATCGGTATTTGGTTAATTTCCTGAATTTACACCTGCAGGTAAATTTTGTCTTTTGTCTCGCGAAAGGCCAAAAAATGGCAAAAAGTGATTTACCAGCTTATTGAAAATAATCACAGAATTAAAAATGGAGATTTTTATCTGATAATATTATAAATAATTCGATTACTTCGCATTAACTTCTTATCTTTTTTGTACCAATTCTATACCTTCGAAATTTCCAACAATTTTTACATAGCCTACTCGTGCTATTCGTTAAGTACCTTTATTATTTTATGAAGCAAAGAAATCTGGTGTTCCAACTGATGTGAACTACGATAGTGACACTCCGTACAAATTGTTACTTGAAAAGAAGCACAATTTCTCATAGTCTTCACAGTTTATATTCAGCTCCCGGAAGCTAAACAGAAAGCACTAAAGGCGTAGATGAAGAGAGGTCCCGGTGGTTTCGAACTCTCCTTTACTTTCAAAAAAAGTTTTTTGAAAAATAAAACAATACATTAAGTAGGTATGTTTGTTGATGGAGGTGGTATTATGAGGGGGCAGTTGGAAACGGTCGACAAGTTAACGAAGACTGTTTTTTTTTCTTTTAGGAAGTAATTCTCCTCGGGTAATACACACGGGGTACTCTGAATTATGCCCACTGAAGATCTACGCAAGAAGATAAGGATTTTCAATCTTGGATCGATAATAACAGACTTGTAACTGAGTAAATTGCTTTTTGAAGAAGTATACATAGATATATACGTACTGGTCATGTACAGGAATTCTAATTTTGAAATTAAACACCATAAAGAAATATGTCGATGGAAAATCTGTAGAATGTTTAAGTTATCGTGGATTGAACTTCATTAGGTTATACCAATCTCATTTTGGATCAGAAACCGTGGCATTTGACTAATTAAATGAAAATTCAACCCGAAAGGATCACGTCGTGTTATTTGGAAATTTCTTGACCAACAAAAAAAGGAATTACGGTTCAACTTTCCGCTCGTATTCTCACGCAGGTCGATAGGTGTACAATTTTTTTCTCTTTCCTCTCACAACGCACCCGTTCTCTAGTCATTTCTTTCATAACTTGACGTCAAGTGTACGTATTATTGAGACACGAATGGACACATGCCCAGCACGTACCTAATTCCGAATTAATTGTAACGCAAGTTCGCAATGTGCGCCAATCTATTGCGCCTACGAGGTCTTTCGGTATGGCCGTATAGGTGAGTAAATAAGTATAACGTTTTTAACATCAATTCCGCCGAGCTGATCCATTTTTATTCGTGTTTAAACTTACGTCGATGAACTCGACTTCGTCAGTGCATCCGAATACGTAAACTTGAACATTTGGTCTGTCTACAGACAAAGCGTGTAGCCAGTCTAATATTTTTTTTTTTTTATTTATTTATAAAATTCATCATTTCAAACCAGTAGCCTAGGTGCTGTAAATTTATTCTTTCGAATATAAGACATACTTAGATACTTCATCAACTTACGTACTTAAATTCTCGAACTTTAAGTCGGAACAAATCGATGTAAATTACAGTTTGGTTTGATTTTCTGTTCAATAGAAGTGAAATCTTCACTGTAGATACCTAAAACGTTGTTCAACAAATTTGTTTATTTACTAAATTGAATACGTAATATAAATGACTGTTTAGGTACCTATTTATCAACAGTGTATTGCTAAATTTCAAATAGCCTTTTAATCGATATTTGGAATGGTAAAATGGGATTAAATACGGGGGAAATGACTCATTTACTTCCTCATCTATGGAGCTGCGACAACGAACACGAAAACTACTTCTCCCGATGAAACGAAAACAAAAACATAATTATTATGACAATGATTAAAGAGCCTTCGTAAAATGTAGCCTAATAATGTAGGCTAGTTAGAGGTATGACTAGGCCATTATACATGTAACGGACTTCTTGGGCACCGTATTGGCCTGATATCAGCCTCGACTATACAAATTCCTTTTTTGCCCATACCTACTTTCACGACACTTCATCTCTGGTTATAAATTATAACTTTTTATTTCCTAACGTAGCCATTTTGGTATGAACAAATTAAACCATACGTAGTTTAAATTATTTTATGCAATATAGGTACACGATTTAACACAGCCGAGAGATTCACTTTGTGATAGGTACCTATGTGTGAACGAAATTCAAGAAAATGCGATTGAACTCATACTTACTCAAGTATTACTTCAGCAAACGAAATTAGTT
This sequence comes from Ericerus pela, assembly GCA_011428145.1. Lineage (NCBI taxonomy): Eukaryota > Metazoa > Arthropoda > Insecta > Hemiptera > Coccidae > Ericerus > Ericerus pela. The sequence continues at coordinate 432,149 of WOFM01000467.1, forward strand.
ATTAATAATTGTCGTTGACATTAATTATAATTATTTATTGCGAAAAACTATTCTGATTTTGAAAAAGCACTTGAACTATTTTTTAAATTAGATTACAACCACAGCCATGTAAAACCATTACCTAAGCTGTCATAAAGAAAACTTGGAGAAAATTATTCTTGACGCTGTAAGTCATTTCTGATTATGTAATATAGGCCTAACACAAAAAAAAATAAATAAAAAATAACGCTTGTAAATGAAGCAAAACGATTTCTAACATCAAGTGGCACGAATAAATTTGAAAATTACTGTCGACAAAACGTGGATTCAAATGATAAACGTTTTCCCATCAAGTATATCAGAATGTTTCATGTATACGTTTTTATTTTCCTTATCGTTTTGTATGGTCAAATTTTATCGGAAAATAATTTATCGCCTGGTTGATTTTCGGTATCAAATAACTCTGCATGGAAACCAAATAATACAATATTGTATTGAAATATTAATTACCTATAGAAGAAATGATAAGCATCCGTATTAGGCACCAACTACCTACCACTTTATCGAAAATAATGTGGTAATTAAAAATTCATCAAGCTTAATGCGATAAATTAAAGTAATTTTGGCATCTTACTGATTTCGAATTTACTAAGCTTTCTACCAACAATAAATTTCGGTGAGAGATTAATGAGGCTACTAAAAATATGCAGATGATTGGGGTAAAATATTTTTGACTAAATATGTATTAAATAATTACGCATTTTAATGTGAAATATGCACCAAATAATATAAAATCAATTTGGGTTAGGTATCATTTTACAAGTTTCTGAAAGCTCTACTGCAATAATATACTAATAATAATTTTTACGTTAGATCACAATGGTTGTTTCAGGATCGTAACAAACTGATGATATCTCTAGTCTTAGAAGTGACTAAACAAATATGCATTTGCGCGTTTTTGGTTGCCTTACACATTAGGTAAACTTTATTTTAAAAGGAAGATAAAATCAACTCAAAAACAAGACAGTTTCTGAAATTGGAAGAAAGTCAGCTTTATGGACAGAATTTTTCTGTGAGTTTTATCATATTGAACCTCTTCATAAAAAGTGAGCCTTGTCAAGGAGAAACAGAAGAGAGGAAATTATCCTCATCCAACCTCAACTTGGAGATACTCCCCACTCGTTTTGAATTTCTAGCTGACTCCCTTCAAAGTGTTTCTTATGCTGCATTAATCTTCCACTCCTTTCGATTCATCGTACTTTCTTGTTACCTGTCTTGCAACCCAATCCTTGCGACTCCACTTATGCAGATCTTTAGTGTGTCATTCATTGACAAACTTTTTTCATACCTTCACCTTTATGATTCAGTCAATCTAATTTAAAACTCTGGGCAAAGTCATAGTATTTGTATAACTGGTGGCATTCCAAAAAAATAAAAAACATACTTACCATTATTGTAAAATTGGATTTTAATTTTTTTATCTATGTTTTGTTGAGCAAAAGGGAAGGAGAGGGAATAGAAAATAGTATTTTACTTAACAATACTTCATCCCAAACAAGAACGATAAGAATATGGACCAGGGGGAAAGGAGAAGGTAAAGATTTATACCGTTTAGTGAAGACTACATTTAAAAATGTTGTTTGAAAATATATTTTTGCCATTTATGTTGCTGTGAATTATGGACATCTCTATGACGTCTCATCGTTCTGATTTGGGATGGGCTATAATTGAGTACGGTATTTTTTTCAACAAATCCACCGAACAGAGGTTACTATTTATTCGATTAAACATGACAAATCCTTTAAACAACAGAATTTCATTAAATAATTAACTAACAAAATTAGGGAAAGGTAAAACATTTTGTTCATAGGCATCACCGTGTAAAACAATCTCTTTTCATGCTGACATTGCATCACATGTGTATGTTTAAAAGGTGCTGTAAAGAGATAAAAAAAAAAATGTTTAGAAAAAACTCATTTCTGCACTGGTGAAGAAATGAAAATTTTTTTTGACTGCCAAATTGATTCGGAAATCTCAAACTTTGCTAACCAAAACTGATTCCAAAATTACCTTATTTTGGTGTATGAGCTGATAATAGTATATTGTGTGACAAATGCGTAATGTGGGCTACTTTTTTTGCCAAGTATGAAGAATTTGCAGAGGAGCTGAGAATGAGTGCTGTAAACTTAACATGAGTTAAAATAGCCCACAAGCACTTGTCGCATACCACACTTTTTGCAACTAATCCACAAAAAAAAAAAAAAATAGCAACAATTCCAACGTCCAATAAAAAACAACTAATAAAATAAATGAATTTCAGAAATTATATCTGAAAAAACAAAAACGGCAATTTTCCATTATTTTGTGTTTTTTTGTTCGCTTATTTTTGAACAGCTAAGAACGATTAACAAATTATAAAGAAAGTAAATCCAAATAAATTTTTTCTGTTTTCTAGCTGTACTAATCCCAGATTTCTAGCTTAAGCAGAGGCTGAGGAATCAGTGAGTGAAAAAAGAGACGTTCCTGGATTTCAAAAAAAAAATTACCATCAATTTACATTTTTTTGTTTGATTATTTTCAAATTGTTAATGATGATTAAAAAATTAAATGAAAACTAAATTTAGGTAAATTTTCAGCTCTCTGGCTTAAATAGCGAATGAGGAATCGTTGAGGGAAAGAGGAGAAGTTTCTATATTCCAAAAAACAGCCAATCTCCCATTAATATGCATTTTTTTCGTTTAGGTATTTGTTGTCAAATAGCTAAAGATAATTAGTAAATTATATGGAAATTTTTTACATTTTATCCGCTTTTTATAATTGTAAACCCCAGCTCTCCAACTCAATTAGAGGCTGAGGAATAATTTGAAATGTTTTATTGAAAATTAAAATATTGTGTTCGGTTGGAGTGGCAACTTGACCAATAGTTTTTCACGAAATAATGTAAAAAAATAATATCGAAATGCTTATACGTTCGAATATTTTATACCCTTTTGCGCAGGACTGAGATGCGCAACAGTGTGTAAACTACTTTACCTACTCTCGTGCAGGATTTGGATGCGCGAGAGATTGTAAAATTATCTTTCACTTCGTAGGCCACACATTCGTTCGTTTACATGCGCTATACACGTATGTAAAACTAGTTTTTTTGCGCATGTGTTGCAAAAACATGATTTACGCTTCTGCAGAAACAGACGTTTTCATTATTTACGATAATGTGACCTCCTCTCGATATTTTCACGATTGACGAAGCTGGGATCTCGACTGCTGTAGACCACAATTTAACTATTTTTAGGAAACCATAATATATAATTTTTTCTTTCTCAAAATGTTTGAATTTGATTGAAGTAACACGTGCAACAAAAATAAACATAACTAAATAGAAATACAGCGTAGACGAGAATAAAAACTTGGCAAGTATGTAGGTACCTACTCGATTTATCGCTCCCAAAAGTGAATTGTCGACTGCACCACGAACGAATGAATCTTTTTACTAGCAACCTCCATCTTATCGTCTATATTGCGCCTGAGAACATCGATTTCGGAAAGTCAACCTATTCTAAATAGTCACGATCAGACAGATCACGAAGCTTTACGAATCACCATATCCATTGAAGGAAGTCATTTCTTTCTTTCTGTCCATTAATTTGAATGAAACACGAACAGAGCTATGTATAGCAAAGAATATAAGAACTAACAGCTAGGACAATGGCAAAACAAAAATTTTCTTTTATGCCAATTTCATGAAGTAGCTATTACCAGTTCCATCATCATGTACTTCGATGTTTGGTGAAATAACGTTGCATAAAATTAAGAGAAATCATAAATACTACTTGCCTATTTAATATCTTGTTTTTCACTAACTGAGTTGAATGATCGAAAACTTTTGAAAAATAAAATCTTTCTCAAAATTAGATTTTTTTCTACGTAGGTACCAACGCACCCTATTAGTTCACAATCGTAGATAATACCGATGAAATTTTTACCATTTAATGGGTATATTCATGGTCACTCTCCGCATAGGAACTTTCGTTTGTTGTTAATAAGTCGATATTTAGATTTGGGTGAATTTTTTGAATGTCAAAATTTTTTGAAAGTTTTCGTTTTCCAACTACTTATTTCACAAAAATTAAATTTATGCGACGTATATTATTTGCATATCAAACGTGGATTTTTGGGAAAAAATTTCATTTGTCCACCATTTTGTACTTCTGATAAATTTTATTGTCTTGCTCAGAAAATTCAATTAAACTAACAATATCTGGACACGAACTCACAAAGTTTTTACAACGAAATTCGGTAGACGCGTAAACGTGTGCAAGGCGAGTGTTTATGACAGTTTTTATAGTAATTATATTCCTAGTTTGTTGACTTTTTTATTTTTTGTTTCAAAATAAGGGAGAGTTGTTTGACTTTTGAAACATTCATCAAAGCAATGGATACTTTGAGTTTTCTCCCTCAAATTCTGTATCAGATAGGCAAATGCGTTGCATAATATGTTTTTGAATAATTTCAAAGGTTACCTATTCATTTAAATAACATAGCAAACGTAGAACGAATTTTTGTGTAATCTCTAGAAAATCGAGAAAAAAAACAATCAAATAAACTTAACGAATTTTACATTTGAAAATTTCTCATAAATTCAAATATCAATCAATTCGTACAACATAATTATTTCATCGTAACGTCGAATGACTACGAGTTTACTTATATTTCAATGGCTCAATTACAGTGTTTTTTATTTAGGTACCTACGTATTCTAAATAAGGCGTGAAAACAATCAAATTGAAAATTGCAAACAGCGACTGAAAAACTTTACGAGTATCATAACCTCGGGCCTTCAATTCCTAAGGTCTGCAAAACATTGTACATTTTCATCGATTAAGTTGATTCATCCACTATTTTCAGGATACTCACCTCACGTGAAATACATCTTACAGGAATCTTATAACTTACCACAAGCACTAATAAACAATCAAATAATTGGAAAAAACTTTGAAAAATTAAATTTTGAAAATTATTTATTTGGCAAAGTTTGCAAACATTTCGCCAACTAATTAATTCATTTTTTTTCTTGCACTGTTTACATTACTAATGCCAATATCAAGGCCTTTACTTCATTCAAATCAGATGAGATATACCTTAAAGAAGAAAAATCTTCGAATGAGACAAAATATTACGGATCACTCGGTCGTCCTTAGGGGGTGTTTTTGTCGAAACCAATACCAAAAAATATTCAACCTCTTGAGGTCGCGCTGTAGTGGAGGAGTTTACAATTAAGTTCGTTTTACGTCACAAGGACAAATAAAATATATCTGTTGTCACACACCTTAGCTCGCGCCTGGTTGTTAGACAACTGTCAGCGTCGCCTCAGCCTAGTATCTCCAGTCATGTCAAGTCCTTTGCGCATCGCTAGTGCGCACAGGACTCGTGGGCGTAGCCATGACACTGGGGGTGGTGTTCCTGGGTGGCCATCGGTGGCCACCTACGAAGATTCCCCTGAAATCTAGAGTAAAGATTAGACATACATGTTCATATATAAATGTTATTTTATTATACAGACAATAAGAACAACAAATATAATATAAAAACATGAAAAGTAGATATTTACAGAAGTTTAAAAAATAAAATAGGAACAATTTTTTATTTTATCTTCTGTCGTTACAGCGTAACGGTATGTGACATGAACGAGACTTTCAACGAAAGTTTGTTTCAATCGCCGGACGCTGCTGTTGAGAGGATGGAACGAGTTATTGGCCGTAGATCACAGATTCTGTAAGGGAATATTATGGAGTTAGCGAGTCGTGTAAACATCAATGATGCTAAGTTAAGTAGTGCACTCTGCCACCTATTACCCGTAACCTTTTATAAAGCACATGACAGTGATAGTGGGTGCCAAAAAATCATAGTTATACTATTTTTAGGAGTATAATGTCCAATTATGGCGTACCCTAAAGTCAGTAATTTGGCTTGTCAGACCAGTCTATTTTTGTCATAATCAGAGGGGTCTATCGGAGGTACGATACTACGTATCAAGTTTTTCTACATTTCTGTCATCTAACTCCAACAGAGCCAAGAACTTCAGAGGTCTTGTAGATGTTTGCTTGCTTGAGAATTCTATTTTTGCGTGACGGACTTGGCCGTCACGAGATTTCTCTAAATCAATGATTTTTGCAAGTTTGTAAACGCCCGGTTTGGATGTGTAGTCCAAAACATGTACTATGTCGTTTACTTTTGGTACAAATGGTACTGTGTGCCCTGGATTGGAGAGCGCAGTTGGTGGTCTATCTCTTAGGTATAAGAGATATTGTCTCTTCCAAGTTAACCAAAGGTTTGTTAGGTAATCTTGGTCGAGTTTCCAAATGTCCATAAGCTGTTTTGCTGTAGGAGTTGGATCTTTATTCGATTCATTAATCGGATTGCTTAGGTGGCCTAAGTTTGCCCGCATGAAATGTGCGGGTGTTAATGTCAACTGATCAAGCTCATCCGGAGATGGGCATAGTGGTCTTCTGTTGACCATTGTTTGTATATCTTTCAAGCTCTCTTGAAAGGTATGCTTTTTAATTGAGTGGTGACCGTGGACTTTATAAAACACCTGTTTTATAATGCCAATCAGTCGTTCATAAACTCCACCATACCATGGTGCTTTAGCTGGGATGAAGTGCCATCTGATGCCTCTTTCATCTAAGCTAGGTTTGATTTTTTGTTCTTCAGTGAACGTTTTCCAGTACTCTGGTAAGTACATTGCAATTAAGTGGAATTGCGCCGCGTTATCGGATAGGATAACTTTGGGTGTGCCCTTGTCAGCAAAAAATGTATGTCCTCAGTTGTCAAGTTTGATACTGTGAGTAGGTGCACCGCTCGGGTGGAAAGGCATGTAAATATTAACATCCAGTTTTTGATGGGTGATGTAGTTGGCGTTGCCAACTAAGCTTTCGATTTTGGCAGGTATTTGTCAAATACCATAAATGGGCCAAAGATGTCCACACCTGTGTAGGTGAATGGATTTACGAAAGGTACCAGACAAAAGTCTGGTAGTGCTGAAAAAGTTGGTTGTTTAAACTGTCTTGTTTCAGCTTTTTTGCACAATGTGCACGACTTCTTTAGAATTTGAGGTAACACTTTTAGTGACTTTGGTACAAAATAGTGTCTTCTAAAGTCGGCTATAGTAAATTTTGTACCAGAGTATACGTTTTTCAGATGTGTATTCATCAGAATTAATTTTGTTAAGTGAGACGTAGGATGCATCAAGATTGGTGATAACATGTCTCTTGCGTATTTGATATCGGGTAGATAATTTACTGTACGTAATATCCCAGATGGATCAATCAGGATGTGGAATTTTTCGTACAAGACGTACGGAGGGTGATTTTGTTTTTCTAATACTTCGAGTAATTTTCTGAAGTATTTCTTTTGATCAGCTCTGATGAAGCAGAGTAGAGCAAAATGAAAGGTGAAATCTAACGATGCATAAGGTGAAATTAATCGTTTCCTCCTTATTCGTTGTTTACTAAATCATCGTACGGCTTCTATACATTGTAAGAATGTACGTACAGGTTTAGATAAAGTATTGAATTTTGTGATATCTACGTTGAACGGAGTATTCAATGGTGGATGTATGAAACTTTCAAAAGGTATTTCATCTTTCGGAATATAGCATGATTTGTTGATGGTCAAATCAAGTGGCTGACTTTGGTTCGGTGGATCAGCTATCCACTGATGAGACAGAACCTCAGGTTCTGGTAGTGTGACTTCACATTGATCTATGTTTGGACCAATGAAGAAGTGTGGGATGAATTTTTTTGCTGATTTCATCTGCCTTAAATATTTTGCAAGTTGACTTTGATTGTTTAGAAGTGGAATAATACTTCTTTCATTGTGTGAAATACAGGAGTATCTATTTCGGTTGGTTCGTCTGGTAGGCTTTTGATTATGTTCAAATTGGTTTCTGGCCAAGATTTTTCATCTTGGGATAGTCAAGTTGGGGCAGACCACCAAAGTGATTCGGAGAGCTCGTGGATATAGGAACCACGTGAGCCAATATCAGCTGGGTTGTCCGTTGATGGGACATATCGATATTCGACGGGTTTTATACTTTTTATTTTGTCGACTCTATTTTTTACAAATTGTGGGTGGACTTTTCTTTCTAATAGCCAAGTGAGAACACATTTGCTATCAGACCATAAGAATGTTGGTGCGTTCTGTAAACCGAGTGGTTTACATAGGGAACGTAGTCCACGTGCACCTATGAGTGCTGCAATCAATTCGAGTTTAGGAATTGTGATCGGTTGCATAGGTGTTACACGTGATTTTCCTTTTACAAATCTTACTGCATGGCAATTCAATTTAGTGTTGCTAAATCTGATATATATTGCCATGGAGTAAGCTACCTGTGGTGCATCTACAAATACGTGTAGTTGACAGGTATTCGGGTCATAAGTTCCTAGGTAGAATTGTCTAGGTATGCAATAGTTGAGGCTGTTGCTGAGATCTGTAATTATCTCAGTAGCTATTGGTTTGAGATCGTTTGGGATTTTTTGATCCCATTTCAATCCCTTGGACCAGAGTACTTTCATGAATGTTCTTGATGGAACGAATGCTGGTGCAAACCAACCTAAAGGGTCGTAGAATGATGATAGTACCATAAGGAATGTGCGTTTTGTCCATGGAGACGTAAACGGTTTTGGTTTGGGCATGTAAAGTACATCATGGTCCATATCCCAATACAGCCCAAGCACTTTGATGATTGGGTTGCTTAACGCGTGTTGTGGGTTGAAATATTTTCTTAACTTTTTGCAATTGGTGCCCCATTGGGCAAGTCCCATGGAGATATTGTTGAATAATTTATTGGATTTTATGTATAGTTCTTTTGCTTCTTCGTACGTTGGTACGGAAACAATTAAATTATCAACGTAAAATTGTTCTAAGAACTTGTCATGGAACTCCATGTCGACCAATCAAAAGTGATGTAATAGCAATGCTGCGAGTAAGAATGGTGCCGTTATGATTCCGAAAACAACACGGCAGAATCGAAATGTTACTAAGTTGTTATTGGTCATAGGATTGTTAGGATTTTTAATCCATAGGAAACATGTGACATCTCTGTCATCTGGGTGCAATCCAATTTGATGAAACGCTTCTTTAATATCAGCGATTATTGCGTAAGGGTTCTTATGAAAACTTACAAGCATTGCTATTAGATCAGCTAACAGTACTTTTCCTTTATGCATGCAGTCATTTAGGGATAAGTTAGACTTTTTGGTTTTGGCCAATCCATCAAAAACTACTCTGAGCACAGTGCTTTTTGTTGGATCGTAGATACCCTTGTGTGGTAAGTAATGTACCACTTCTGCTGGTCTATCGTTTTCGATAGGTTTAATCATTTGTAAATCGATTAGTGAAATAAAATACTGATCGTATCTTACGAAAAATTCTTGATTTTTCTGCAATTTGGGCAATTGTCTTTCTAATTGTTTGAAGGCTAACTGTCTATTGTTGACTAGGGGTGGGGGGCTGTACTTGTATAGCCACCTGATTTGGTATCTATTGTTCACTAATTTCATATTTTTATAAAATAAGTGTAATGCTTCAGTTTCAGTATCGTCCTCAACTAAGTTCTTGGTTTCGATACCCAATGTATCCAATTTCCAGAAGTTTTTTATACTTTCTGGGGATGTGAAGAATGATGGTTCAAATGCGTCACATTTGGTTGGTTTTCCTAAGAATCCTCCTAGCATCTTTCCAAAATCAGTTTCAATTAGGGTTAGAGTTTGTGACAAGTGTTTAATGTGCTTTATAAATGACCACATATAATTATTACCGACTAATAAATGAATCGTAGATTCTCGGTCCAATCCTGAAAAGTCGATATTTGAATATCGTGGGTAAAGGTTTTTAAATTCATCAAATTCAAATTTGGAAAGGTTATTCGCGATGTGTGGTACCGTATTGGCTTCCATTTGAACCTTAGTTCCATCGCGCTTGAATAGTTCAAATTGTACAATTTGGGTGCGAATTTGTTTTGACATTTGTCCAGCTAGACCACGAAATTTGATTGTTTCAGCAAACTCAGAAAAGTTTTGTCTGAGGTGTTCATAGGCATATGTGTAAAACATATAGCTATGTTTGCTTCCACAATCAAAAAAGCCATTAATTTTCACTGGTTTTTGTGCATTTGGAGCGAGAATGTATGATGAAAACGTTAAGAAATGAGCGTCAATATCTTTAGTAGTAAAAAATGATAAACACTCAATTAACACTGGAACTCCGGAAGTGGAACTCTGGTTCTCATCCTCTCGGCGTTGCTTCGCAACGATATTAGCGGTGTGAGCATGATGCTCTCCTTTGCAAAATAGACATGGCGTGTTTGGAGTCATTGACGTGCAGACCATCGATGCCAGTATCCGCTGTCCGGATGGTAACTGGACCCTTACGATCCCATCTTCATCTGTATTAGATAAATTTGCATTAGTATCCCTGTTGTTTGTGCGATTCAAACATTGGGCTGGTCGTTTGCGAGGATTGGATTTATTCTGTCCTCTTTCGTTTGGTTTCTTTTCTGTATAAATAATCGCGAAATTTCTCCTGCCTTTAGGTTGAAGGGATTTCTATTTTGTGTGGCTGGATTAGGTTTATCGACCTTTTTTGGTATGGAAGTACAAATAGGCTCCGATAACTCCCTAATTTTAATAAACGATCTAACTGCTTCGAACAAATGTTTAACATTGCGTTTGCTACTTTTTAAAGTGTTTTGGTAAGATCGAGGTGGGAATTTTTTAACTACTATATTAAATAATTGCTCTTCATCGATTACTTTAGCAAGTAAACTATATCTATCTACCATAATTGTGAGGGTGTCTAACGTGTCTAAGATTGATGTTGTATCATTAGTGGTTGTTGAGTATGCAGTTATTTTCAACCACATTTCACCTCAAATCTTGGATTCGTCCCCATACATACTATCTAAAAATTTTAGGCGTTGGATGTAGCCAACGTTATCTGGGGAGAAATGGTTAATTTTTTCTACTAAGAATTTCAGTAGGGCCCCTTGCAGTAGGTTAATTTTTTGTGGGATGGCGATATCGTTTCGTTTATTAACGTAGTTATTAAAGCCGTTAATAAACCCAGGATAGCCTAAAATGTCACCATTCCATTTTTCTAAATAAAATTTAGGAGGTTTGAGATTTGCAAACCCAGCATCAACTTGATCTTTTGGATCATGTTCCCAGCATTTTGAAATGTAATTTTCGGATGGTGGTTTATCAATGGTGTTTGGGTCCATCGCTATTGCTAGGGGTGTATTATTTTCTACCAAGTTTTGCAGTAGTTCACGACACAACGTGTCCCATGCTTGGGAATGAATTTGAAATAAAGAGGGTTGGTGGGAACAGAGCCTTTTTGGGCTTGGTTCTCCCTCATTAATTTCAGGGGATGTCCCGTTTTCAGTTGAAAGTGAATTTTCATTACCTGTTACCATTCCGAGATGTCCGCGTTCACCCATTGCCAGGGTCCATTGTTCTGGAACTGGTGGTGGTTGTGGCGAACATTCGCATTCGGTAGCTTTTTTCGCATCGGGTAGGTACTGGTGGATAAATTCCACCGCCTGGATGCCAAGATCCTCATGGACCAGGGCAGAAAGGTCGCGGACTTTTTTCTGCAAGGTGGTCAACACCTTTCGAGCATTGGCCTCCTTACACAGAGCATCCCCGAGCTCTCTGGCCAGTTCCAGAGCTCTGGCATCCCAGCATGGCTGTTCCTCCCGACGACGCTGCTCGTCATTGTTTTCGCGTACATCAGGTACGGGTACTGGATCCTGTGCCATTTGTTGCTGCATCTTTGTTTTGATTGTGGACTGCAACACTAGCATTTTTTGTTTAATTTGACGGGCCCTGCGCAAGATTTCTCTTGCAAGGCCTCTTGGAATGTAGTTGAGGTCCTTAATTGTGGCCTCAAATGCCGCATCCTCGTTTGAAAGTGCATTTATTTCTTGCGCCCGTACATTGGGCCCCTCTAATTTTCTTTCGAGGGATTGGGTGTACTCTTCAGCGTCTTTCAATATCGCGATGAATTGTTGATGTTCATCTTCACTATCCGTTGTTTTGGATGTTGCGTATGTTGACACACAGCTCCTCGGCTGTACGTCAATCGGTACGGGTTGGACTGTGCGTCCTGGCAATGGCTGCGTGTTTGGCATTATTGCCACTGCTCTGCGCAGCTCCTCTTCTTCGATCTCATTGACCCAATGAGGCTGTGGGACTGGTGTGGCCTCATTGTGACGTTGGCCGGATGATTTGTTTGTCACTTCCTCCTCCATCAGAAATGTTTCAGGATCGAGGAGGACGTCAATTTTGTCGCCACACGACGTGTTGGCATTATCTTGCAGATTCATGTTCTAAGAACAGGAAGAAAGGAAAGAGGAAAAAAAATTATTCCTCTTTTTTCTTTACAGGTATTATGCTTATCGATCGAAAAGAGAGATAAGATCGAATAAGAAACAATTTTTGCGTTTGTACTATTAACCTACATTCGAACAAGGGTCAATGACACGGTTTGTGTATTGGTATTACGGTGGTTCGTTTTTATAAATGCGTGCTGTATTTTTGTGTAGAGGGAAGACGTAACCTGTGTTACGAATTTTTATCTTGTGCTATGCACTTTGATTTTTATGAGGAAGGAAAGACGTAAATTGCTTTTTACCCAATTTTATCGATTTTTAAAAATTGTTTTTTCAAATTTTTTGTTTTTTTTTTTTTGTTTTTTTTTGACAAATGAAAAATCAGGCGTGACCCGTAAGCGAAAAGGTCTTTTCAATATTTACAGAAATGGTAAAAGAAAACATTTCCAAGTCTTATTAAAGTGATAAAAAATTGGGCATGACCCGTGTGTGAAAAGGTAATTTTTGAGTTTGGCGAAAAGAGAAATGATTTTCAAAGATAATTTTTCTAAGTCTTTAGAAAGAAATGAAAAATCAGGCATGATCCGTGGGTGAAAGCGTTATTTTCAATTTTCAAGAAAAAGGATAATCTTTTTCAAAATCAGTCAGGTTTTCAGGGTCTTACCCCAAAAAAAAATTTGGCGTGACCCTAGGGTGACAGACTGTTTTTGATTCGTAACTAAATTACGCACAAATAACATCTTAGATTTGCTCTAAGATCGATATGCGATCTTAGGCTATTAGAAAATGGCGAACTGACTATTGAGTTTATAATAAATTATAATAATAATGCACCATAGGAATAAATTATTTGAAGTCCGAATAACTAAGATTTAGTCTCGTAACAATCTGTTACGAATGCATATTCCCAATATGGCGACGCTTTAGAAAATTTACTAAAGGTTACAATAATGCGTAATTGTACTTACGGTTTTCCTTTTTAATAAATGGCTGCACCTGGGGAAACTTCGCCACTACACTCCGGGGGGAATATTTAATAAAATTGCCTAAATAATTACGAAAATATTAAAAATCACTGTGAAAATTGATTGAGTAATATTCGAAATACGATCGATTGCTGGAATGCACAATGAACTCAATCAACTTTTGACAAGAAGTGAATATGATCCCCAATGTGTTTGTACATCAGGGGTATGTCATGTTGAACACGTTGTTGTCATGGTGACATAGCGCATGCGTGGGGTTTTTTCTCCACCGTCGCTGCCATTGCAGCGGACTGCACAAACTTTGTTTGTGTGTGTTTTTTACGTAAGGGTTACAATCTTTTTTGCATATGTGTGTGTGTTCACACAAAAACTCATACGATTGTTCAATCGTCCAGCGGCTGGTGAAAGCCGATTGGATGAACCAAGTCTTTTGTCTTCTGCATGATCATCGTACTTTTGAGGAATTTCAATCGGTTTTTTATGCTATTTGTGTCTTTATTAAGGATCTTTTTTCAAACATATGAGTGTGAGAGAGATGGGACTATTCCTAGATTTTTTTTCTGTCTCTCTCCCACTGTTCATATTTGAAGGACAATGACACAAATGCGCTATCATTTAGCAATCTTTCTGTATTTTCTACAGCCTAAATGTTTCAAAGACGAATTTGTAGATTCGATGTATTTTATTTACACAAATAATATACGTAATATTTAACGCTGGGGGTGGCGGAAAAATAATTATGAATTATTTTTTCGTCGGCTATCTAACAGCAGTAATTACGAAAGACATTTTTATACTAATTAACAATTATAAAATGTTGACTATACCTAGTATAGGGAATTAAAATGAATTAAGTTTCAGTCTCCAATAAGTCGTAGTACTTAAGTCTGAGTGTAACTGTCAGGCTAATTCTTATTGAGACTGGTAATTGCGTACGATGTACGCTTGAGAGTTGTTTATTAGTGGAAGCGTATTATTTAAGTTCAAGTCGAACCGAATGTCGGGCCACAAAAAATTAATATTTCCGTTTTTCGCGATCAGGTCCGAAATTAATTTTCAATTTCCGAAAAGAAATTTCGATTTTTGAAATTAAATTTCGATTTGCGAAATCAAATTTCGATGAAAACAAATTATTAAAATTCGACGTCCAGTGAAAAACACTGTGCTCCTGCTACCATGTAGTGGAGGAGTTTACAAATAAGTTTGTTTTACGTCACAAGGACAAATAAAATATATCTGTTGTCATACACCTTAGCTCGCGCCTGGTTGTTAGACAACTGTCAGCGTTGCCTCAGCCCAGTATCTCCAGTCATGTCGAGTCCTCTGCGCATCGCTAGTGCACACAGGACTCGTGGGTGTAGCCATGACACGCACACTGTCCTGTTACTCCGATATGTCGATCGTTGCCATTAATTTTTTGGACTCTTTTCTCCAGCCATGAAAAACGCAATACTTAGGTACATTATTTTGAAACAAATAATTACTTCGATGTTTCAATGATGATTATATTTTTGCCAGTATTTATCCGCGTATTGAATAGGATATTAATTTCACTCAACTACAAGACGTCATAAGCATCCTGTGTAGCATGTAGCACGTAGCATGTAGCATGTAGCACGTAGCATGTAGCACGTAGCACGTAGCACGTAGCACGTAGCACGTAGCACGTAGCACGTAGCACGTAGCACGTAGCACATAGCACGTAGCATGTAGCACGTCAATGTTCGTATTGTGGGTTGCAGTTATCGAGGTAAGTACGTACCTACACATCATTAAGTGCCAATTAAATGCTCAAAAAGTTTTCTCACCAGGGCACAGTGTTGCCAGATGTACGGCTTCGGCTGTAAACATACTTCTATTGTAGGTATAAGACGCCAAGCAAAATATACGGCTGTTAAGCTTCCACGGCTTCATTTTAAAAATACAGCTTTTACCAGTTTCACCATTTTTGTAAATTTTTTTCAAAAATTTCTAGCAAATTTTCATCATTTTATTTTGTTTTTTGCGGAAGTATCGAAATATTTAATCGTGAAGACGTGAATGCTATTATCATTTTTTATTTCGCATCAATTTATTAGCTAGTTTAGATCGATTATTATACTGAATTTGTGGAAAAAAAATTTATTTAATAGAAAAGGACCAAAAAAAAAAAAAAAAAGTCATTGATAAGTTAGTTTTACACTTTTACAGGGGAAAACAAAAAATACGGCTCTCTGGAGCAAAATACGGCTTTTTGGAGACTTGTATACGGCAATTCTACTTTCAGCATCTGGCAACACTGCCAGCGCAACACTACCAGCGCAACACTCCAGGAATTTCATCGTAGGATGGTGATGCGAAGAAAGTACGATAGGTAAGCAAGAGTATTGTATTATAATATTTATAAGCGTAAAAAGATTAGAAAAAGGACAGGCTGTAGAGTGGTGCCAGCTCAAGACAGACCTCCTCTCTGTCTGTAGTGACAGGAAATGTTGTGGCGAGACTGCTTCGAATCGTATCGTTATTATATCTTCCGCAGCCATGAAAGAAACTGTTGGATCAGCGCAGCTACAGGTATAGCTGGGTGGTAATTAGCGTGCACCCCATTGACTGGCAGTGCGTGTTACCGACGTCGACATGGAAAACGCTGGTCACGGATGTGTGCGTGTGTGGTGCCGGTTCAGCTTGTAAAATTCAGAAAGTGAAGAGAACGAAGCGAACGATGCGTGGACGAACGAACGCTGATAAAAATGCCAGATTTACACGCGAAAAGGTACCATCGGCAAGTGAGAGATAATTTTTTTTCATTCACACCGTAAACGATGGTGCCGCCTGCCACTATTTTCACTTCGTTCGAGTGGTCGCATCGACTGGAAAGACACGAACCAAGAGATGGGCAGTAGGTAACAAAAAAAGTGCCAGTCTGCTAATCAATTCGCCGTTACCATCTTCGAGTGTGGCAAAACGAAAAAGAAAGAAAAGAAAAATGAAAAATATTTTACGAATACGAGAGTTATCGAGAAGAAAACAGTCAACTCCTTCGTATTATTACTTCTTTTTTTTTCTTTTTTATGCTTCAACTAACGGTAAAACTAATATTACGATGATTAAACCGCTGATGAGGAAGGTTGAGAAAGAAAGAAGAAATAAATAAAATGACGTAAGCGAGTGAGTGGTAAAATCTTGCTGTTCAGACTCCCTACCTACTTCTTTGTGGAGCAATGGACTGACGTGAAGGTGAGATAAGTGAGAGAACATTGGCCGAGTGAGAACCTGCAAAGACACTGAGAAGTACTTATATTCGCTGACCGTATTTTTGGGACTTTCAAATGTTTCAAGTGTGAAAACTGTGAATTTAGGCTTTACGATTTTTCCAATAAAATGTCTCTTTCTTTCGAAAATAATGCGGTATAAGTGACAAGAAGAGGCTCATCTTAAGCTGCCAGTCGTAATTAGATCGTCATTGGTCATCACTTTTTGCAGTGGCTATTATCTATCGACTAAATTGAAATAATTTTCTAATGTAAATATTTGAAAGAATATATTTATAGAGTATTTTCATTTTAAAAATTAAAAAAACTCAAACCTCTATTTGGAAGGATCAAAAAATGAAAATTTTGAAAATAACAAAATCATCGCCAATTTCATACGCGAATGTTACTGAAATTCATTGAAATTTACTGAAAATGAATTTATTCAATTTGTTGGACTATAAGGTACACTTGATGTCCCATTAACGTGGACCCAACCATATTTCGTTTAAAATATTGATGACTTACCTACCTACTTACAACGAAATAAATAAACGAACTGACTACCTTAATCTGAATGAGTAGCTCTTATTGGTGGATATGCTCAAATTTATGACAGTAGGTAATATTTTCAATATTTAAATTCTCATTTTCTTCAATTACGCCCTTCTAACTTTTTTAATTTTCAAATATGAATAGCCTAGGACATCCTCCGGATGGTCAGCAACATTTTGAACCTACTTTTATTAAAATCTACAAAGTAAGACACTCTTTATGAGCGAACAAAAGGCCGTTAGTTCCAGAGATAGACATACCAAACATAAAACATAATATAATATAATATAACTGTAACGGCCAAAAGAGGTGGTAATGTACCTAGTTAGAACCACTTTCAGTGTTACACCATACACGAAATATCACGTACTTTAAAAGCAGTAATACTTCTAGAATAAATTCAAGTTTATCATCCACAGACTATAGTGGACCTTAACGTATGTTAGAGACTCAATAATATTTTTAAAACACACGAGTGATTTTACACATTTAATAAAATAATAATTTGTACATCATAGTACATACACTTACGTTAATATTGATACATATACAATCACAATTCAACAAGCAAGACTATCTGTTCACTAGAGACTTCTACTAGAGAGGTTCCAGATACTTAGAAGTAGCTGTCGAGGAACTGTGTCTTATTCCACTGAATCGAGGGATTATATACTCGTTCAGGGTATGAAAACGTACGTGTCGGATAGGTAAAGTGAGGTAGGGTGTTGTTATTATAGGGTTGTGCTGACTCGTCGAGTACTCGAGGGACAGGCATAACTAGGTCATGAATATACAGAAGATATATCTATATTCATAAAATTGAATACGGGTAATTTGGTGGTTGTTTATAAAGAGTTATAATATGATTATTGTTGATAAATATCTACGTTTTTGGTGTTTGAAAATGAGTAGACAAATATATTCGTCATTTCTAAAAATAGACGAAAATATACGTTACAATAACCTCCCACGTACGCAGTCGGTAAAAAGAAAAAGCATTTAAGAAATACGATCATATCACTTAATTTTAAATATGTGCATTGTTTCAAATAATGCGTATTCAAAAAGCTCGCTAACATCGTTGATTATTTCAGATGAGACGGTAGGTATAATTTTTGATGTAGTTTCAGATTCCACCAAAATTTCGAGAATCTTTTTTCATTGTAATTACCTAATACCCATATTCAATCTTAGAAGAAATATATGGATGTGTTATTGATAATGGGACACTCTGTATAGGGGGTAGTTGGGGTACAATGATACCAACACAAAATTTCGAAACTCTCATGAAATTGTTTTAATTGACCTATCCAACTGGTCTCAATGTGTAAGGTAAACGTGTCAAATATGGGGTACATAACATTAGAATTGTACACAAACTTGAAACATCAGTCTAAATTAAAATTTGGGGAGGAATCAGGATCAATGATCTTCGATGTTATCGTTTATAACGTTAGAAAGTCTATGGAATCCATCTGCAATTTCAAATGAATTTTTTGGTCCCACGACTCAAAATAATGACTCCACAAAAATATTCCCAAAATTAGGTAACCCTCTTTCCTAATACGGGGCACCTGAAAACTTATGCAAAACATCAAAATCAGTGTTATAAAAATTAATTTTTTTTTCTTACAAATATTACAAAATATGCTTCTTACAATATTCTGATTCTATTATTTGTTATCTTAAACATAAATAATTGGTAGGAACCCAATGTTAGGTTCACCCTCTCAATTTTGATGCATTGAAAATAAAATATTCCTCAAATAGAACGAATCGACTTACAGAATTGATAATACTTGGAAATAGAAGCCAAATGTTTAAATCTTCTGTTGATAATGATCATATTTCAGAATAATATCAATTAGAATTTATATAAAAGTTATGAAAAATTGCAAAAAATTTAAAAGATCGGTGATAAAAATCAAAAAAAGAGGAAAAATCATTCAAGGCGTGTCCTTTCGACTTTTTTTTGTG
This sequence comes from Ericerus pela, assembly GCA_011428145.1. Classification (NCBI taxonomy): domain Eukaryota; kingdom Metazoa; phylum Arthropoda; class Insecta; order Hemiptera; family Coccidae; genus Ericerus; species Ericerus pela. The sequence continues at coordinate 451,267 of WOFM01000467.1, forward strand.
GATTGGTACAAAAAAACAGTCTTATTAATTATTCTTAGTTTTTTTCCAGCAGGCTACGACAACAGTTATAGAGAAACAATCGTACCCCATAACTGGTAAACTTACCCTATATAAAGATACTGACCTACCCACCATTAAACCCTTAACATCTACACGCAGTGAACCATAATTACAATACCTATGTACCAATTTTTAAACTAATGTACGAGCTTTCAAACATTTTGTCTCATTAAGAAAACCCAAAAAAGACTTATGGATACCATGGGACAATATACTGTAATTATAAAGAACAATTATCTTATTTTGTAAAGTAGCCTGAATTAATTATTCGATATATCTAAGTAGGAAGACTAAACAAAACAAAAAATGAAATTTCTATGTTAAAATTTAGATTTTTTTGTTTTCTTAGAGAAAACAAAATGAAAAATAAATATTATTGTTTGAAAATACCAGATGGGGAATAATGAAATATATTTCTGGGCCCAAAAGTTTTGCGTGCCAACGATAGATACTTTATTTTCAAGGGTTTAGATAACTCCGTCAAAAGGGAGGTCCACGCATTCCCAGTAGTCTCCTCTGACCACCCTTACTACAAAAAAATCATTAAAATCAACAAAAATACACAATTTTATAAGCCGAGCCTTTTTTTCTCAGCAAAGAAGGTTCAGACCGCCGGATGCCTCTTATCTACGCCCTTATTTATATTTAATGTTCTAAGCCTCAAGTTGTTGAGTTCATTTGTTCAGAAATTATATGGAAATATATGACTCCATGTTGAAATAGACTACTCAAGTGGGTATAATCATTAATAAATAATTATCAGTATTTTTTGTAATTTACATGAAATATCCTTTCCATTACTTTTAGCTAGTTCCGCTATCTGGATAATAATTATTATAGGTAAATGGATCATGAAATAATAGATTTTAAACATTTTGAAAACACAGCATTATAGGTAATTATTTTCCTAAATATTACAGTTCACAACAACATTACAGATTTTAACATTTAGGATTAATTCTAGACAAACATTTTATCGATGTTAATTTCGAGTTTTCTGATAAGCGGTTAGATACTGTAAACTCATTTCTAAACATAGGGTTATTGAATGGTATGTGCCTTTAAAATCTCTTCCCCTTAAACATACGTAATTATCATTGTTTACGAAGAAAATATTCTACATGAGCAGAAAACGCTAGAAAAAACTAGGTATCCTTTAAATGAAGGCTATCAATAACAAAGTACTCTGTAAATGAGACAAAATCTTAAATCACCGTTTATTATTATTGCTATTATATTCGCATAAACTTTCAATGTTATTTTCATCGACGTCTTAAGAACGTATCCTAATTTAGGTTAACATTACGAGTAGATGGGTAACAATATTATAGTTTCTACTATCTGTACAATAACAAATACGTTACGAAGTAGGCTAATTTCTTGTCTGAGAGACAGAGAGAGAGAAAGAAAGTCGTTCGCGCCGAAAATATAAATTATTAGATTATCAAAAATAAAACTTGAATTTTGCCCTTTGTACCTGCGTTGTGTAAACAGTATTTGTTTATGCCTTAAACAAACGACAAACTATGTACGTACGTGTATAAAATACGGAAGGTACGTGCAAATGGACATCTGTTTTATATGAGACTAATTAACTGTTCGCAAAATTTCACCATCTAAATGCAAAAAAAAAAAAAAAAAACAAAAACAAAACAAAAAAAAACAAAAAAAACAAAAAAAAAACAAAAAAAAACAAAACGAAAACAAAAATTTAGATAAAGATATGAGATATGAAAGTGCGATAACAATTATACCGTGTAATATTGAACAAAATAATTATTAAAAAAATTATATTAATTACTGTTTCTTTTATTCACGTAGATTTATTAGTTAGGTCACGCCATCAGTTCAGTCATTAAGACGACATGCCAAATGTACGGTTCTGCACTTTTATTATGTTTAAATACACATAGCGCTATACGTTATAATGAACGTATGTACATTTTGTGAGTATAGGTTACCTATTCGAGATATTAGAGTGCGATGCTCGTTTCATTCGTTTTCTCTAAATTGGAAACCACACATTTTTTATGGTGAACAATATGGTGAACAATATGGTGAACAATAGTCACCAAAGTATGAATATAAGTATTTGGCATTGAAACTATAACTGAGGGAAAAGATCGAGCAGTAAATTTTCAAGCAAAACTCTTACCACTTTCTATAGCCTACTTGAGGGTTTAATGGTGATATTCGTACCTATCGAAGAGATTCAAATATTTTTGGTCACACATTCTATCAATTTTACCGTCAATTTTTTAGGTATGTAGTAAATGTTAATTTTAAACTTTCACTTAGGCCTAACCATATTCCGATGAAGGGTTTCAAAAAAACAAAAAATACTTGCGGTGGGTATACGATAATAATATACAACTATCAGTTTCTTGCGAGGGTGAGCAAATTATCTCGGCCTTACACTTTCTGCCAGAACCAAACCATGATCAAGGTCGATTACCTATGCTAAACCAAGACTAAATGTAAGACTTGGGGAATAAAATGTAAATAAACTGTAAAATGTTTACAACTTTACTACTTGAATAATTTGGAATATTAGATGTTTATTTTATTTATTTCTCATTATTTGATCACTTAGGTACAGTTGTTTTGAAAAATTTAAACTTTTAGAAGAACTTGAATGACAAGTTTAATTTAGACATTAGTAATAACAAAACTTGTACAAGCAAGATCAAACTTCATCACAGGACTTGACCTGTCCATGACTAAGAATTAACTGTACAAGCCTAAGAACAAGGCTGAAACTTGATTTTCCTGATTCAAAGTATCGATGCAAAACTAAAGTTCTCGTTAGTTTCTATAAAGTATAAATATTCTAAAAAATTAAATCTCATTCAATATGGCACGTATACCTATTTAGAAAGACCAAGCAAAAAATGATTCCTCACATTACACGTCTCTTTAAAACATCTTCTCCAAAGTCTACAAATAGAATTAAGCCATCGCCGATGGTTTACCGAGGGAATTTTTACCAAGAAAATATTCAGTTATTCATTCATCATATTTTTTAATTTCGAAAAAGTGGTCGCACTGGTATAGTGGAACTAGGCTTCACGATTTTAACTTAGGGTCTTAAATTCTACTAACTGTCATTACATTCCCAACCTAAAATGGTGATGATTCCAACAGTGCTTTCACATATTACGGCTAAATTCGTATCATCTGACCAGTAGCCAATTCAAAAGTAAATTATCAAAAGGAATATTATACTTCGCAAATAATCGGTTCTCGGACACTCACAAGGTGTCCCATTTGTAAAATTTCATTGTCCGTTCGTAGATGACGTAGGTAAAAGTCAGGAAGGATGGACATCATAACAAGGTGTAAATACGTGTTGAGCTGTGTTGTCCCAGAACTAGATACGTACGGTAAATACTTACAGGGTGTCCCAACTGAAAATATAATTTTTTTACTAATTGATAAAATAGTGTAACAAGCTGTAGTGTCCTATGCATTTATCGTTTTATGCTATCAGAAAGTATGGGGGTTAAGGAGATATTTGTGACACCTTTTATGTAGCAAGATGATAATGGATAAATTTATTGGATAGCGAAATGGAAAACGAGTGCGAGATGAAACTTCGAAATGGAAAACAGAATACAGAGAAGAAGAGAAGAAAAATGTGAAAAATTCAATTTTAAAGCTTTTCCACCCCAATATAATTTTTACGGTACATTGGTCGACCCCCTCTAAAAAATCTTACGTTATCGAAGTTCCAAAATCAAAATCTCACCGGTACCTTGTATGTAAAACTGGTGTAAGAAATTTTCTCTCATCCCCTATACGTTTCCATCACTCGTGAATGTCAACACTGATCATAATTTTTCATCACATTTATAATTTTCAATTTGTATTTCGTAAAAATTCCTAATTTCTTAGCCATTTTTCCTTGAATTATATTCTCACGTTGATTTTATCAATACTATATCAAACGATTTAGTGTATTGATGAATAAAATAGAAAATATTATGAAAACACTTGAAGCATCCAACGTGTTTATTCCGGCTCAGCATTTTTGAATTTGGCATTTTTTCTTCATATTGGATAGATACTTTGGTGCTTTAAATTCTTAATGGTTCGAAAGTGACAGAAAATCGAACCGTTAGAATTAAAAGTTTCGCAAACGAGCCCACTGTAAAAACTTATTTTCATAAAACGATTAGCGATGTTTTTTCCTGGGCTTACAATAACAATAGACTACTACCGCCTGGTCAAAGCAATAAAAGTGAACCAAGTTTTTTTTTTCCCCTTCACGTTGCATTCATTTGTTGAAGTGGTTGTATTTATCATTACTTTCTACTAAAGAGAACAGCTTGGACCAAAAAAAAAACAATCTTCGGCTTAACGAAAGAAAAGACCTACTTTGTGTTCTACATAATCGTATGATTGAGACAGTAATTTTCGCTTTACATTCTCTTATCAATATTACGATCCATTCAACCTCATTAGCTAATTTTGCGAACGAATTACCGGATGGATATTTTAGTCTTCGTATCTTCAGCCCGCAATATAATTATGTAGGCATAGGCCTACGCTTTACACACTCAACTGGACGCTGATAAGGAAATTCCAGCGAAATTTACATGCGACCACCTCATTAATTTTATTGCTGATACTGCTCGTATCTACACGGTCTACATAGTCAATAGGTTTGATGAGACGAAATGTCAAGTTTAGCAAAGGTTATTGCATAGTGAATAATTTCAAAAATTTTAGTCTCCTCCCCTCCCTACCTGGCCATTCACTTGGAAGAAAATTTGGTATGATGAAAAATCTAAATTCTTTTGATGAACGTTTTAGTTTCGTTGTCTAAATAACCTTCTCCTAAAAATCAAAATCAAAATTAACGTAAGTATTGGACATTGTGACGACCCACGTCACCCCTGTTTACCAATTTTATTGATATCTGTAACCAAAAGAGACGATGGTACCTTCTTTTAGAGCAGGTGAAGCCACGTTGGTACACCAGTGATCAGAACAACCAAAAATGTAGGCTACCCAACGTCAATGATCTGCAATGGAACGTTTTGTTGCGCGTGTAGAATCTGTTTTCAAAAAGCCGACGTCCATTTTCAGGCTTTCGTCGCATGTTCGTTCCCATCAAAATATTATCGCTTTTTTTTGACAAAGTATATACAAAAAGGGTTTAGAATTATCGATTTTAGAACTGTTTGCATCGTGTTCAAATTGTATTTGTCCAAACGTCCCAACTGTTTCATGTTTATTAGGTATATGTTTTAGGTATATTAATATATTTGGTTCACCTGGGGCGTTCCGAATGGTTGGTGGGGGGCGTCTACCCCGAAGATTCTTGTCAGTAATTGGCGATTTGGCGAAAAACTTTACACAGTTAGCAGAATCGGCAATCCTCACTTTCACTCATAAAATGAAAGAGCAAAAGTTATTACCAGTTGTCAGTTTTTTAAACTAATATAGCCCCCTCCCTCAAATAAGGTAACCTCCGAATGCCCTGGATTCATCTGCTGTGTGTATTAGCCTTTAGACGTGAGAGTACCCATTTGATCCTGGCCGTTCCGTGTTAGTAAGCCTGACATGTTACAGAAATATTTACCGCCCCCCCCCCCGAGATTGTATGTTCTTTTTGGGTGCGGAATTCAAATTTATGGTCCTATTTACGTTTGAACCAATTTTTGATGTCGTATGACCACAAAACGAGGATTAATACCATTTTTTAATGGTTATTGAGTGATACATCTACATTTGTTTTTGCAGGTGTGAATTTTTGAAAACACAAAAAGGTGGTTGAGAAAATTCATCGTGGAATACTTTTTTTAAACTTTGAATTCAAATTATTCAAATTTCGGGTCCATTTATAGATTAAATCAATTATTGTACCCCCTTGGGGAACCCCAAAAAGGGGATTGAGAAAATTTTTTCATTATTAATTATAACACACCGTGGATTATGTTTTTTTGGGGGCTGAATTGAAATTTTAAGTCTATTTTCGGATTGAATCAATTTTTGAACACCCTGAACCACCAAAAGGGAGTTGAGAAAATTGTTTCATAAATTATCGAGTGCCACAATGTAGAATATGTATTTTTGGGCGCTGAATTCTAATTTTGGATCCAATTTTTGATTGAATCAGTTGTTTGTGTCTTCGGGGCTGCAAAAAGAGAATCAAGAAAATTTTTTCGTTGGAACATTATCCAGTGATATGTCATGGAATATATGTTTTGTAAGCGCTGAAATAAAATTTTGAGTACAATTTTGGATTTAATCAATTTTTGATGCATTTGGAGTAAAAAAAAAAAAAAGTATAAAATTTGTTTTCATAGTATATTATTGAGTGATACATGGTGGGATGTGTTTTTTAGGTTGCTAAATTCAAATTTCGGATAATATTTTTGAACAAATTAATTGTTGAACTCCTTGGGACCACTAAAGGGGGTTAGGAAACATGTTTCATAAATTATTGAGTGATATGTTGTAGAACATTATTATTTTTTGAGAGTATTAAATTCAAATTTTGCGTCTATTTTCGAATTAAATAAATTGGTAGCATCTTTAGGACCACTAAAAGGAAGTTAGGAAAATTTTTTCGTATTATAATATTATTCAGTGATATATCGTGATAGTATATGTGAATATGTTTTTTGGGACGGTGACTTCAAATTTTGTGATAAATTTGTGATAGAAGCAAATTGTTAGATCTTTGGAGACAACAAAATTTAGGTCAAGACAACTTTTTCTCCAGTTATAGAGTCAGGTTTTTTTAGGGCATTGAATTCGAATTTTGAATTGAACTTACCGATATGGTTGGACATTAAGAGCCCCATAAAAATACGGTCAATTAAGGAAAAAAGGAAAACACGCATAAATGGACACGACGCAGGCGAACCTGCGGATAAAAGCTTGTAAGAAATATACCTATGTATCTAAACTTCAGTAATTTAGACGGACGTAGCATATTATAAATATGTACCTACCTTGTGTAAAGATCTGGAGTACAATGCTCTGGATGGTTCCCACATCGAATATAAATCTTCTCTACTTATATTTCTCGTTAAAAATTAATTGACGATTTATATTATTTTCTTTCTTTTTTCAAAACGTTAATTATATACTTTTATAAAACATGGATAGCCTACCTCTCGTCATTACAAATATTGTTTTACTTCTGAGTTCTGTATCTATCATGTTATTTGGGTGGAACGAACAGCGTTCAATATGCTGGATAAATGGTTTCATAAAAAAAGAAAAGGAAAACTATAAATGGCAGGCCTTAATGATGCAGAAAAGACCTGTTTTATTGTAATCGTTTTCAACCCCATATGTCTCGACAAGCTTCTTTGAAGAAAAACTTGACATCGAAGTCATCATCACCTTTTAATGTCAATCGGTAGTACACGTATTGAATGTACACAGAACTCCATTTCTGTCACGTTTCAAGAACTCTGCCATTTTCTTCCTATTTCGTAAGGTTGAGTACTTTTTTTTTTTTTTTCAACAAATTTTCACTAACAGAAACCGGTTTCAGTGGCAAAGTCCATTCATCTTTCAGATGTATGTACGAAACCAATGGGAGTGATGAGACTATATAATAATTATATGTATGCGAATAAAACAAATACGTTATGTTGTATTAATGATTTATGATGTTGGATTGTGAGTTCAAATCTAATGTTTCTAGTAACCAAATTTTACTTGTTCAGTATGCACGAATGCACCGATAAACAAACATATTTTGCAAGTACGACCCACTACCTACCTATCTCCACGTTTTATTTAAAAATATATTCCTAACTTTAGTATAGATTTTTACGTATATTTATTAAAACGAGATAAATTATTTTTAACCGACTTCAAAAAAACAGGTAAGGTTATCAATTCGATCCGTACCTATATATATATATATATATGTGTGTGTGTGTGTGTGTTTATTTTTTTTATTTGTTCCCGCGTAACTTCTCAAACTGAGCGTAGATTTTGATAAACTTTTTTTCAATGAGAGAATGATCCCGTGGTAGTCCCACCTGAATTTCTTTTGAAATCGATTTCATAGTTTTTGAATTATCTTCAAATAAAAAATTGTTTAGCACTTTTAAAGTAATATTGCCCCTGACGTTATAAACGAAAAATCATTAAAAACATTTTTCCTCCAAAAAATCTAACTTACTTCAAAAAAAAAAAAAAAAATGGTACAAATGCTTTAAAAAAAGTAAAATAACTCTCCAGTACAATCTACTGGAATTCAAATGAAACGAAAAGAACGACTATATAGTATTGATAATTTAAAAAAAAAAATAGAAACGGCTTCAAAAAGTAATAAAAAGTGAGCACGAAATAAAAAAATAATCCTTTTAAAATTTCTCCATTAAGATCGAAGTGTAGGGATTGGAATTATTGAAGTCGGCTCTAATTTTTGTCATAACGTCCAACGGAATTGACCTTATAAAGTCTATGACAGAAAAAGAGCGCCGACTTTTTTTTTATCTCGGTTCAATTTTTTGAAAAAAATTATTAATTTATAATAATGATTTTTTTTTGTTTAATTTGTTAGTGTGCGTAACAGTTTTTGAACTCTTTTTTTAATATAGGTAGGTAGGTTTTTATTCAAAACTAATTTTTTGTTTTCTTTTACTTCTGTACATTAATCAAAAAATGAAGACACCGCCGATCAGTCGATTGTTGACATTCACTCTATCGTCTTCTTGCCTTTTTTCAGTTATAATTTTACAAAATTTCACTTTTGACGAAGTTCAGTGGCTCCGAGATAAATCTTCTTTCAACCTTCACTATTTATAGTGCCATGTTTCAGGTTATGCACTAAAGTAGGAATCATAGATTTTTTGTGAGGAAAAAGAGTTGGCCTACCTACATGATAAAATTAAAAAACTGACAACAACAACAAAAAAGTAACCGATTTCATTTTCGAACAATTTTCAAGTAAGTTTCTAGGCTGCGTTAGTTCAGGCAAATAAGAGAAAATAGTGATTTTGGCGGGAATTTGGCGACGTCATACAGTACGAGGAGACAAATAGAAAGTATATTGACGATTTTGGACCAAGAGAAATATAGAGTAAATCTAAATATTCCAAAAATGAGTATATCTGTGAACCCATCCTTAAATGGAATGCTTCTTATTTCGATAATCGAGTCCATTTTCATTATAAGAACTACTTGTTATGCAATGACCAGTAGATTGGTCCATTTTATCGATTTCCAGATTACCATCTTCGTTTTTGGATAGTGTGCCCATTCTTCAATAATTTTAGATCTGCCCTTCTGCATAATATTCAGATCAACCATTCGTCATTAAATTTTTGGTTTGTGCATAATTAAGCGATATACGCGTGGGCCACATTGTGAATATTGTATTCATATTCTATTGGGCCTACTTACTTCTTGGGTAACTGTTTCTGTACTAATTTACGTGGCGTGTGGCCAGCATCATCTCTGCTCAAACTCTTCCACTTTGTTCGTCTCATGGTATCCTCGATAAATTTTTCTTACCAATCTTTTAATCAGGCCAAAGATAACAGATGTGTATCACTTTCATCGTATTTTCTTGCAATCCGCACACCAAATACGTATAATCAGAATATCAGTTCTTCAGACTATGACTGATGACAATTGACCAAGAATAAAGTAAGTAAGAACCTAAATAGGTACTTTATTAAACTATAATACGTACGGAAGACTATCAAGTTTGGATGAATGTTCAACGTTTCTTACCTGAAATAAAAGCAATAATATGAAATTAATGACAAATGTTGCGAGGATATAAATTATTAATGAAGTTATATTATAGGAAAATGGGAAAATTTTTTTTCAAGTTGTGGTGACTTTATATCATTTACAATCGATACATTATTTTTCAGATCGTTTATTTGAATTTTTTGAGACACCATGTATGTACAGGCATGCCCTTTTGTGTGTAGACTACACACTGATGGAAAATATCAACGTGGTAACTTCTGGGGTCGTCTTTATGTCTATATTTATTTTTAGCCTTCCAATAATACGAAAATAATATCGATTATAGCGTTAGCCTATTATGATTTTGAAAATATACCGTTCTTTACCGGCCAGTATTTCAGCCCCTTTAGCCTACTTACGATAGTTATAAAAAAAAAAAAAAATGTAAAAAAGGTTTGATTCCAAATTTTATGTTGGCTACAGTAGGTAGGTAGGCTACTGTAATGATAATTTCGTATCATTCATAATATTTCTCTCTTATATATATATTTCACATATATATCAATCACCTAAAACAATTCTCATTATATTGTAAACAAGTCTTTACTTGCCTTTACTGACTCATTGTTCTACATTCAATGTTTATAAACAAACATAAATACACTTTTCATAACACCTCTTTTCTATGAAACCATTCTGCAGATATTGCAAATACCCAAAATCACCATTTATGTCATTTCCTTAAACTCCTAATGGACAATATCTAAACTTGTATTGTCATAACTATCCAATCATATCACTACCATTTCCACTCTCCAAGAAATCGCCATATTCTCCTCCCAAAACTTCTAACTATAAAAACTCATGTAACCATGTACATTTTATCTTCTTTACCATCTCTTCTCTATTAATATTATTATTCCTACGTAACTTACTATTTAGTATTTCACTGTTTCATATCTTGTTTAATATAACCTTTTAACATTTACGAGTATTTAATTATTTTGTAACCAATATTCTCGTTACAGCTACCGAACTTATTTTTACGCAGCAATATTTGCATTGTACATCGCCTTAATTATGGAGGAAACTTTCTAAAACTAGAAAAAGTCGCACGTTTGAGTACTCTCTGATGGACGCACGAGCTACACAAGTGTGGAGTATTTTTCCATCACTGATTCAGGAGCCCACGCCCACCGCAATTTCCACTAAAACATTTCGTTTACCTAATTATGTCAATTCCGTTTCAATCTTTTAAATCTTATTTTCCTGGGCCATAGCATACTATCATACATATACTTCACCCGCAATAATCATAGAATATAGGTCTCAATCTTTTGAGACTTTTTAGTGGAAACAATACGCGGGAGGCAGGATCGGTAGCTCTAACCCTTTCCAATTCGAAGATATACGTTTCTTTATTTTCTCCATCTTCTTTCTTCTTCTTCTTTTTTATCGGCTGTAGAAACTTCTTTTCCAAAAGGATGTAATTATCCGGTGAATTACTCGCTAAGTCACCGACTTCGAAATAAACCCATCTCATTTCAGGTGTTGGTTGATGGTCTGATGGTCAATGCCCTTTACTACAACCCGTACGTGAAATTTTTACCAACAACCGTCGTCGCACCCTCTTAATGTATTCTTTTAATCAGGTTCCATGCATAAGGCGCTCAACGTGGTGAAAAAACAAAACGGAAAAAAAAAAAAAAACCTAACTTAAATAATAAAAAAATAAGTAGAAACTGTCGGAGGGTTACCTTCACGATATAAGGAAAAGAAGAACCATACCAACACCAAATTACTTTTCCTTTCATCGTTTCACGCTTTTGTGGATTACAAACGTTATAATTGATTCTTTTATTATGAAAGATTTTTTTATTTTCTTTGTATGTGTGCTCGCGGTTAAAGTGGGTTTTTTTTTAGTCTTTTACTACTTTTTTTTTCCTCACTTTTTTCTATGCCTTCTTCGAAATCCTATGGTTTCGAAGGGTATGACCTGTGAAAAAAAGAGATACACTGTTTTGAAATCAAAGGTAAGTATACAGATCTTCTATTAGGGTGTAAAAAAAGTCTAGTCATTTATTAAACTTCATGCTGTTTATCGTGGAACAGGTTGAAAGGGTTCACGTGTTGAAGGGTTCACGCATTCGAGTGAGCTCATCCAAGGTGTAATGATCCGGTTTTCAAAGGTGAATCCATACCGAGCAACAAAGACCGTCCATCAAACGAACGTAGTCTTTATTAATATTATTATTTTCAAGGTGGTACAAATGATTTGGAGAGGTGCTGTATAAATTAGGCTAGTGTCTTCTGGTTACAAACTCTTTCTGCGTAGATCTGCTATCCTCAAATATTGTGAATATAAATGCGTTCAACAGCAAAATAAATACTTGCCGTCAGCTATTTTCAACAAATCTAACCTAATAAGAAATTTATCAAAAGGTCACGAGTCGCGGGAATGTCTCGTGTATCAAATTTACAAACGGTAATTACTGGACATCAGCATTTAACGAGGCAAAGGCATAGGTTGCTGACTCCACTCAGTGGACAAGAAAAGAGCGCAATATCTAAAAACAGTGGTAAGTTGATATTTGTTGGTGTTGTAGCAGAGGAGGGAGGTCTAAGGAGATGACAGGGAGTAAGTGGACCCAACTAAATAATATGGTTGATGAAGCTATCGACGATTATACCTATTAGTCGAAAAGTCGACCAAAATTTAGTAAAACAAAAAATACATTTATTTTTTGAGTGTCCAGATAACCCGGAATCTGAGACTCTGCAGTCTCCCACAGGTTTTTCTACCATTCTAAACCGTTTTAACCAAGGAACATAAGATTATATATGCATATCTCCCAACCAAGTTCTTTCCATCACCACCAAAATTTTCAGAATTTGATAGGTGGGAACAAGGACAATAGAGATTATTCAATTAGGAGAAATTAAAGAAAATAGGTTGACAATTATCTTTTTGGAAAGAGAGAAAATGAAAAGATTTTGGGAATGAATGAGTGAGAAAAGGATAGAAAACAATTGTCACCAAAAGAAAATACTTGATACCTACAAGTCCCCAAATAAATACACTAAAGAGAGACAACTATCGGCGAATTTTTGGTGAAAGGAAAAAAATGGAAAACAATAAAAATCAAAAATTGAAGCAACTGAAACAGAAGAAGTTCTTCTCCGAAGGTTGGTGAAAATGATATAAAATATGAATATCATTTTCTCATCCAACTTAATCAAAACCATCCATAAAAAATTACATCTCTCCTGATTACCCAAAATTTGCCTCATCAATCCCTGGAATTGAGAGCAAATATAGGAAAAGAATGTCAAGATTACAATTTACCGAATTTTGGAGGAGAAAACAATAAGAAGAAAATAGAAGGACTTCTCCTGCCATAATTATAGGGAAAAAATTGAAAATATAGTAAGAAATTGATGTGGAAAATTATATTTGGTAAAAATATTGGAGGAGATGGTGAAAGGAGGGAAGAAGAGAGAAAGAAAAAAGTTTTGGCGATCTATAAAGTGAGAATGGCAAAAAATTGTCCATATTATACATACATGCTGTGGAATACCTTACATTGTGGAAAGTATACCAACAACAGAAAGTGTTCAACAGAACAATTTGCAATGTTTATGCCAAAATACCTAGAAGGTATAGGGGAGCCAAGACCTCGGCAAACACTGGTGATTTAGCCTAAGATTTTCTGGTCTTATATATCCGGCTCCCCCTACGCACACATACACACCTATGTACTAATTACATAGGCTAATGTGTAGATTATTCATCGTACTTTATGATTGCTATGGCAACAGTAAAGTACAGAGAATGCATCTCTGTATCAGTTTGTGACATCGTGGAGATTATCTCTCAATTCGTCATGGACCAAGATTTGTAACTTGTCTATCTGCAAAAATAGACAAGTACAAACAAACAAACATGCTGTTTTGTTTAACGTGCAAAATACGATTAAAAAGTAAAAATTCGATTGTAGGTTAGGTATGTTTGTTGCCCTAAGAAACATAAAATCATTATTTTAAAATTGTGTCATCTGTCAGTGACTGTTCGTTTCCAATATACAATCCTTCTAATTCTCCGAGTTCATCGATTTATTGTTCGGTGTTGAAAATACTAAAATTTACGATTTTTTGTCCTCGTAAATTATTACAAATCAAAATAATATCCGCGTTAAAATTCGCATCTAGTGAAAAAAGATGAAGAAAGATGGGTAGAAAAAATACCTACTTACTATTTTTTTTTATGGGTGAAAAAAAATACCGTTCACCCAAAAATTTTTGTTGTGAACTGGTTATTCATTGGGAACTTTTTTTTTCTGTTGTTTCACTGAAAAATCAAGACACACATGCACCATAAGTTATCTTTATGACGAAAGTCATTGAACACAAAGAAGGACACCTCTTACATTTTAAGATGGTGGTGTTTTGATTCATACAATCTTTTCAGTTTTTTTTTCTCATGGAAAAGCTACTTCTTCAGCCCTAACTACGTATTTCGATCTATATGCATATAAAAACTTAAATCAGATCATTTTCATTTGGTAATTAGTTTCAATGAATTTCAGTAAAACTCGCACAAGACATTGGCCATTCGTTATTTTTAACAGGTTCTTTTACGTATTTTCAGTTTCGTCTATAAGTTTAGGTACCTACTTAGGTGCGTCTATGGATTTGAGTCTTTTGTCATTTTCTAGAATATGACACCTATAAATGCATTAAAAATGTTCGTCTATTGTTTTTATTGCCATTAAAAAACACTTTTACTCGCAGTTTGGCTGCCAGTTATTTGTCGTAGTGAAAGAAGGCATTAAAAATTTTCGATTTTTTTCGAGGAGTCTTTAACAGATTTTAGGTGGTGCAGTCGTATGCCCTCTTCATTATCTTCATTACTGAGCGACAGATGGGTGACTGTGATTATTACACTCCGTTCGAGTTGCTGTGGATACGTCCGGGTAAGTCGTACTCGAGCAAAATAAATTAAACTATCTGCGGCTGCTGGTGCCATGCTGCCGATAGAGTCCCAATAACAAACAAAATCAATCAACGAGCACCTCGATGTAAGAAGCAATATCGATTCACCGTTATCGAGAAAGTTTAAGTTTTTCTTTAAGGCACTTTTGATTTTCCCTACCGTGTCGATAATTGGACATTATCGAAAATACCCGCATTAATTATTATTATTATTATTATTATTATTATTATTCAATTTGGTTAATTAAGATGCGAGTATCTCACGTTCGTGTCGCATGTTCGAGAGTCAGTAGTCGACATTTCGAAATGATATTATCGTCGATCGATGACACCCCTCCCCCCCCCCACCGATGCGAGGTAACAACATAAACTCGTAAGTAGGTACCTATTCGGATCTTGGATAGGTAATGATTACCTAACCACCGAATTAGGCATTGCACGTAAATTATTTTCCTCGCTATTAGGTATTTTTCATCTTTAATACTGCGAACCGAGTTCATAATTATTTAGGTGCGTCATATTGTCGTCTTTATGGCTCTGTACGAAAACGCGTAAAACGTTCGCATTGTCGTCGGTACGTATGGAGACGATAATTTCATATTTAAATTAGCGTTAACTTGAAAATTGGACGCAGCGGCTGCGTAATGCGGCCGCCTATAACGGTGCACCATCGAATTACGAAACAAGTGTTTCTGTTGACGTGATGCTGCACAGCACCGGCCTATACTTCACGTCATCTCCAGCATCGACTCCCGTATAGGTAAAACTGCCTGCAGTTCGTGTACCAGCGACTTATTACCACTGTTCCATTGTTGCGCCTTTAGACTACTACCTACCTATATTATCGAAGCTTTAGAAATATTCTAAAAGTCGTTTACATCTTTTCGATCACGCCTTCTTCTCACTTCTTATTCGTGGCTGAGAGTGAATAAAGACGATACTTCTAGGTTCAGATAACCGGATCGACGATAGAAACCTACTTTTTCGAAAATCTGCAACGAATAGTGTTTTTTTTTTTTGTTTTTTTTTCGTTTCTTGAACTTGACTTGCTACAATAATGTTGGATGGAAATCTCGCTACATTATCGATCTAATAATATGCAGTTCCTCTTTGAACTAGATTCAGTAAATGTTTGGAGAAAACAGAAAATGGAACCAACTTGAACAAAAAAAAAAAACTAAAACGCAACAGAAGCGCAATTAAAAAAATTCCAGCGCAGCAGTACTTCGCTAAAAAAAAACCCAGTTTGCCAATTTTCATCCATGATTCAAAAAAACAAAAACCTAAATTCTAAATATTTGGAAAAATTGTAAAAAATTATGGATATTAATCGATACCTAACAAACATATTATAAATATACTGATGTTTTGTTTCTGGTTTTAGGTAAAAAAAATTACGAATAACTATCGACAGTTATCGATAATAGATACCTTTAACAAAAAAATGAATCTATCGATGGTTTATTGCTGAAAACCGATTTTACAGGAATGTTTTGTTTTCTAGTTCTCTTGGAAACTACTAAACCAATGGCCACCAAATTTATATCAGACTTGTTCCTACATACTAAAGACAATGTTATAAAAATTTCAGCTCGATCCTTTTTTTTTGTTTTTTTAAAATCACGGAAAAAGAACTTTTCCATAAATTTTTGTTTTCCAGTTTTCTCTGTAACTACTGAACGATAAACGCTTAACTTCTTTCAGACTTGCTCCCATAATATGAAGAGTATCCATCGTAAAAATTGCCGTCATATCGGAATTAATTCCGGTAGTTATTCTTCCACAATTTCTTCTTCCTTCTGTAAGTCACTGATAAATGGCGTTCTGTGTTTGAGAAATTGTGTCCATAAGGGTAGGGTAAGTGTGTGTGTGTGTGTAAGGAGTAGACAGCGTGCTCCTGCTCATGTCTACCCTACTACAGCATCTAACAATGCATTATATATCGTTCACTCCTCTCACTAGAGGGGAGTGAACGATTGGTACCTGCCACACCTTGTCCATGTATTAAAATGAAATATGTTCGTCGTGTCAATCGGTGTCGAGCTTTTTTTCAAAGTTTAATTCTGTTTTAAAGTATTCTTGCAAAGTGAAGTTGTCACCACAGCCACAGTTTAGATTGGTCTTTTGACTACAAAAAGTAAAGATGTGAAGTCGTCCACCATTGATCTTATTTTAATTTGCAGTGTTTTCAAAAAATCTGCTAGAGTCAAATTTTTACAGAGAATTTTTCTAAAAATCTAATTTTTTGGAGACGTTTTTCTTTCACTTGGAAAGAGACCAAAATCTTTTGGTGATTTAAAACACAAATAAAGTGAAATACAAGGACCTTCAAAATTTTCAATAAAATAAAATATTTTAAAAGTGTTAACCAAAATAAAGTTCCACAAATTTTTAAAAGTTGAAGTTGCAATAATATCCAAAATTATTAGTAAAATTTGAAAATTTTTGACAACAATAATAAAAAATTGTATTGATCGCGTTTCTGCTATTTCGAATCAAAAATCCGGTAATACAAAATAATTTGGAAAAATTCGCAATTGGTTTTCAACATCATTAGTGGTCAGGGCAGCTACAGGTTCTACGTCAAAAAATCAAGTTATTCGTCAATTTTTGGTCAACGGCTTCGGCATATTCCAGATTGATGATTATTCATAGTCGAACGTCATTTGCACAAGTAGTAATATTTTCATATTCAAATTGAGGTTCATTTGTGTTGATGAGGTAAGAGATGTGAATAATTTCATTCGTGCTTCGTATTAAATTGTGAAAATTATCCGATATGAATACACCTCTTCAGAATTGATAAATGCCTACAAAATTTAATGGATGTTTTATCAAATTTAAATGCATATATCTAATGAAAAAATAAATGCGTAAAAATCCTCCCCCTAGATATATCATATGTATAATGTGTAAGTGTCAAATAATTATATTACGCAACTAGATGATTTTTGTGATATTATGATACAGGAATTTGTATCAGAACCAAGAATAAATAAATGTAATTGTCGCTTAGCTGATTTCAAGCCAGGGATGCACAAATGAGAATTTGCAATCAAAACTTTACCGAGTAGTGAAGATTTTCGAGTGTAGATCCATATTTATTAGGCGTAAGGATTGAAAGAATGAAAAAAACAAAATAATAAACTGAATTAAGTTCGAACTTTATTTAATAATTTTTCTCAAAAATGCATGCCTATAGTCGATAAAACTGAATAATTTTATGAAGATAAAAAACAATTTGACTACCTAAGTAAAAAATTAAAATTTTTAGTTTTCAAAAGTGTATCCAAAATGATGTTGATATTTGGTAGGTAGGTACTACCTACTTTGCTATTTATTAGATAGCAGATGATGGCAACACGCATTTAACGTTGAATATAATACTCCCAACCCCCACGGACCATTAAAATCTACGACCATGACCTTGGTGTTGTTGAATTTGTCCCATTCCCGCCAATACAAAGGTACTGGCCAAGAAACGTTCGGAAAACTTGTTTTCAATATAGTCTTCACGGCCATGCAGTTACACGAAAAAGAAATTTATATGAAGTTAAGTATAGGCACCTATGACGTTTTCGTTACCTACTAAAGAAAACCATATTTTGTTGAGAAAATTAATATTTTTAATGTGTTCACGATGAAATGTTTAATATATGTACGAATAAAATATTCGAAATATAATATTTTTTATTCCAGTATGTGGAATACCTTGTCGTGAGAGATATTCTCACCAGAAGGAAATTCAACAGAATTTAAGCGTGTTCAGCCACTTCGTACATAAGTACGGGTAAGCCAGAACCAGACCAAACACTGGCGATTTTAGAGCCAGTTCGGGCGGTTTATATACGGCTTATTCACATGCACACAAGCACACGTACGTAAGGTAATACGTACGTTGGTGAGGGCGGCCAGGTCGCATCATCCCCTATCGTGATAAGAGATGGCTGGCCGGTTCGTGTACGGATCGTGACATTGTTTGGTGATGTCACGATTCGGTACTCGTACATTACCTACAAGTACGTACAGGTAATTACGATCGAACGTACTTCGTGTGATTTAACATCATTGAGACGAGTAATTGGCCTGCCCTTTGGGGTGGCGACTGTCGTCGAGGGGTCTGAGCTTCTTCACCTCATACCATTGAGTCCCCACACAGTAATTATCGTAACTTTTAAATTATAGGTACAATAACTTTAGATGATAAACTTGTAATGTTTCCGAAAAAGAACCTGGGGTATGGTTTTATGGTTCAACGAATTTAGCGTTTGAAAATAATTATTCCATTTTTTTTTTTTTGGGTATCTAGCCACAAGTATCCCGACTGTAAATCTTAAAAATTAAGCTATGATTGGTACCCACCTATTCAAATCTCTACTTGAGAGCTATTAATCTGTCGCTAATTTTGCCGTTTATTCACAGTTTCGCTGCCAGCTGCCACTTTTGTTTATGATTCTGCATCATTAGGACCTTCATTTTGACGAGTAGCTCGTTTGTACAGGGTTAGACAGACAGTCTCAGCAAATAAACAAACAAACATTTTACTGAGTAGACGAAGACCAGCGACTACCTAAGTAGGTACTCAAAATTTAATACATTTGATATAAGCTACCATTCAAACGGTGAATTTCTGGAACGTCGGATGAGTGTTTCAAATCTTATCTCGCTCCTGTTGGCAAAGGCAATAAAAAATTCCATAAGCGATTTTATTTACTGCCTGTCAATACCTCATCGAAAATAGAATTATCACAGGTATCCAAGTAGCTACATTTCGAACCACAGTGACATTTACCCTGTTGGAAGACTGTTGCGAACCGAATGGACAAGCGCTGGCGTAAATAAGAAACGCGGAACAAGAGTAAAATAAAAAAATTGTAGGTAAGTATTGGATGAAAAAAAGAAAAAAGAAAAAATAAAAAAGTAATCGTTTGTCAGTTTCACGGACGAATTACCGTTAACAATATTCTTACAATGGTTCTACTTCCTCGCATTGGTACCCGAGGTACTTACACCGTGTATGCGGTTGGTAGACGTAAATCTTCGCTTTAGCCAAGTTATAAACGAGAAACCCCGCCAAGCTTGGATGGCTGGCAAAAAAAAAAAAAAAAAAAAAAGCAAAGAAAAAGGCAAAAAAAATGCAAGAAAAAATCGTTACGGCGATCAGCCTTGACCGAAGGAGCTGCGAGTCGAAGAAAATAAGAAAATAAGAAAAGAGGGAACGAGCGACGGGGAAAGAAATGAACATTCTTCGAGAAAGCATTAACTTAAAGGATGGGTCGGCAGGTAGGTATAACATTAGAGGAGAAGGTCGTGCAACGTTGAAGATCGTACGGACAGGTTTGACCGGATAATGTGTGTGTCTTCGATTATGGAAATGGCGTAATTGTGTGTGGCTGTGCGCTTGCGCGTGTTTAAATTCTTTTATGATGGATGATGCCAGGAGCAGGAAGAGCACTCCTCGAGTGCCTACCAGTGCAACACTTCGGTTTCATAGGTGTCGGTAAGAGTAGGTACCTACCTAGGTACGTCAACAGAGCGGCTACAATGACCACCGACACGTTGACCCTGCAGAAACAAATGCACTCGACGAGGAAACGGGCACCGTGAACAGAAATGTTGCTCGCAATCGAGTGTTTGCAACAGCCCACTTCCTCTTCGTTGGCGAATATTTTCGTCCACCAAAAAAAAACGAAGAGAGAAAAGTACGCGTAAGTATACAGGAAGAAAAAAAGGAAGGTGGATGTGCGACGATTTAAACGATTGGGTAGGGTAGGTACAGGTAGACCTACCTACCTACCTACCTACCTACCAACAACGTCACCAACTCCAGACAAATCCAAATTCGACGACTACTTCGGTGGTCGTTGAGACAATATTCCCAGCAGGCTTATCCGTTAAGCTTCCGTCGCAAAGATACCTAGGTACCTACCTAATACCTATATAATTAAACCTGTACTTATACCTATACCCACACCCATACCTACCTACATTATGTAACGCGATCGTTAGGAAGCAATAATATGCCAGTATTTGGTTCAGTGGGCAACAATTAAACAACCAGCCTAAATACTCGATTATCTTTTCCGCACTAATTGGAAAATTAGGTACCGAGGAACTCGTAATTAAGTATCGTTCGGATAATTTATTTACCAGTCGCAGGCGTGAATAATGTTATCGATGAATTTCGTAACTTTCTACAGAGAGGTCGAGGAATTTTAATCATCCTCAAAAACAGTAGGTAATATATTTCCTAATTCGTACATTTTCATTCACAAAAATGACGTAATCAAGCAACTTGTAGTCCGTATGTATCGAATATTTCACCCTTAAGTTTGACCTAAACACATTCAACCTTCAATCTACCTTCCTGATAGGCAGGTACTTCGTAACGAAATATCTATTTTTGGATTCTGACGAGCTTACAATATAATTTCTCAGAGGAACGTGAAATGAATTAGATTAGGCTAAGAATTGCAAGATGACTTTCAGAATCCAGTAATTTGGATGATGATGAGCGCTGCACCATAATTACCTACGCATTAAATTTTGGAAAATTGAATAACTGTTTGGACGCTGAACGTGCGGCGAATGGGCCAAGTAAAAATGCGTAAATATCGAGGCTTCTGCCCATTATATTATTTTATGATTTTAACCAGCACTTACACCGACGAATAAGTCTTTCATTTTTTTTATCCAACTTATTTTACTGCACAGTTCATAACACAATATGGGTACGTGCCAGGCACAAGCTTGTATCGTACCTTAACCCGACCTAAAAAAAAAAGTTTGGAAAAATAATATTATATATAAAATATTCTTATAAAAGCTAAGTTTTTCAAATTATTACATATTAACCAGCGAGAAAATTTCCTTATGTATTTAATCGTAAAATTTAAATGAGATTAGAATATTCCAGCCACAAGAAATTAAGCTATGTAATCCAAAAAAAGGACACTGGCCCAACACCCTTCCCTACTATAGCGACATTTAAAACGAATTAATTTAGACCATTTGGAGCGGACGATTCCGCCGACAACCTTCTAAGCAAAGGTCAAGGTAATAATTGTTTCTGCTCCAGTAAAATGGATCCACCGTTAATTAGTATAGAAATTAAAATTACTTCAGATTCCCAACAATTTTCTCCGCGCATCTCGAATATAAAATATCTGTCCAGCGATAATGGGACAGGAGAATTGGTCTAACGTCCAGCAAAAAAAAAGAAGAATGTATAGGTGTATACCAAACTGTTTTCACCGCAGAGTTGCAGACACAAAAACCGTCAATCACTAATAAATAATATGTCTGGAAATTTATACGTTAATTAAACCGAACTCATCTCTAAAATCTATTTATAATAAAATTATACCCAAACAATATTGTCAATGTTGATAACGATATCGTTAGCTCAAAATTTTCGTAAACTTTTTTCTCCTTTTATATTATAAATTGTTGCTGACTGAATGAGAACGTATCTTTTTCTTTTTCCTTTTCATTATCTACAAATAATTTTTTCTTTCTTTTCGAAAGGATTCGGTTTTCATTTTCTAAATCAGGCGTGAAGTGTCGCATTTAATAACAATTACACGCGGTTTTCGATGTATAAAGTACCTATAAAAAAATTATACAAAAAAAAAAGTGGACGACATTAGAGTGAAGATAGGTATTCAACGTATACCTATGTATAGTATAGGTATCTCGAATCTTTCGTTATTTTTGTATGGATGGCTACCATATTATTCTTTTCGGTTTCTTTTCAAATTAATATATGCGCTATTATATCGCCCTTATAAATGCGTGAAGTTCGAATTAAACGACTTTAAACCGGTTATTGTGGTTTTAGTTTTTTTTTTTTTTTTTTTTTTTTTTTTTTATAAACATTTTGCTGATGGCACATAGGTACGTAATACGTACAATCGTAATTATTATAAAATACAGACTTTTTAGACAGAGATTATGGTATAGCCTATACCTACGTTGCGTGCATTGACTCCGCAATTTATAGGAAAAAAATAAATCCTAAAATAACATAATGATTGATTGAGGATTGGCATAGGTATGGTTAAGGGAGAGGTTAGGCGAACGATCAAATAAAAAAATATACGAGGTTGTTGGCACGTTGGGAAAAATTTAAAGATGCGCACGATCAACGTTGTCTATTATAATATACCGTTTAGCCATTTTCCAGCTGGAGTATTGTTGTAAATTCCGTGAAACTGATCGTCAACTGGAAGTTCTAAACAGGTACACTATTTATTTCTCAACAAGTAGAGGTGTCGGAATTGTAAAATATGTACCTTTAAGAGCCATTATAAGCAGAGCAAGAGAGTCGAAAAGTTTGAATCTTCTTATTTCCTCTTCTAATACCTTCGTGGTCCATCGTTTTTCTATTTTTTTATGTTTATTTATTTACTGAATTTAAATCCGGTTTTTTACCCTCGAATAAATTTTCACCGAATGGATATCTAGCTAGAAATAAATCTCTTTTACGATAGACCATTTAAATGTTTTTTTATCCACGAAAAACTCTCGAGTTTGCAAAATTTTCTTGTATCGTTAGGTACCTATTGTAGGTTAGGGTTTTTTGACCTGCTGAATAGTTTGAAATTCACCGTCAACTCTCATAGCGATGATCATAAAAAAACAGTTTTACGTAATTCAATCTTAATTTGTACAAATGTAAAATTTATATGATATTACATTGTAGGCTAAAAGATTAATCTCAGTGGGGGTCAATAATTCCAGTTGCCTCCTACCCCTCGGACATTGAACATTCTTTCGAATATTGCTCAAGAAACAAATTTGAGAACCAAAATCAATAGTCAATAGGTGTTGCATAATCCAAGTCTACAACTCATCCATAATTTGTTCAGTCGATTTACATCAATATCACAGATGACAGTGGTCTTGGTCGGTACCTAGTTGGTTTTGCATCAATACTTGACCTTAATTTTTTACTTTCTACAAGACCAAGACCAACGCTTCATTAGATCTGGGCTCTGACAAATACCAAGCAGAGACAACTGAAGGTAGCCTGTACGTACTTTCGACTAATTTCTTATTTTAACCATACATTTAGAAAACTTTATTCAGTCAAGGGTAAGTTATTTATCTTTAATTTTGATGACACTGAATTTTTCTATCGAAACAACAGGCTTATAATTATGTGTACATAAATAGGTACCATTCGGCATATTTTTCTAAAAAACGAAGTGTTTTTTATTTTTCTACGTAAATTCTATAATTTAGCCTCTGCCTGGTTGGGTAACAAAATCCTGCTAATGAGCTTGTGATTTCACTGCTGAAAATTCTGATTCTCACCATGCCTAACGTTCCTTCGCTTCGACATTACGAATTCTGGCGATGACCAGCAGTTGAAACGCCTGCTGGAACATTTTCTTGGTAATTTTTCTCTCTCATTGAAGCATAAAGGCGACCATAACCATGACGAGGAAACGACAAATTGAAATACCCTCGTCTTTATTTCCACCTTCGTTCGTTCGCTGTTCGAATTGAAAAAGTATACCTATACACCTTACGAAGCTTTATATGTACACTGACGTAATGTGTTTGGTTCCCACGATAAATGAAAATAAATTTATAATGCCCCGACTCCGAGCGAGAAACAAACCAACCAGAAGAGACGCAGGTACTTCATGTATAGATACATTCTGCATTATTTGCCACATCAAGTCCAAAGGTTGTAGCCATTTAAAAGAAAAAATAAATCAAATAAACAGGCTAAATAAAGATGTAAAATTCGGAGAGAAACACCATATCATTCTTATGTGTTCGCCATCATAATGGAAATTTGAAAAAAAGAATTCGTCGTTGTAATTCGAAATATTGTAGCCTATATTTGTTACGTAAGATGCGAAAATTGCGTAATGGTTGAGGTGATAAAGTGATACCTAATGAAACGAGTGAGTGTTTCACTGTTTTGCTGGTGTCAAAAAACATGCGAGTAACTCACACACAGAGTTATTCTGTAGATTACTTCTCGGTTTTTGTTTTTGTTTACTGTTTAATCGAATATAATTATGCTGAAATTAGACTACTAGCTCTTCTTCCAAAAATTCATCAACAGCATTTTACAATTGACTAGTGTATAAATCGTAGTCTACGCTACCAGTTTTGGGTCCTTGTTTTTATTCAAACCATATCCGAAAAATTACCAAATTATTAACGAAACCAAAATATCTCTCACTTATGGGTCGACTCCGAGTGGAAATAAATTTTTTGCACCTTTGTTATTTAAAATAAATAGCAAACAATTTATTTTAGCGCACTCTTCCATCGAATTAATTGTAATTTCCAAATCTTCTTGCAAGTATTTCAATACCATTCGAAGTACACGTAATATGCGGTACCAGTACCCTAGCCTATGTGAGTCAAACGGAATCAACTGAAGAATACTTTCCACAGGCAATTTCGAATGATGAAAAGAGTAAACAGAACATCTCTTTTGTTACCTCCGTGATTTTCAAAATTTGACCATAACTTTTGTCTCTCCTCAACTATTAAAGTTACTTTAAATTTTTTTTGATGGTTAGTTAGCGGACTACTTTTTCTATCTAGACAACTCACAAAAAGTAATCTGACTCATGGTTTTTTACTGAAAAAAACTGTAAAGAGAGAAAATTTTCATCGCCGTGACTATCACTACCCTTGACTTCAAAGATATAACTTTTTTTAATATTAACGCCATATTTTGAAGAAAATTATGAGGATATGTATGTTGAGGATGTATTTAATGTCAGATTGACAGTGTCAGTTAATGCTTAATGTGTTTGGGAAAAATCACATATTTGCTAAAAGTTATGTCTCCAGGAATTTTGTCCATTGTCACGATACCTTTTGAAATAACTGCCTCAGCTCCCTGTTTCACATATTTTGCTATTTAAGTAATCATACTTATTAATTTTTGATATAGTTACAAGGTCCACCACTGAAATTGAAAAACCTATTTAAAGTAATCATTTTATTAAATGATTTCTATGAAAAAAGCGAATTATACTGTTTCATGGGTCCAAATGACGTGGATGGAACATCTATGGAAAGGAAAATAACAGTATGGAATTGATGGCAGCCATATATTTGTCAGATATATCAAAATAATTTTTTTTTTTTTTTTTTCATCAAAAATTATGTAGGGGGGGACAATTTTTGAAATATTTGTGATTTTGTTCAACTTCTGGGATAATCAGTTTTTGTCTTCGTCATGTCAGTTAAGAAAATATAGGAGCCACAGCGAAGGACAGGTTTCCACAAGCTGAGACATGATAAAAATTTGGAAACAACGTTTATTGAATATAGAGGTACCTATCAAAAATAATTGATAGTATCGGTACTTTTTTTAGGTATTAAAAGTATGGTACCGTATTAGTTTTAGAAAACAGAAATAAAATCTCCATTTCACGGAATACAACAAAAAAATGGAAAACAAAATTGAAGAATCTGGTCTGTGAGTTTATTTGCTTCATTCTGCAAGAATTGCTGATCCTTAGTGGATCACAATTAAGATAACACCAAGACTACCTACCATGATCATGGCATTGGTCTTCATTTTAATGCCCTCACTTTCACATTCACAACCCCCAACTTTTTTAATCATTATTTTCGCTCTCCATATGTATACTTAATATTCTATACGTGCTACCGACTGAATTTTGTATTGAAAAAAATTGTTTCAGTTAGATGGAGCAAAAAACAAACGATCGAGATACGAAGAGTCGATAATAACCGACATTGTGAAAACAAAGAGTATATATAGGTAACAATGAAAGAAATGAAAGAAATTCTCGATGAATGCAACTTTCACGTTCCGTTTGCTTGACAAATTTAATTAGCCTATGACCGTATAAATCCGAAAACTAAGTAGGTGAAAATGTTGAAAAGTGGCAAAATTGTATCTGCGGGCACGGTCTCATTTCATTTCATAAACGAACCCTATTTTCGTAAAATAATATTCTAATAATATTATCGTAAGAATGAGCTGGAGAGAAAAAAGCGAAGAACAAAATCCACGTAATTGGCGTCGATATTTTTTTGAACCTTGGCCACTCGATTGCACTTTTCAATTACCACGTCAGTCTTGTCGATAGGTAAAGCTTTTGTCTGGAAAACAATTAGATAGGTAGTTAGGTACCTATAGGTACTAATTTCATCAACACACACGCGAACCGGTCTGCTTCAGATTATTTCTGGTTTACAATGAAGCGCAAATAATTTGCAAAATTGACCGATTAAATAATCTGACGAATGAAGAGAAAGAAAATGATATGAAAAGAGAGAGAAAAGAGTAGAAAAAACACACCAAAAATAAATAATAAATAAATTCGAACAAATATATCGAGGTCAATCGACGTTTCGTCACACGTATACCTGGAGCCCGTATAATTTCAAAGTCGTCGTCTTTTCGGGCCGACATACCTACAAAAAGAGACCGGTCAAACTAAATTTTAATCATCTTTTAAATGGTTCCGTGCCCTAAAGGTACCCGTAATATAATGGTACGAGCAGAATGTTGAAATTTACACCATTTGTCGCCAATGAAGAAAAAGAAAAAAAAAGAAAGAAAAAATTGAAACATTTTTATCGAATACCCCCATACCTTTATACCTATAATAATACTTGAACGTGGATAGCGAAAATAAATTCGATTATTATCGACTGAAACATCAATTATACAGGTTTCGAAGATTATTTTTAGTACCTACGTAGAGGATAGAGATTTCTCTCTATATCATTGACCCCCTGGTTTTAATCCCACTGAAATAAGAGCAAGAGTTGATGATTAGCTTATGTTATAAGACGAATGATATTTAAAAACCTATGCCATCTGTGCAAAATTACGACAGAAGAAGATTGTATTATGGTCAGTAGTTGATGTCTTATACATTTTGTAGGTACCTACCGATACATCCGGACTGAACTGATCAATGTACTGAGATTTGTTTTGTGAATGAACTGATAACAAAATTTTTTTTTTCACAATATTATTTATTATATACGTAGAAAGATGTTTCTACCTATCTGTGCTATAATAAGTAACCTACAGGTATCATCACAAGGCCTGATGTTTTGCTGATTTAAAGATGGTTTTAATTTTTGACAAGAGTCAATATTGTTGAAACAATGTCTCAGTATAAATAATTTAAGACAATATCGTTAAAAGTTGACATATCCGTTGATAATCAATATTTTATTATGAAAATTTGTCGAAAAAAGATAAAAAACACTAGGTACCCACTGTATATATAAAAAACTTTATAATTGAATAAAAATAATAATTGTAATCAAAGTAACTTTTTGTAGTAAAAGAATACTTACATTATTCGTGTGAATAAAAAAGAAAAATTGTGAAGAGTCAATCCGTTCCATACTACTGGAGAACTCCGATTTTTCCGTCATGATCATTTCTTTTGGTTTAAATAAGAAGGAAAGTTTCTAACATGGACTGAAAATATTTATCAAATAAATCTAACCTAATTTCAACAATATTAAGGTATGTTATTAAGTTTCAATAGAACAATAGAATATGTCAATTTAATCAAAGTGTATGTCATATTGCTGCGAATACGTTGCAAGGTGACACATTTAATAACTTTTTTCTTTTTAACAATTATATTTCAAAGTATAAACGTTGTTTCAAGTTGGGACTGGGCTAGTTTCGTAGATATTTTGTAGAAATTTTAATCTTCATTTAACACAATATGTATATGAGTCTGCTGATGTGGGGAATCAAACTGACGACCGACACGTTAAAAAGTGGTGAAGATGTCCACGTGGCTGCGCCACCGCCAATGGGAAAATATTTATAATGTAGTTCACTTCCCCACACCACTCCCCCAAGTGCATCCAATCAAAGATGCAAGTACTACATAATGCTCACAAAACCAGCTACAAACAGGCTGTTAGTGGGGAAATCGCGACTAACCGAAACAGACTAAATCTGCTGATATTGGGGAATCGAACTGGTGACCCACAGGCAGGTTAAAAAACGATGAACTTGTCCCTATGGCTACGTCACCACTAGCGGAAGAATGTCTATAATACACTTCACTTCTCCACAATGTGTCTTTTAATACCTTCAATGTAGGGATGATCAACATACAAACCAATGCCAACACCACCGTTATTGTCGTCTCACCGTAGATATTCGTCTTGCTTATTATTTCGTTCTTATGGTCTTGGTTTTCTTCGTTTTAAAAGCTCGTTTTTATTCACAAGATTTTCACTTTAGTATTATTGATAGCTAAATTCGAGGTATCAAAATATCCAGAAATCCTATACGTAATTACCACAAACATCAGCTTGAGATCAAATACCTGTATTAAGAGAGGGAAAAAAATTAAAATAGGGTACCTATCTACCTATTTTACATTTTGGTCATGTGTTTCTCCAGTTTTAGATTTCGTCCTGATCTTTCACAATAGATTCTCAACTAATCTACTTGGCCTTCGTTTTGGAATCAAACCAATTTCTGAAGGTATTCCTTAGTAGGTAACTATATCTATACATTTTCTATGACATCTTCCACCAGGATGAATGCCTTACGTTTGCATAACTACTGAATTTGGACAAATTCTTATTTTAAAACAATAAACATAGTATTTTCCAATGCTTTTAACCGACCCAGTTCTTATCAAAATATACTGTGATTTGACTGACTTCTTTTTTTCTTCGGTTTTAATCGTCAACGAACGACAGTGCACTGTATTCATTCCATGGACTGCTTTCGTTACAAGACACAAGAGATGACCAGTAGCAAAGAACAAGGCTATGACAAATTTTGCTAGTCACAACGAAAGGTAATTAGGCTATCAATTGTCTTTGAAATAATTTCAATTCCCATACGTGGTTGGAGAAGAATAACGGAATTTCGACAATTTCTCTCATAAAAACAAAAAAAAAAAAAAAAAAAACAAAAATTGAGAAATATTTTTACGGAAGGTAACAGCCAATAGGCCTAAAAATCTGAAAAAAGAAAACAAAATTTAATTGCCTACCAAACAATT
Source organism: Ericerus pela (assembly GCA_011428145.1). NCBI lineage: Eukaryota > Metazoa > Arthropoda > Insecta > Hemiptera > Coccidae > Ericerus > Ericerus pela. The sequence goes on from WOFM01000467.1 coordinate 481,014, forward strand.
AATTGAACAGGTTTCAAGCATTATCTTTTTTGTTTTTACGATAAGAGTTGCAAATTATTCTTTTCCCTCTTTTTTAATTTTTTTTTTTTTTTTTTTTTTTTATAATAGCAAATGAAATCGATATTCGGCGAATGTTGGAAAATGAACCTGATTTTCTTCTCCTTTTAATTAGTCATTGTTTATTATACAATGGCAGCCACCATTCTCGAGTCGTTTTCATTTTATCCATAATTCAATTCAAAAAACACTCGGCGTGAGCCCTGAACAGAGAGTAAAAGTTATTGTCGAAGGAACGTGTGGCAATAAAAAAAATAAAAAAAAACTCATGAATATTGAGGAAGATGAGACTTGCAACATTGAAATAACGGTGACTAAAGATGCTTCGTTAAGTTAAAAGTGAATGAGGTAGGTACCCCTTGGGCTGCTTTATTCGAGTAAGTAATTATAATGTAATTCACCGTTGAAGTTCACGTAAGTAATGGACGATGAAAATGACATGAAACTTATTGGAGAAGAAATCAGAGAGCTATACAGGTATAGCCCCATATATTGTACGAATACGTTTCACTTTTGTTCGCTGAAAGTTTTCTTTGGCGTTTCAAACGTTAATTAAGTTATATCCAATGTCTAATTCTTACATCAATGTAAGTACGTATACATAATTAATTTACTGAAATAAATATTTTAAACTATAAAAATTATAAATAGGTACTGAGGATTGAGAGGATTCGTTTTGGAATTTTTCCTTCAACTTTATCAATTTTAAGGTACGTGGAGGTAAAAGAAAATCAAACGTAAAATAAAAATTTAGTAATATTTGATTTTGAAAAAACTAAGAAAGTGATAATGTTGAAATTTTCACGAAAGGTAGTTCTTATAAAGGACAAAGTCTGGTGAGTGTTTATTGCTTATTAGTTCAATACTTTTCGAGAAAACTAGAGAACACAAAATTCTTGAAAAGTGGTTTTTCTAGGATTTTAAGGAAACTTTAAAAGGGATCGGACTGAAATTTTTACGATATATCGTTTTCGTAGGTGTGCAGCTCGTATGTTTAATGTCAGTTAATTCAGTAGTTTCCGAGAAAACTGGAAAATAAGAAATTTCTGGAAATGTGGTTTTTCCAGGATTTTGAGAAAACTATTGAATGGATAGAGCTGAAATTTTCACGAAATGTAGTTTTTATGTAGGACCAGGCTTGAAATGAGTTTGGCATTTATTGATTCAGTAGTTTTAATGAAAAATGTAAAACAAAAAAAATTTCTGGATAGAAAGATAAAATCGTCTGTGTTGCTGGAAGTATCTTTTCTGTATTTACTGCGCAAGGGGTTATTAACTTTTTACTTAAAACTGTAATATTGAAATTTCTATAGATCGATATATTTTTTAGATATCGATAACTATCGATAGTTTTTTGCAATTGTTTCACGCACTTGAAATTCAGAATTGTTCGTTGAATTGTAAATTAATGCAAATTGTCAAACCCAAGTTTTCTAGCAAAGTATTGCCTCACCATAGTATTTTTTATAATTTTTTTTTAAAATTTAGTTTTTAAACAAATTTTTTGATCAGTTTATTTATTTTATAAAAACAGCTTTTATCATCTGGCTTATTTTTGTTCACCTATCTAATGGGACATAGGCCAAGATTTTATGACGAGATATTTTATTACGTTCTTCTTAATTTTTATTTCTGCCGTAATTCGTTGATCAAGAACCTGTCTTCTGAGTTCTTTTGATGAAATCATAGACTATCCTTTCTTCTACGAACGGTTTTAATCTTCACTTGACTTTCACGATATCCTGGTTGGTTTTCTTTGGACTCGATAGTAGCTAAAATAATTCGCTAAGAGGCTATCAATTTGCATAATTTCTTGTCGCAACGTCATAGCATACGTATACGACTACACTCACAGTTTCCCAAACCCATTGTTATAAACACCCCTATACCATCCAGTTAGGTACTTACCAGGCCTGTAGCCAGGTCATTATTTCAAGAGGGGCAAACAAATTTCTTGGGGGGCACGCCTAAATGCAGATATTTAGATGAAAAATTTTCTAAGCGCTTCGCTCGCAAAAAACGCAATTTTCTTCGATATAGATATATACTTTTTTTTTTTTGAAAATTCATAGGGGGCAAAAGCAATGAACAGGGGGAAAATTCCCCCATGTGCCACCTTGGCTACGGCGCTCATACTCATACAGTTGGATGAATCGTATGGTGCTATGGCCTGTTCCATATCTCCCATCGTTCTGCATTCTATTCTTCTGCATAATTGAATTGTTAAATTGGACAAAAAAGACGTGAGAATTGAAAATTTCAGAAACGATTAATTAGGCAATGCGTAGTTACCCTGTAATTTATTACACCTTTTTTCTCCTGAAGGTGAGTACATAGTTGAACAGTGTTGAGAATTTTAAACATTAGAAATATTTGGCATAATTAGTCTAATTTCTAGAAGGTAGGTAAATTAAAAGAGAATTTACGAATAAGTTTAATTTGAAGGAGGCTATATGTTATTTGAAATTTGATAGCAGACCGATATCCGTCAGTTTTTCTGGTTTTGGTGATTCTAAGTCAGTCGTTGTGTTCTTCAGCAACCTAATTTTCAACCGGTTTTCGAAAAAAAAGACCCGCTGAATATTTAAAAACGGATCTATTGTTGGAGAATCGCGATAGGTTTTAAATACGTAGTTAGGTCAACGGAAACCTAAAGGCACCGCAAAGAGCCAAAATCAAGTATCAGTTTGGAACCTACCTGTTATTTTTATATTTATATATAATTCTATTAACTTAAGTATAAGCTTGGGCATGTAAGTATATTACCTATGTAAAATATGTGTATATGGACATAATCTGAAAATTTTTTATCAATTGTTATAAAATTTTGTGTACCTACGGAAATAATTTATTTCTATACCTACATCAACTATGTTTAGGAAAAATTGAAGAATTCGTCACTGCTTTATTTGAGAATGATTTTGTTTTGAAAACCATACTAAATTACACCCCTATTCCCTCTCTATATATCAATTATCGTTACAAATATTGGAAATAGGTAACATGACTGTTGGTTTCTAATAGGCCTATTGTTGCCCGATTGTACCTACGGAATTTTTCTAGCGCGGACGTGGCGAGAGCCTTTTTTAGGGAAGGAAACGAAAATTGCACACTGGAATATTAAAAAATTTTCAACAGATAAAAAAAGAGTTGGCAATTGGCATGATTTTCCGACTAAGTATATAGTAAGTATAATGTAAATATATTATACAAGTGCCAATTTTTCCAACTACAAAATTTCCTACTGCTGCAAAATTTTGAAATTTCCTGAAAAAAGTCATCAAATAGCACGATTTTCCAACGAAGTATACATACAACCAGTCAATTTTTCCAACTCTAAAAACATTTTGGGAGGAGCCTCTCGATCCTCTTTTAGCTATCTCCCCGTTTTGTAGTTCAGTATTACCTTATAATACCAAAAATAGTTGAAAAAAATTAACAATCATCCCCAAAAGTCAACACCTCTGGAGACAATAAAGGTTTTACTGGACTATTTTTTAGCCTCCTTCTACTCGCATTAAGTCGCTGAATAAAGGACGATTTGCAATTTCTTCCGTCTCATATCAGTGTAGGGTTTTTGAGACGTTGAATTAGAATTTTAGAATTGTTTCTGCATCAGGTCCTTTTTTTCAGTAAGAAAGGATGGAATGAGGAAATTCCCTCATTTTCACTCACTAACCGAGTTACATCATGTCAATATTTATCACTTTGAGGTGACGATTTAAAATATAAAATACATTTTCTTATACAAACCTTTTGTGTTCTATAGGGGTGTCGATTTAATAATTTTTAAACTATTGTTGGTGTTACTTACAACGCGGTGCTAAACTAGAAAAAACCCAAACAATCAGGCAAAAGAATAACTTATCAAAATTTTATGTATCTACAAAACTTTTCTAAAATATTATGCCGAAAATTATAATTTTTACGATGGAAAATGCGTGAAAACAATATCCACGGACTATTACATAATTACATGAAAACGAGCACTAATCATAATTATTAATATTGATAATTAATCGATAACTAACGAATTCGATTTTGGTTGATAGTAGAGCATTATTGGTGGAATTTTAAGAAGTAGGTACCCCAAACTTCACGCGATACTTCAGTATAATTATACCGGTTATAACTCGAAAACTGTTGATGAGAAAATAACTTTTGAGACTGACCTCGTTGAAAATCAAATTTCCCATAATTTTTCACAATAATTACACTTACAAATTAAGGTCTATTGAAAATGATTTATTCGTAAAACACTGAATTTGGTTGTAACTTTTTTATTATGGGATTGGAGCGGGAGCCTGCCAACGTTGCAAATTTAGTAGCCTAAGCCTGTGTAATTCAGCTTGTCAGAATGCACCAAATTGCTAATTTCTAAAACTCTTGTATTTTTTTCAAGGTAAAAATATACATTTTGGCTGCAGAAAGTATAACATTTTAAGTGAAATATTAGAAAAACGCAATATTTTTGGCTATGAATCTTCAGTTTTTTAATTAGCAGCTTTGTTCTGGAAAATAAGCAATTAAAAATTTACTTATGTCATAGTTGAAGCTTTAGCTGTGACACATACAGCTTTTCGTTTCATGTTTAAAAAAAGTCAATGGCACCAGAAAGTCAAATTTCATCGCCCCACCCTCCATCACCTTAAATATGATTCGAACGCATGGAAATATTTGTAATATAATTACTAACTAATGTGACTCGGGCTGTACCATTAAATTGACCAGTTGTTTTTATTTGCAGTGGCTATTCGAGATTAAGTATCAAGGTTTTTTGCGTGTCAAACGAGTTATTTACTTGACTTGGCATATTTTCAGTAATTTTTCTGGAAAAAGTTTATTAGGTACCTAATTTTTTATTTTCAACTTTTCCAATAATTATTGTAGTAAACATACCGCTAAGTAGGTACCCATATTGCGGCTGTAGGTATTTCATAAATTTTGTTAGGAAGGGCGCTTGATGGTAATACTCTCGCCATTAATAGTTTTCAATACGAATTTAAAATTTAAAGAATGTTGAATAAAAATTTAGAAAAGAAAGGAATCCATTATTTCATTTTCTAAAATACCGAAGTATTGCTTCAGAGAATTTTGAATAGCCGCTATCGGTACTTTTTTTTTTTTTTTTGCGTAAACCACAAAATGAGGGGTGGAGCTAATAAATATCTTAACCTAGATAAAATTATAACGAACTGACGGGCGAAATAATGCACTGGAATAAGCCACAACCGAGCAAACAAGTCATTAAACGATGAAAGCCTTCCAGCAAAGTTCCCTTTCACTGAATTCCCTTCAGAAATCAAATCAGCTAACTATACGTATAGGCTGTAGTCAGCTTTGAAGCCTATATAGAGATACCTATAGGTACCTTAACGACATTGAGCAATTCCATAAACTAACTTATGATTTTCAATCTCGACGAAATATAGGTAGGTAGTCGACTGATAAGCCATTTCTGGTTTTTGAAACGTTTTCAAATATCAATAGAACGTGCACCTATCCTATATTGTACGTATACATATACATATAGGTAACTTACGTAGATATTACGTTTTTTTATTTTTTTATTTTTTTTTTATGCAAACTAGATACCAAAAAATTAACATATCTGGTTTTTCTTACGTTCAAATATTTTTCATCATTATAAGTGGAAGTTACTGCGAATTTGTTCAATATAATATACAGTGATGCGATACCCATCTGCATTCCTGAAATGTTTAACAGAACTATTAGGATCAGTCGCTCAACAGAGCTCAGTCGATCTAATAGTTTTTTCAGGGGAGGAGAGTGGAGTAATTTATTTACGTTTGTATAAACGTCTCCCTTTTACGCGACTTCTCTCGGATTGAAAAAGTCCAAAAAATTATAACCGAATAAAAATCAGAGTCGATAGGTACGGTACCTAATTAGGTACTATATCCAGGTACCTACTTAGGCTATTCCTGAATAAAGCCAGATGATGAACGATGTTGTAAGCCCAGAGGGATAAGTGGGCCAAAATTTCAGGCAAAGAAATTCTTGTTATGTTAAATTCTGGTGCTTTCATTAGAAAATAATTTTCACGCTATTAAATGCGTAAAATTTTTATTTTTTCCTTTCGAAACGGTGGTTTCTATTATTAAAACGAAAAATTGAAAAATATTGCACTAATAACCGCTAAAGGCCTACATTATCGTTACTATTATCGTTTTTCCTATAGATAAATTTGTTAAAAATGTTTCATTCTATTTTGACTTGTGTAACAAACACCCCACCTGTGCTTGTGTCGGTGAATGCCGCAGGTATGTAACTATGGTGCGTAGATACGTAGCACTACTCTGGCTTTCCTGGCATGGCCTATAGCAAAGAAATCACCAGGTAGCGCTGTGCAGGACTGTTCCAATTCACCTCACCAAGTTGACAGTTCTTTCAGCAGAATACTGCCTCAAATTCCGTTCGGCAGGTATAACTCACCGGTACTGCTGAGCTGTGCGTCCTTCATATTACGAAGTAATTGTACCTACTGTATAGGTGTAGTGGGTACCTACACATAACATACTGCCATCGGTTATCAGTTGCAAATTGCAGTGTGTGCTAATTAATTTGTGCTGTAGTAGCCAGTGTAGGCTAGATAGTATTAACTGCAGCATGTTTTAAAGGTAATACACGCGGCAAGGCCGTGTAGAGCATGAAGGGCAGTTAGCTAACTTCTTGCAGACCTGTACATTCATTTCCGCTTCCACGACCCTTCTAATCCCTTTAGTAAACCAATAAAATAATGGACAAGGGGAGGGAGTTACTGCCGAGTGTAATATTATTTGCGTCACATTATTTATCTGTGAGTACCTGGTACAAAAATTAGTTTCACAAGCCTCGAACTGGGAACAGAGTCGTGCAGTGTAACGTGTAAGTGTATACTAGGTAGGTATGATTCATACTTTGATAATAGAGTACTGGACCAGTGAAGCTCCATAAGACCAATGTACATTTCAATATCAAGACATGACGGCGAAAAAGTAGGCAATCCCAGCGTACCGTCCGCATATTTTCGACGTTTTGCTTGAATTTACCTATATAGAATAAATCTGATAAAGATGTCCCTTAAATTCACGAGGATACTTTACGTAAACACAAATCAAAGTACGTCAAAAGGTACGCACTGATTGTCTATTTAGCGCCGGCATGTCTCTTTCTTTACTGGTCCAGTACTATATATTTAGTCAAAGGCTTCGTAACACATAGAAGCACATAAATACTACTTCTGTCGGTGCCATCATCGTGGCACTGGGGCTCTTAACACGAATGAAAATTCCATGTGTGCAAAACACATCATCTGCGAATGCAGCATATGTGCCGTGTACCCCATTTTTCATTGTCTGACTAGGTTTCTTACATTAAAATAACCCATTCAGCCCCCCAAAAATGATGACAATTTTCACAAAATAATTGAATCATTCCATCCTAGTGAGATCTCTCGCTATATTTTAAAATTATTCACTAGCCTAATTCCAGCCAGGAAGAATTATCTAATTCCCCTTTTTTCCCTTATTTTTTTGTTCCAGTGAAAGCCCACGGGTACCTCTCCCTGGAAAAAATATCGTATTTCCTTTCGGTCGATTCAAAATAATCTTTTCTCAGAGAATTGCATTTATGTATTGAGAATTTTGCGACATTCATTCAAAATGAAGTTTAAATCAAAAACAAATCTCATATTTCCGTCTCCAATAGACCTCTACTTTACCATTCATCCCAATTAAAAGTTTTTCTGAGAATTGGGTCAATGTACTGAAGGACGGATACCTATCTATTGTTTGTATAGCAGATGTTTCACTTACTTAGTTATAATACGATTATACGATTATACGATTATACGATTATACTATTACTTGGACGTAAGTACTTATGGTGTGGACTTACTTTGTCTTTCCGAAGAATGAGGTGTTGAAACCTAAAATTTGCACACTACATAGCTAACACTGTAAAGGTACGAGCCACAAATTCACGTAAAAAGCGCACGCATCCCGACACCACACAAACGATGACAGGGTTTAAAATAAAAAACAAAAAACAAAAAAAACAACAAAAATAACAACAAAAACAACAAAATGCCAAAATACCGATATGTACGTATCTACCGACGAAAAAAAATGAGAGCTGAAAATTAATTTAAAAAAAATATTTTTCCGATTGAAAATTACGTCGTGTCGATGGCACCGAAAAAACCCCGGTATTTTAGTAACCACATTCTTAAATATACGAAGCTGCATGCAGAAGAAACCGTTAAGCAAATACAAAACGTTGGATTACATTTAGGTTCTTGTATGGGCTGTACCTTTAGGAGCAACGTTCACGTCGGTACCCGTATTTTATTCAACTGGTTCTCTCTCTGCCCTGACTCTCTGTCGAGCAACCAGACAAGAAGAAGAACTTTGGTCATGCTCTGCAACGTCGAAGGAGGAGTGGTCATGAACATGGAGGTAAGATCTTCGGCTTCTTGCTTTGCTGTGTACGTACGTGCCATCGTAGTCCATGGGTACGAAAGACAGTAGTAAGAGTGACGGAGAGGGAATGATTGATAGGGGGAGGGGCAGGGAGAGGAAAAAAAAGGTAACGAGTTGACGAAAAAAGAGACAGATAGACACAGGTGTTGAAGCAGATAAACAAAGAAGAAAAAAATGTAACAGAACTATAGGTACCTATATAATATGTAGCCAACATCTTTGGCACGAAGATTTTTTATTAGACTATTTTTTTTTTCTCTTTTTATTAGGTATACAGCTCGGTGCTCGGTATATACAATAATAAACTGAAACGTATCAATAACTAGAAATCTGACATATCCGAATTATCATTTTCAATCTTATGTGAGACTTTTTTGACATGCAGGCTATGATGCTGACCGAGTGCGAAGTGGGACTGTGCCAAAAACAAGCCTCATCTCTTGTAACGAGTACAGGGTAAGTATACATCATAATTACTGGGATAACGAGATAACGATCATGCTGTAACAAAAATGATAGGAATTGGAATGAAAATTTGATAAATGATTTGCAAAAAAGTTGATTGGCTCATCATGTACATGAGCTGTACCTACTATATCCTGGTATATTTTAGGCCCATTGAAGGTGAACGTGTTAGACAGTGCAGCGAATTTTGATTCGAAATAATGTTATCAAATTATTACATCTTGGACTACCAAAAATTAATACTTAATAGTCGTAACACTATTAAGGTATTAGGCTAATGAAACTTTTGGGAATAATTTTTTGGTTTTGGCACCTTAAAACTTCTGAAGGAGAAATAAAGCCTATAATGTAAACTGCCATATATGGCTGTACTTTCGTTGCTCCTAAATATCTCAGAAATATGCAATCACAAGTCGGATTTTTTTACTGAAATATTCAGGTGAAACCTATCTACCCGTTACCATGCTTAGTTTTCAACATCATACCCCCATTCTTACCTCCACCAAATATGGACCTCCCTTCAGATTACAAAACTGATCTCAGCATTATTTATTTTATCCCAATTAAGTACCAGAACTAATAAAACAATAATTAAATTTTTGAAAAAAATGAACCGGACGGTACGTAGGGATATAAAACATACTATACAACTAAAATGTTGAAAACAAGTTTTCCAGGTTTTATTACAGTAATTTTTTTACAAAGTGGAATTACAACTAACGCTGTTGCTGGCAGAAGTGCCTTCCAAGTCACATGTTATAAACATTATAATGAAACATTTTTGAATGAAGCAATGTAGATCTTTTCATATTAAATATTTCAATGATGTAATTTTTTGTAAATTTAACATGGATTTGACAACCTTGAAATACATAGCAGTATTACATCTATTCAAAACATTAGGGGGTTTTATTTGTTAAGAATGTTTAAATTCCCTCGATGTGCTGGTAAAAACTCTCCACTTTCTTTTTGATTTCAGTCAATTTCATATTAGGCTTAATGATAGGTACTTATAAAATCAACATTCATTTAAGTATCATTTATTGCACAATTTAATTAGTGAGAACTAAACAGTATTGATTTTCATATTAATATCAAAAGGCATTTCTGCCAGCGACTGCATTAGTTGTAATTCCGCTTTGTAAAAAAATTACCATTATAAAACCTGGAAAACTTGTTTTCAGCATTTTAGTTGTAGTATGTTTTATGTCCCTACATGCAGTCTGTTTCATTTTTTTTTTTTTTTTTAATTTAAATATTTGAATAATTTTTTATGAAGTGTAAAATTCTGGCAGTTTTTCCCAACAAGAATTTACTCCAGAAGTACAGATAATTATTGATATTGTAATATTTGGACAAAATTGAATTTGATTTTCAGCCTATTGTTTTTTTCTCAGTTATGGTAATTCAAATTTATTTATTAGTCAACAATCAAATTCCAATTAGACAGGGGAGAAAAATAATTCAAAGTTAAAAATTGGTTTTAAATACTGTTAGATCGCTTATACTGGATTATGTTGATAGTAATAGTTAATAATGATTTAACAAAAAGGCATATCAAAAATTGTATGCTATGATGTATCACATAATAGAATGTGGAAACTCAAAAGTGAGCTCCTTTTAGGGGCCATTGGTAGATGAAGAATGGGTCAAATGGAGAAATGAACACCAAATATGACTCGGCCCCTCAAAAAACATACTTGGTGATGTATCAAACAGTAAAATGTGAAAACTCAAAATTTTTCTGGTAGATTCTATGAAGACTTCTTAGCATTTTTACATTATCATTTGTATTTAACGAATTTTTTTATATTTTTTATTTATACATTTTGTCATTAATAATTTTACATTACTTTACTCTTTTTTAAACTTATATTTTTTTATCACCATATAGGTAATTTATTTTCTTAACTTTAGTCCTTTATGACTTGCACACCACAATTTAAAAAAAAAATGATAATAATGTTTCATTTTTATCAGTGTTTGCTTTGAAGATTTGTGGGGGTGTAGAGGTATAAGTCCTCTCCACTCACGCCTCTGGTAACACTGCTTACTCATACTCTGTTTACTATACTAATATTAATGTATCTTGATATGACCCCACTGACTCCATTCAGCTGTGATTTAACCTTTGCTCAACATTTTACCTAAAAACCGCAGTAAACAAATCTGTATAACCCATAGCCCAACAAAAATTCAACACATCTTATAAAAAGTTTGAGACATTATATTTGCATGATCATGAAAGAAAATTGTGCCCCTTGACACAACAAGTGAATAACTGAATGTACAGAGAGTTTAAAATATGTTTGTATTCAAGAAAAAGGTGAAAGTGAGGGATAAAACAGAGTGGAAGTTTGAAAATGCACAGTGGGAAAAAATGAGTGAAAGAGAAATAATAGAAATGTTGGTTTCAGAGAGGAAAGGAGAAAAGAGAAGATAATTTGAAGAAGTATGAAGATTGTGAGAAGAAAGGAAAAAAGACAGAAGAAAACAAGTACAGATGATAAAAACAGGAAGTAAATGGAAGATTGAAGAGTGAAGTGGAAGAAGACAGAAACAAATAGCCATGGCAGATGAAGCAGAAAAAAGGTAAGTGTTGAACATATTATTATTTGTGATGCGGAGAAATTTTGGATAGGACAGAAATTATAAAGTACTGTGGAAAAATATTAAGCTGACAAATTAAATTTATTGCTGTGAAGTTTTATTATTATTAATTTTAAGCGCTGTGGAATATATTTATTATTAAGGGGTGTTTATTTATTTAATTAACTAGCTGAACCATCCTGTGTTGCTGCGATCTCTAAAAACTAAGAATTCTTTTCGACTCGTTGCTGTTAAATTAATCAGGATTCAGCGACAAATTGAAGAGAATTCACCTACAAATTCTTTTCCATTCTTCTCTGAATCCTAATTAATTTAACAGTTCGTAGGTGAATTCTCTTCAATTCATCGCTGAATCCTGATTAATTTAATACGAAGAATCAAAAAAAATTTGTGAAATTATTAATAACCGTATTTCATAAGAAAACCTCGCCTCGATATCCTTTAGTTGTCAGTTGAATATTGAATTAAATTATTACTATATCTCAAGCAACAGAATTAGAAGCACTCACAGTCACTGTTATCGCACATGTATAAAACAAACATCGATATGTTTTGTGATGTATTGATGTTCTTCACCAGATCGATGCAATATGTTTTTTCGATATATCGATACAGTATTGAATAAAATACATATTTTGGGAATTTTTTGGGCAACTTTTTGAAATTTTCTTTTCCTATTATACCAGAAACCTTTGCCGGAGTATACTCAACAACTTCCAAAAGTTTCATGGCCATCGGATGATTGGTGTAGTAATGCATAAAAGACAAACAGACATACATTCTCTTTTATATATATAGATTACAAAATTGTTTATTATTATAATATTTTTTTATTTATTATTATTGAAGCTTAGCCATAATTATGTGTGAAAAGTATGTGACATACCATTGTGACTAATTTGTATAATTATGAAGGGGTGAGCCTGAAGGAAAGTGGATGTATAGCAAAATTTCTTTCAACACAATGACATCATGGACTAGCTTTGGCTTTTTTTTTTTTTTTTTTTCATCGTAAGTGTGACAATAAATCCAAAAAATTTAAAAAATTAAAGACCATGTGCATCAATTTTATTTGATTAGGTCTTTTATATTATAGTTTGAATAATCTAGACTGAACATCCTACATTCCACCATGACTTTACTCCAAATGTTCTTAATGAAATGAATAAAGGCTTATTCAATAATGCACAACAACCCTAGTATTATGAGTCCATCTAAACTACTCTAGCTTCATCAGATATGACAGTATGATTTGAATGAGAAAGGAATAGACTTGGAAAGTGTTTCTCTTATCATATTTACCTGTAACTCTGGTCCAAGTGAACCAAATGAAGTAAATGAAGGCTCATTTGATCAAATGTAATGTCCCAAGTATTTTAAGATGTCATTTATCATCGTATCTCTATTTGGTGGCAATATATTCTAATTTAATAAAAAGCAGGAAAAATTCCTCCAATGATATTTATTTTGATATCTTCTTTTCACATTTTTATCACTATGATTAGTCCATTAGTTATGTTAAGACTTTTTATTAGCAGGTGTGGGCATGATGGTGATAAGAGGTGAGCCACCATCTTATTGTATTCGTATTTTCAAGAATTTAAATTGTTTATTATAACTATATTATAATTTATATATATATATATATATAAAACACAATACATACAGTTGGAGTTCTATCTATACAAGTCCGGCAATATGCCATTTTGTCTCTTCAATTTAATTCACAAAGCCCTTTCAGAATTTAAGCTTTACCTCATGAACCAACAATACAATTTCAGCGAAATGTTCACAGAATTTTTAGCAAATATATTTTAATGTTTCTTCAGAATTCCAGCTTTCTACAATTAATGTTTCTTCTACAGTTGCATTTCACATCTTTGATTGCATCGTTTGATCCCATAAAATTGTGTATGACAAGGGGTTTGTTTTTTTGGCCCTTCAGTCTGTTGGGCAAATGTAGATTTTAAGTAAAACAATGAAAAAGATCTATAAAATTGATGAAAAAATTTAAAACCATTAAATTTTTTAAATTTAATATAAATTGTTGAGGTGAGTTAAGATCTTTTGAAATCAAACACAGTTAGAAAATATGAACTCAACTATTTTATTTCAAGATATCGTAACAACAAATAATGAACAGAGAATAGTCTCCATTAATCAAAGGTGAAAAATAATATTGTGCAACAATCAGTGTCACCACATGTATGATACGAAAATGTTATATATAAATTATTTACATGTTGAGTAAAAATGCAGGTTATTATATTCGTGAGGTAGTGAGCGAATTGTATCCCAACATAAATATCAATGAATTCAGTTATGATGACTTGTGAGCTGGTAGATACAAAATGGCGTATTGTTGGTTACTGTAGGGTTTTATAGTGTGAAGAAATAGGAATTATCAACTGGTCCAGCCAGACAAAAATGACGACGAAAGACTTTAATTGAACGATAACATCGAAAGAAGATTAGACACACATATTACGAACACATAAATAATACATCAAATATTCACTTTTCACGAACTTTTATTTTCACACAAGATGGTGAAGATGTTAATTCATCAACGTTTGATGAGCAACAAGAGGCACACAAAATATATTATCACAGTTGGGTTTCAAACATAAAATCACAGATTACAAATAATACTAAAAACAGTGTTACCACAACAAATGATATGTGAGAATAATAAGCTAACGTATAATATAATTTGCTATCATTCTCACACGCCTCCTCAAATTATAATTATACGAGTTGTCAATATAAAACAAATTACTAAATTAACGACATAAAATAATAGATTGGTCATTACACAAAAATGACAATATTAATTTATATGGTAAACGTATACAAAAAGTTACAACAATTTTAACATCTCACAAAACATGACAAATTTAGGCCTCGGGCAGCCCTTTGTGAAAAACGTCACCCAACTGTCGTGAAGTTGGTACGTACGAATATTTAAAGTCTACATTTACATGATCGCATACAAAATGGTACTTTACATCTACGTGCTTAGACCTGCAAGTATTCCATTTACCCGAATGCAGGAGCACCAAGCAACTCTGATTATCCTCATAAATCGTGGCCTTGTCTTTAACTTGAATGCAAAAATCAGTTAACAAATATTTAAACCAAATGGATTCAGTAGTGCCGTCGCATATGGCGATGAGCTCACTCTCAGTGCTAGACAACGCTACAGTTGGTTGCTTTTTGCTGGACCAGGACACCAGCGAGCCATAAACAAAGACACAGTAACCGGAGACAGACCGTCTTGTGGTGATACAGTTACCCCAATCGGCATCAGAAAAAGTTTCTAAAATATTGCCATTATTATCATGTTCATTAGAAAATATTAATTTTTTATCTTTTGTGGTAACTAAATATTTAAGTACTCTCATTAAGTATTTATAATGTTCGTCAGTGGCATAACTGGAGAATTGGCTAAAATACGATATTGCAAAGCAAATATCGGGCCGTGATCCTAGCATCAGATACATTAGGCATCCCACGAGCTGTTGATAGTTGCTGTTGAGTACGCTATCACACGCATTGAGATCCCTGTCCAATTGGAGTTTGGGGTCAATGGTGTGTAGGTTGGTGCGCAGTTATCAACGCCAAAACGCCTAGCAACAGACTCAATGAGACCCATCTGCTCAATTTCCAGTATGCCATCTTCACGATTGTGATTTATATTCAAACCTAAATATTTCCTGACCTTTCCCAGATCCTTACACTTAAACCTTTTATTTATTTTATTTTTGAAAATTGTGATTTGTGTTTGTTATTTGAGCTAATCAGGACATCGTCAACATATGTGAGTAAAAAGACTACAGTCCCATCACTTTTATTTTTATATATGTATAAGCAGTCATCCGCCGTGCTCTGCACAAAGCCAAGAGCAATAAGGAACTCGTTGAACAATTTGTTCCATACCTTGGGCGACTGCTTTAAACCATAGATAGACCTATTCAATTTCAAAACATTATTATGTCTATCGATTTTAGTTTCTATCCCTTCGGGTATCTCAAGATACACATCTCCGAAAGAACTCCATTCAGAAAGGCACTACATATATCAATTTGTTCTATGTGAAATTTTAATTTATTGCTAACAGCCAAGAGGGTCCTGACAGTCGAAAGTTTCGCCACTGGCGCATACACTTCATTAAAATTGAAGCCCTTCTTCTGTTGGCATCCTCTGGCAACTAATCTAGCCTTATATAACACATCATTATTAATATCATATTTTTTATTAAAAATCCACCGACACGTGATGGTGGGAGCTTCCTTTGGACGTTTGGTCACCTGCCAAGTCTGATTGGAATTCAGAGCACTTATTTCCGAAGAAATAGCATCCCTCCACATCAGACTGTCCGGTGCAGCATTCGCCTCCTCAAACGTCAAAGGGACGCCATCCTCAGCAAGATATATATTGCTCGCTACCTCATCACGTTCAGTCGTTTCTTGTGGAAGGCAATCTAAATTCAAGTCACCATCAACTTCAATATTTTCTAAGTTTGACTCCGTGACTTCTGTGAAAATATCATCATCTTTAGTATATTTATTTATATTATTATTATCTATTTTATTTTCGAAGAACTCAACATCTCGTGACAGACGTATCTCCCTAGCATCTATATCCAACAATCTATAACCACAGGGAGAATATCCCACCATTATCAACTTTTCACTTTTATTTTAAATTTATTAGAGTCATGTTTGAATGACAACATATATGCGTTGCATCCAAACGTTTTTAATTTCCTATAATCAAATTGTTCATTACACCACCTTTCATAGGGAACAAAATCCTTGTTTGTGGGGCATCTGTTCACGATATAGGCGGAGCACAATATGGCTTCCGACCAAAATATCTTATCAAGACCACTCTCGAATAACAGCGTCCTTGCCCTTTCACATAGCGTCCTGTTCATTCTTTCAGCTTTTCCATTTTGCTGTGGACAGCCACCAACCGTAGGTTCAACCACAATTCCTTTCTCAGTACAATATGACTGGAAGGTAGTGTTCAAGTATTCTGTGCCGCGATCACAACGAAGTCTCTTTACGTTATAACCAAATTTATTCGAGACCATCTCGTGATATTCTTTAAATTTCGAAAAGGCTTCCGTCTTACTTGTCAGCAGGTACACACAACAAAAATTTGAATAGTCATCTATAAACGTCATAAAATATTTCGCCCCTTTATATGCAGGAGGATTTATAGGACCACAGAGATCAGTATGTACCAATTCCAGAGGCTTACTAGTTTTTCGTTCATGCCTCAAGAATGGTTTTCGACTCTGTTTCCCCATCACGCAAGGCTCACACAGCAATCTGCGGTTGGAGTCAACGTTCGGTATTAAACCTTTGTTTGACAACAACTTAACATCGTTCACGTTCAAATGAGCAAGTCGCCTATGCCACACAGTCAGTGGGCTCGACTCATCCCCCAATGTCAGATTACACGATTGACTAGTCATTTTACAAAAATCAATGGTGTAAAGATCTGAATTTACGCTAACACCAGTGGTCACTATTTTTCCACTGCAGCGTTGGATGATATCGACAGATTCCTCTTTGAACAGGGTATCAAAACCCGACCTGCTCATCCGTTTCACCGATAGCAGATTCTGCGGAAGTTCCCGAGCATATCTAACATTTTTTAATTCAATTACTATTCCATTTAACAATTTCAATTTTACTGTACCAACAGACGTAACGGACAAAGAAACTCCCTTCTTCGCAACACAGATACTATGTGGTTTAATTAAATCAATGTAGTCACTGAATAAGTCTATATCGTTAATTATGTGAATTGTGCATCCACTGTCTACTACAAATGTGGTTCGAGGCATCAAATTTACGTCTCCCTTTGCATTACAGAACTCATCAATTTTATTATTATTACTATTATTTAATGTGAAACTATAACCCACATTTGAACAATCATCATTATCATTAAAATTTTCATTGCACATCTGTGCAGAACTTCTATTGTTATTATTATTATTGGAAACATGGTCATTAGAACGATTTCCGTATTATTAATACTGTTACAAGAGTCATTATTATTGTTATTTCGATTTTTAGCATAGCAATTTCGTGCTATATGTCCCATCTTATTACAAAAATGACATTTAATATTTGAATGTCCATTGTCAACACCAGAACTACGACCATTTCCATTAAAATTATTATTATTATTACTTTGTGAGTTAAAGTTATGATTATTATTACTGTTTCGACCTTCATTACTAGAAGATGAGTTATAAAAATTATTATTATTATGATTATATTTCTGCCTCGATTGAAACCACGATTATTATTTCGATTTTGGGACCTACCACGATTAAAACGATTACTACCATTATTATTATTACCATTACCTGAATTTCGTCCGATACTGTAATGATTACCGAAAAACACATTCTCCTCACCAGTGGCAACCACTGATGAAGGTTTTTGGGATGCAGAATTCAGAGAGTTACCTCTCACTGTCGACTTACTATCAGATGATAGCTCACGCTGGAAGTTGTTTAGCTTCATAAACACAGCATCCCAGGTGACGACTTCTGCATCCTCTATCACCACCTTGATCGGACGAAACTCCGCAGGCAACGATCGCAGCAATACCAATACAAATTGCCTTGTGGTTGTCAGGTCTCCCAATTCGGTTAATCGTCTACAACGGGCACGATAATCAAGCAGATACTTCTGCAAATCAGAACCAGAAACATACCGTTTTGTGTACAATTCACCTCGTAAATCCATGAGTGTTTGGTCGTTTCCGTTGTCAATCAGGTTCGTTAGCACGTTGAACATCTCCTTCGCCGTAGTGTACGTCTGAAGCATCTCCAAATATTCATCTGTCACGTTGTTGGCTATCAGGAACATCGCCTTCGCGTTCTCCTTGGACCAGGTATCTCCCCTATTACGAACAGTAGGCAAAGAATCAACAATTATATTACTTAATGACTCCTTTGCCAGCAGCAGCTCCATTCTAAACTTCCATGTTCGACCATTCTGCCCATTGAACGGCTCAATCGAATTCTTCTTTCTCGCGTCCATCTCGTTTACAGGTTACGACGATCAGTTGCACCGCAAAACAGCAATTTCAGCAACTATCAGATACGCCGACCAACGATTCAACACGAACGAGATCACAGGAACATCGAGAAGCGAACATATCAAACAATGAAAAATGAATTAAGAAGCATGGTACTACTTGGGAGTGGCGAGCAGAATTCGACAGCACAACTTTGAAGACTCAGAACAATGGCGACCACGTTGACATCCAGGTAACTGGGCCCATAACCTGTGAGAAAATACGAACTGCCAACGGATCGAACTACACGAAAAGCAACGACAAAACCTACACTGATGAAAAGATTGAACGACGACTAGAAACACACATTACGAACACATAAATAAAAAGACTAAATATTCACTATTTCACGAATTTTATTCCACATAATGTTAGCGGACATGTTGATGGTACAAAGGTTGACGAGCGACGAGAAGGCATACAAAACATATAATCACAGTTGAGTTACAAACACAAATATCACAGATTAATAATAACAACAAAAACAGTGTTGCCACAACATGTGATGTGCGAGAATAATAAGTCAACGTATAAAATAATTTGCTATTATTCCCACAAGTATACTTAAAGTTGATTAAACACTACATACAAAATGGCCAATTGGTGTACTTATGTCTTTAGAGCTCTAACCTGAAGAAGTTACTGATAATGCAATGTTTCAAACAAGCAAACTTGCAATCATCTGAATCATCCTTTCTAATTTCTTGTCGGTATTTTACTATTTAAGCCATGTTTCATACTTCTTTATATTTAAAAAAATAATTAAATTTTTATTTTTCATTTGGTTGATCCGTCAACAGTAAATTTATATTTTGTGTCAAATTTGTGAATCATTCATTAAAATATCATTATTCATTACAACTCTGAAACTGGATCGCAATAGTAAATAGTCCATTCCTTCATTATCCTCGTGATCGTCTTGAATTGATTGCCCACATTGCCTAGCTGGAACGCGTGAACAGTGAACAATTCCATTTGTTCTCTTCTTTTAAACAGGTAAATGAATTTTCTTGTAATATGGAAGGTCAAGCGAAAAATTTGAAGATCAAAACAGGTACATTGAAGCGATTGACGAAAGAAAAAGTCATGTACGAACAAGAAGTGACGACGTTGCAGGAGAAGCTGAAAACGTACAAGGACGAAGGTCGAGACGAATACTTCATTAAAAAACAAAATGAGGTGCTTAAGGAAGCGAATATGATGGTACCAGACACGCTGAGAAGATTGCAAAAAGCTTATCAAGATTTAAAGATGACTGTCGAAGGAGCTACAGATGTGCCAAAAGAAAGTGAAATTTATGAAAACGCGCTTGTTGCTCTGCAGAATGCAGAACCTCAACTCGTCGAATAATTCTTTGTGACATTTTTATTTATTATTTTCTAATTTTTGTTTACTAACTTCGTTTTTTTTCTTACACTTTTCGTGATCTTGGCGTTTACATAGTTCTTGAAAAAGAATTGCTTAAAAATTTTTTGTAAATTTATTCTCTTAAGTATTAACCCAAACGACGTGTTTATTTTTGCAGTTCATCCGTTGGTCTCATTCAAAATTATTCTCGTAAGAGAATGTAAATTGCGTGTCGTTAATTCGTCTCAGTGCATTCCAAATATTCCATCCCGTTTCAAATAATTTGTAATCGAATAGACTGAAGTCACTTGCATTTTTGTTTATTACATTAAAATTTGTTCGGATGAAAAATATGTCTGTGGTAACTGTTGCATAGTGCAGTTATTTATTGTTTTCTTTTGTTAACCTTTTTTGCCACGATTAAGTACTTCGCTATACATTTATTACTTGTCCCATTGTCATCGATTAACTATGTCTGATGCGTGGGAGAGCATTCAGGCTGTGAAAACAAAGAGGAATAGTATAAGAGAAAAACTACAGAAAAGGAAAACCGAAAGACAGAATCTACTTAACAAATCGAGTTCGATAACTGCAGGTATATAATTACTATGGCTCTTCATCAAATTTTCAATAATTTCGTATGTACAACTGAAATCATTGGTGTCTTGCAGGAGAGAATGGGACTCCGTCAGATAGTGGCGATGATCTCATTAAAACGGACAGTGAGTTAGAAAAATTTGTGCTGAAGGAATTATCGTCTACCGTTGTAGAGTTTCCCATCACGTCCAAACAAATTTCGCTTAACGTCCAGAAGAATCCAGTTTTTGCTAGCGTTCAACATGCTACAGTTCGTGGTCTCATTCAAAAATTTGCCATTCTGAAATTAATCGAGTAATGTATCATTGTTGATCGATAGTTGTTCGAACGATTTTATTCAATGTGATGCGAATCGTAGTACCGTTTGTGAATTTTAGAATTAATGACTCGTTGAAGGATGGTGATACCGTTGTGGAAATCACCTCCGCGGATCAAAATAAATTAGCTGCAGCTATCGTTGGCGTTTTATCTGATGTGCGAAATGAATTGGACTCCTCAAATCAAGAAACATCAGCTTCAGAAAATGGTGTTAAACGAAAAAGTAATTACGATCATATGGTTGTGTATCGTTAGTTTGTCGATGTAAGTATAATTTAATCGCGTTCTTTCCGTTCTAAAAGGTGGTGTAACCGAAAATGATAGTACAGCTACCACTAACGGCTCTGTGAAAAGCGACGTTACATTTTCAAAGAAAATGAAAGAAACTAAAAACGAACCGGTTAATGAAATTATGGTAACGTTTTATTATTTTTGTTTTTCGTGTAATGGAAACGATAGTTGAATGTTTAGTATGTATGATAGGTATTACTCAGTATTGAGTAACGCCCCTCGTCGATGGTTCTACAGTTTTATCGCCTTTTAGCATGAGTACGCTTTTTCGAACCGTAATGAATTGATTTCTTTTAATATTGTAGTCGTTGATAAGTACACCGTCAATTCGTGAAAAACAAGTGAAAAAAATCGGCGAAGAAATTCTGGATCTGTTGAGTAAACCAACCACCAAGCAACGTTCATTGACGGAAAGATTCCGATCTCAAGGAGGTAGAAAATTCATTAAATACGAATTACATTGAAAACCAACATCTTCTCTTTGCTTCGTTTATTCTGAATTTATTCGTTCAATTACTTGTCGTTATAATGTAATTTCTTCGCGTTGTTATTTCAAGGCACGCAAGTCATGGAATTCTGTTCGCATCGAACTCGATCAGAATGCGGTGTCGAAGGCAATGAGAGTTGTAAGAAACTTCATTTCAAGAAAATTATCGAACCTCATACCGAGGAAACTTTGGGCGATTGTTCCTATTTGAATACGTGTTTTCACATGGATACGTGCAAGTATGGTACTCGATGTGATTTTTCATAACGTATTGATTGTTTAATTATTTAGTTATTTTGGTATAAAAATGTGTTTTGTGGCAGATACGTGCACTATGAAGTTGATAAATTATTCTCGGACGAGTATAAAAATTCTAGAATCCAAAATGCAGACTTTAACGCGAAGAAAAAAATTATCGGTCAAGAAAATACGATTTTGCATCCTCCGCAGTGGATTCAGTGTGATCTTAGATACTTCGATACGTCTATTTTAGGTAAACACTTTATATTCACTACTTTTATTTCATGCTTATGGTAGGGTATTCGAGTAGTTTTTGTTGCACCACAGTTTCCATAGACAGAAACCTGAACCTCTCTTCGAGCAAGTCTACGTCATCCGAAGTTGAACTCTCGAAGTAATTAACTTACAATATTTGGTTGATTTGTATGCTGAAAATATGCACGCTAGTTTATTCACTCTTTGTAACTGTACGAAGATTGAAAAATAAATGGTAATAAAATTAAAAGTATGATTTTATTATAAAACAAATGAATGAAATTCTGGTTGTTTAAACCTTAAATAACAATTAGCTTCTGTAGCTTCAGATCAATGTGGTCAAATGTGGGTGTCTTTAAGTGTAAACTTCGGAAAACAACGATGTCAACAGCAAATTTTATGTTGAATAAATGGAGATAAATATTACGTTTTTTATTAGTACTATTTTTCAATTTACCATCAGGACTATTTCCGTTTGATTCGTCACAAACCTACTTGTTCGGACACGTATAGCAAAGTAAATGCTTCTTGCTGTTGCTGTTTGCTGTGTATAATGCAGATGCCAAGTCTTTAAAATTACTACAGCTCGATCAACTTCGATATCAACATCAATGCAACCAATGTGACTAATGACTACTACGGTTCCATTGCTTCTATATCATTCTCTATCTTTATTGGTTGTTGGTTCCACTAATTTGAGTTTGACTAAAATCATCCAGACGAATTTTTAGTACCTCCAGGAACAGGCATATTGCTAATGTGTCCGATATTTGTGCTGTTATTTGCCAATTTTAGTTCATGAAACTATGATGGAAGTCGTCGTACAAAATTGATTGCGCTTAGAAAGTTTACCGTCCTGTAGTATTTTATAGACTTTGATGCAGATGTACCCTAAAAATATTTGTCACTGTTCCTCTGAAAAATAGAAGTATTAGAAGTAATTATGTTTTGTTTTCCACGAACTGAAATTTTTAAAGGATATCTAGGTTTTTGTTGAAATTGTTTTGTGGAGTTTAAGTAAGACTGAGCTGTAATTTTTTTTTTCAACAACATTTTTCGTAAATCTGCGTGTTTTTATTTTCAGGAAAGTTTGCCGTTGTCATGGCGGATCCGCCCTGGGATATACATATGGAATTACCGTATGGCACCCTGTCCGACGATGAAATGCGACAACTTGGTGTTCCTAATTTACAAGACGATGGTCTGCTATTCTTATGGGTTACTGGAAGGTGAGATTGTTCTTGGTGACTGTGTCAGAAATTCAGTTCTTGTCTTTGACCCTTTTTATTTTTTGTTTTTACGTCTAGAGCTATGGAACTGGGTCGTGAATGTATGGCTTTGTGGGGCTACGAGTACATTGACGAATTAGTTTGGGTGAAAACCAATCAACTTCAACGAATCATACGAACTGGTCGAACCGGTCATTGGTTGAATCATGGAAAAGAGCACTGCCTGGTACGGTATGAAAATGTTTTTGTAACTTCAAGTTTTTAAAATTATCAGAAATTTATTTACTCCAGTTTTGTGTGTCGACCATGATATAATTTTAATCATCCCTGTTTCGTGAATTCGTATGTATGGTTAATGTTTTTACAAAATGCGTCATTACTGTCTGGTGGTCTGGTGCGTAGATCTTTGAAATTAGCGAATGAGTTTGTAAGTTGTAGGTAAATAGCGAAAGACTAAGCCAGCGATAAGGGATGAGTCAAAGGAGAGTGACTAAGTGGTATTTTCGAGTGAATGACTTCATGGTAAAGGTTTTTTAAAGAAGTGATTTTTGGATTAGTTTGAAGCGAACGCATTTCGAAACCTCGAGGCTTTACATGAATGATTTCCGAGTATACGAGAAATTACTCCCATTTGAGTATCTATCTTTAGATTCACTCAGGTTCGAAGTTAAAACTTGTTCATTTAATCGGTGAAAATTAACTTTATATTAAGTACGTTTGTTTTCTTTAGCCGATCATCTGATCAGAAATTTCTAAAGCATGAAAACAGGGTTCAGTTGTGTTAAAAAACATCTTTCTCGTATTCTGTGGGTTTCGTCTGTATACTTCTAAATCTCTTTTATCTGTATTTTAGATCATTATTTGACTAAACAGCATTACATCTTGAATTTTTTGTTACACGTGTTCTTTTTAGCTCCTTACCAAAGTATCATCGTGGATAATTATTTAGTCGAATATTGCTCAAATAGGAAACCTCATTTCAGGAAATTGAATTATATTTCTAGAAAGTTTTGCGATTGTGGATCGAATGTGAATTTATCCTCTCTATTTGACTGAAAATGAAATATTCCACTAAAATTTATCTTGTGAGTCAAAATTGATTTATTGTAGGATCCTCAACATGGTAAAATGAAAGCCGAGAGATGAATCTCCAGGCGTGCACGGGTTCATTTTTGATAATTTTATGATTTATTTGATGGTTTTTAATTTGGTTTGCTTTCTCTCTAAAAGGAATCAATGAGTAATGTGTTCTTAATCAACATAATAATCATAATAGAAAAAATATTATTTTGTCACTGAAATAAGACGTCGTCTGGATACAAAGAAAATTGAAATTTATTTTGTTTTTCACGTATGTTTACCCTTACAGGTCGGTATGAAAGGAAACCCAAAGAATCTAAATCGTGGCCTCGACTGTGACGTCATCGTCTCCGAAGTTCGAGATACTAGTCATAAACCAGATGAAATATACGGAATAATTGAACGCCTGTCTCCGAGCACGAGAAAAATAGAATTATTTGGCCGAGCTCATAATGTCCAACCGAACTGGTACTTTGTTCATTTTGATGATTCCTTCGAATTTAACTTATCCGAGTGAAATGCAGTTAAAAATATATACTTTCAAAAGATTTTATGCCTAAAATAGGGAGTGGGTTTGAGCTCCTGAATAAGTAATGCAAACACTCCAAGTGCAGTCACTATGCTTCGGTTGTTTGAACGTGCGTCTACTTTTAGTTTTTCTCAGTTTTTCTTAATAGCTGAGTTATTATACAATAAAATTACTCGATTGTAAAAGTTTTGTAGGCTCACCAGAAATTTAGAACAAAAAATATTCTTTACATTTTTTCGTAACTATAATTGTGGTTGAAATATCCGATAGTAAAAGTAGGGTTTTTTTTATAGTTAATACATTCAGTGCAATGGTTGGACCTGTGGAAATGCGCCGATTGTAAGTCGTAGATCACTAATACATAGGTTAATCAAATTTTTCTGTACACGATACATAAATTCATATATATATATCAATATCCAAAATCAGTCAATACTTGTTTTGACAAGTTAATATTATTTATTCCTGGCTTCTTTTGGCAATACTAGGAAAAAAATTAATCTCACTTAATCACCTACTTTATGATAAAATCTACCGTACTTCCAAAATTATTTCAAAAGAAGTAAAAAATTTTAAAAAAATCAACGAAAATTAGGTTGTATGAAATAATGATTTTAATTTTTTTTTTTTTTTAAATTTCCGACACTTGCCCATGCTTTTATCATGCAGTGGTTATTATGTAAAGTGGGTTGTTGAAAAAAAGTTATTAAAAAAATTAGAAAAATAGGGTTTGGGAGCGAAGCCCCCATCATGGCTTCTATATATTTATGTAATGATGAAAAAATGTTTTTAACACCTCACCAAACCACCCACTGTATGATAAAAGCATAAGCATGTCAGAAATTACTTTTTTTTAATTAAAAATTTTTTTAAGTATAACAAAAATAGGGCCATATGAGATAAGAATCAATAATAAATTGATAAGATTGAAATTTTTGTATAATTCTGATCGGAGTCTATTTTTTTTTGGTTAGGCAATACTAGTTTTGCATAGTCAAAACGAAGATGAAATTTTTGTTTGGTCAATATTAGTTTTGACTAATCAAAACTAGTATTGACAAAAGAGGTTAGGAATAAATAGTATTGACTCGCCCAACCTAGTTTTGACTAAAATCAGATTTTAATTGTAACATATAATTATATATTTATATTTTCCTTTTTTATCCATTTTGGCAGTTTGAATCTGTGGAATTTCCGTTGTTTAACCTGTGGCAATGAAACTTGGAATATTGTTATAGGCTTTTATAGGCTACACATTTGTGTTGAAATTTTTGAAATTCATTTCGTAGTTTCGGAAGTAGGTGTTCTCAAAGTTTTCAAACCCACCATGTTGTCATACCAATAACTGCTGTAATTTAATAATTTTTACATGAAATTTTTATGGTATGTAGAGACTATTAAGGACTGATTTTGTATTGAATTTGAACAAAATCGGTCAGCTGATTTTCGAATGGCAGCCATTACAAAATTTGGCACTTTTGGTAAACACACTATTTCTACAGTTGATGCGCGGAAGAGATATTTCAAAATCATTTTTCCTATTGGTATTATTTTCTTATTGGGAAGTCAAAAATGAATATGGAGGGGAATGCCAAAAGAAATTAGCGTACTGAGATTTTCTATCCGTACGTATGCAGTCTACATACACATCATATTTCATGCTTGTGCATATAAGGTGTCTGGTCAAAAAAATAATGAAGTAATTTCATTATAATTATTTATAAATGGCCTTCACATTATTTTGTTTTGTAGGTTTACTCCCATTACTGAGGACACTGCATGCGCAGGCATGAAATATGTTGAGACTTCATACGCTATTTCGTGGATCATCTTTACGTTAATATTAATTTTCAGTCTCCCAATAAGAAAATGATTGTGAGATTAAAATGATTTTCAGAAAATACCCTTCACTACCATCCGCTATTTTTATTATACGCTTTTATTCTACTTACTCAATTTGTTGAAGTACACCGGATGACCAACTCAGCGCTGTTTTTACGTGTTGTGACCCTCGCACATATACACTTATATCCGTTTTTATCAGTTGTTTTTAAATTTTTGTTTGTTTCTGTCTCGGAAAAAAAAAAGAAATTTTATTTTCTCTTTCGCCGTTATTTTCTTCTTCAAATTATAAAAGCGTATTTTTTTAAAACTTTTTTGTAACCTAACTTATTTATAAGCTTTTATTCTACTCACTGCTGCCGTTTTAAAATATACCAATACTGCAGCCAACCTTCCGCAACGAAATAATTTTATTTCACGTGAAACTAAAGTAAAAAAAAAAATTCTTATCTTTTAAAAATGTGTTTTTAACGTAAACTTATTTTCAGATCCTTTGATAGTTAGGTACCAAAAAAATGTATAGAAATTTTTTCGGTACAAATTTTTTGTAAAGTACAACATTTTTATGTCGATGTAATTTTACTGTGTATCACTTAGCTATCGAGAAAAATTTTAAAAATTGACAGTTGTGGCTCGTTTCAGCTGCTCCCTGCCAGTGGAAGTGCGTGATATAGAGGTAGAACATTTTTATCGCTTATTCAGGAACCTACCCACTCCCTTCGTATTTGAGGCCTAAAACATTTTGCATCTATTAATTCCATTTGAAACCCTTATTTTGCTGGACCCATCCGTGTTGCTAATGTCCTTCTTTCTCGTCTTTCAGGATCACACTCGGTAACCAAGTTGACGGAATTAGATTAGTTGATCCTGACATAATAACGATGTATAAAAAACGATATCCGAATGGATATTCATTGGCGAACACTAAAAGTTGAGTTTTTGTGCCTTTCCAACCGTTAACTCGATCAGCACAAATCTTCATTTATGCGTTCTCAGTTTTCGATGAAGGTGCGGTCTTTCATTTTTAGACCCAGTTGGAGTTAGGAAACGTCAATTTATTTAATTTCGCGTGTATCCAATAACGCCCTTCTACTGAATTTCGTGTGAATCCGCCTCCTAGCAACCTAACTTGATTGTGGCTACGAAAATACCATTTTTTAATTATAGGTAATTTATAATTTCTTCTTTTTTTTTAATCGATTTAAGATTAACATCGATTGTTTATTTTCGAAATAATATAAATCAGTTAACGATCGATTCGTCTTTATTTCCCTCGCATACCTCGTGTTGTTTTCTATATTCACTAATTTTCAATTTTCTCCAGTCGAAATATGTTATTACGCGGACAGTTCTTGGTTCATGTCCACTTCTAGAATTACAGATCAAATGTTTCTATTTTCATATTTTAATGAATAGAAAATTTACAGTCTGATCACTTACATGTTTGTAAAAGAAAAGAAAAGAAAAAAAAGAATATAAAAGAAAAATTTACACAGAAAATGTGAAAATGAGAAATTCTAAATACATGGTAAAAATAAATAAGACTTATTCTAAAAAATAAATTAAATAAAGTTTCGAAGTAGGTACCTAAATTATGATTTGATTCCTTTTTTCTATCTTCAAAAAAAAACAAGTTTTTTTCCATTTTTGCTTCTGTCATCTTTTTAATAACAGCATACTTCCGTGACTAATTTCTCTGAGCGATAATTTGCTCAGACTTTGAATTTTCTTAACCAAAAGCGTCGTCTTAATAGATCTTTCGTTGTTTTAAATCCCTAATTTATTTTTTTATTTTTTTATTTAAAGTTGGTCTTTCGTATTGTTTTCTAATACAAATAGTTTTTGGGTTCTTCGGTGGGTTGTCCGCAAACGCCGTAGTATTGTTTCGAGACTAGTGAACGTGACCTGCAGTTTTCCAATTCTAAAAAGCAGTCGTTGCTGTAGGTTTTTTGATCGGTACCGCAAATCGGATCGTATAGGGGTGGACATATTTTCTGACAGCCGCGGAACTGGAATCCGCTGAGGCAACGCTTCAGTGGTACGACGAATACGTGTTTTCTGTAAATGAAAAATATCACTGATTCAGGCTTCGTATCGATTAGAAAACGACTACACGGTTGAATAAAATTTATTTCGAGTACAGATGATTGATCTCTAATATGCCAGCTGTGTTTCTGGTTTCGATTAATTACCTAGTTTTTTCATGTAATCGAGAAGTGACTTCATTATTTTGACGAACGCAATGTCGTTTCAGCGAATTATGATAATTTTGGTCGTAAGATGTGCTCTTTTTATAATTCGTAGCAATATTGTTCATAGCTGATGTTGATAGTTAGCTTGGAAATTTAATTTTCTAGGTTCGATCATTCTCGTCTTCCTCTTACTTTTATCGTTATTACCTGTTCGCGGTTTCCTGCGTTCTGTAGGTTACTCACGTGGAAAAGGACAAAAAAATAATAATTGCTCTCACTTCATCTTCCACTTCGAGAGTGTGAAATTTTTGTTAGGTAGTTGCAACATTTAAACAGCGTTACAGCCACATATACATAGACTATGAAGAAATCGACGTGTAATTTTTAATTTTGCAATCAAATTGGATCAATAGGCCGTAATTATAATATACGTGTGGCGACTTGGTGTTTTTCCACAAAAAATGCTAATAAATATTGAGAAAAACAGCTGAAGAATATACAGCCTGCAGGCCTGTACTCAGTTACTCACCCACAATTCTCTCTTTTCATTTCGCATTCGTTTTTGTAAAATTTATTGTCGGATCCGCAAACGTAGTTTCTGGTATCATCGCATACTTCGTTGCAGGCAGCCGTCTTTCGACAATGATGTAAAGCTATTGGAACCACTTTTTGGCCACAAGTGTTCATTCGTAAATCACACAAGGTTCTGTAAGTGTAGAAAAATAAATATACGATTTTAAACTCGGGTACCTATTCAAACTGCAACGTGAATTATGGTCGTGCGAGTAAAAATTAGAAGAAAAAAATAAATACAAATCTAAATAACCGAAGGCAAAATAAAAATATTACCTATAGACATTACCATCGGAGCCGCAAACCGGTTGTTCTTCCTCATCATTGCAAGAAGACGGACACGATTCTTCCTGTAGTAGCGGAGCGCATTTACCCAGATGAGCTAATTGGACTCCTTTCCTAAAAGTGTACGAAAGTATTCGTGAAAATCGATACTTTCTTTGCGTAACTACTCTCTGCATCGCGTATTTTTGAGGTGGACTGCAGAGTAAGTTATTTTTTGTTTTTTTTTTTACGTTTCAAGAGGCCCTCTCCAGCCAGAGATATGCATCTAAAGAAATGTCCAGTTCCCTGGGATACACGCTGTGCTACGAAAATGTGTCAAAGATGAAAACAGAGCTATCAGAGTTCTACATTCTGCGCATTTAAAGCTGCACACGTTTCATGACATTTAGCATTGAATTTTTTGGGGACATCTGTTTTCACGCCATTGA
Organism: Ericerus pela; assembly: GCA_011428145.1. Classification (NCBI taxonomy): domain Eukaryota; kingdom Metazoa; phylum Arthropoda; class Insecta; order Hemiptera; family Coccidae; genus Ericerus; species Ericerus pela. Next base: position 511,432 of record WOFM01000467.1, read on the forward strand.
ATTAGAGCCACACGACGCGTGCGCAATAACAAATTCGTGACTGCAAACCGTTTATCTACGACGCGTTTTCGATCAGCCCGTTGGAGATCTCTTTGGTTGTAAGTCTCCGTACCCAACGAATAAATCTCCAATTAGCACTGCACAGCTATACAGAATAGCTCTGCGATGCTGCTCAGTGTGTGCCATTGTGCTACACGGTAAAAGAATGGAGTACTTTGGACAGCATAATATACTGTCGTAGGTGTATGCTGTTTAGTATGCAGGTTACTACGTAGGTACCCATCTAAATTGCTGAGTAGTGAGAAGTGTACATACTGTGTACAATGAAATATTGTGTTATGCTGCGGGGTATAAAGTTAGTGGGTTCGGTTGTAATGGTGCTTACACAGGTCTGTGAATTAGGTTTCATAGCATAATTAAACTGCGGTTAACGGGGTTGCACTTTCATTTCATTTACAACGCAGTTTTGCTGGTTCGTGTATGGTAAGTGTAACTTTTTTACGGCCGATTTTATGAATTACAACAGCCTACTCATTGACGTTGGATACATCCAACACGTTTAGATGGTACCTATCTATCCAATCATAATAACTTGCAACCTTTAATAATAATATCGTACTGGACCAGACATGCCGGCGCTAAATAGGCAACCACGGCGTACCTTTTGACGTACTTTTTTTATGTTTTATGTATGCTATCCTCGTGAATTTAAAGGATGACTTATGTTATGTATTCTAAATTGGTGAATTCAGGGAAAACGTCGAAAATATGCAGAAGGTACGCTGGGGTTGCCTACTTCTTCGCCGGCATGTCTTAACATTAACAAGTACATTGTTTTTATGGAGCTTTTCTGGTCCAGTACTATATGTATAGTAGTCAAAGCTTGCGACCAATGAAAATAGTGCTGGGGGTTTTGATAGTTGTGTCAAAAAATATTCATCTGTCAGTACCTATAGTATAGGTACACAAATTAGTTTCACAACGTTTTACCTGAGAATACAGTCATCCTATAGAAGGCAGCATAGACTAGGTTCCTGCGTAGCCTATGCTAAATACCAAATAGAAGCACATACTCCTGCAATTAATTTATTCATACTGTCATGGAGGCATTCTGACAGCTAGCTAACTTAAATGAAAACGACTGGAGTAATGTATTTCAAAATCTAGCTCAGAAATCATTATGAAGCACTGAATAGAACTGGTCTCGAGTGGCACTGAGTGAGTCTGAAAGAACTTTGACATCATTTATATATACTAACTACCCTAAATACTGCTGTGCATTTCCTACAAAGCAGAGATATTGTGCTGAATATGATATCTTACACGTTCCAACACAAACCTACATGTAGCTGTAGGTACTGGTGTACCTACAGTAAGTTTAGTAGGTATTTGGTACTGCACTTAGGTACACAATTATTTATGAAACTTTCACTTTTTGTGTGTGTTTAATCCAGCTTCATAAAGCTGGTGGGCAGTCAACTGTGTAGGCAAATTAATCATTACCTACATACTGTAACTAGCGAGTGAAGAAAATATTTCGAAGGGTTAGGTACCTGTATTGGTAAGGCGCTCTAGGGACGAGTGATGACATATACCATTTTTGATCCAAATGATCGGATGACAAAGTTGCATTAGTATTACAGGGTTGGCACGTACAGATGTACATTGACATAATTATATTTCTTTATGGGTAAATTATACACGTATTAAATCAAAATGGGTGGAAAACTTGAAAAAATTTTTTTTAAATGTATTAAACTCAAAATTTTATTTAAATTTGTGTTTTTTCATTTATTAATTTTCAAGTAGCTAAAGATGAATATAAACTTTGATGGAATACAGATTTTAGTAAATTTTCTCTTCCTTTTGGCAGTATCAACTCTAACATGCTAACTTAAATAGAAGCTGAGGAATTATTGATTGAAAGAGGAGAGGTTTCTAGATTTCAAAAACTGGCAAATTTTATGTTAATTAGCATTTTTTTGTTCATTTTCAAATAGCTAAAAATAATTTAAATGTTACATGAAAATTTTGTAAATTTTATCTTCTTTCCAGCAATATCAACCCTAGCTCTTTAGCTTAAATAGAGGCTTAGAAATCATTAAGTGAAATAATAGAGGTTTGTTCCAAAACTGAAATGTTGTGTTCAATTAAAATGGGATCAGACAGACCCCAACATTCGTACACACATACACACACACACACACGGGAAACATATACATGTTATATTATACCATAAATGTAAAATGTTGTTTGTATATACGTCCATCATTCCAGAACCGCCCTATCGATTCAGCTGAAACTTTTAGGATTTATTTGCGTTGTTTCAAAGAAGGTTTTAATTTAACTCTGAGGTCCCTAGCACTCCTGGGGAAAAGTTAAGGGTTTTGACTCGTGCACTTCCCAACACATTTTTTAAACAATGTTTTCACCCAAATATATCGTCCTCCGTGATATTAGTCTACTCTCCCAATATTATGCCTCTACATCATCCCCTTCCCGAGATTTGAGACAAAATTAAACTTAATAACTAATAACTTCTGAACAAATCGATCAATTGGATTCAAAATTGGTAGATCAGTTACCTGTGTTATACGTAATGTTTGTATCGAATTTTGTGACTATTGAACAAAAATTACGCCCTCTATCAGGTTAACAAGAATGGTACATACATAGTGTACATACACCCATACACCGACTCACTCACACATATTTATATCTTGCATTCCTCACTGCACAGAACATATTGGGGGTATATGGATGGTACCTAGAATGGGTGGGATGGTGAAGCTGTGAAACAAACAACGTCATTTCGTAGCAAAAAAATTCATTTCACCCTCCTAATTTTTTTTTTTTTTCGCAGACGCGTTTAAAGAAGTTTCACTTCAAAAACTATAAATTTATCATTAATTTTCATGAAAATAGTGCAGCCAAATCATAACAGAAAGCGTCAGTATCGAATAAACCAAATGATAATTTTTGCGCAAGAAAGCTATCCGGACCCCTCCTATTAAGATGTGATCTGATGATCAGATAATTAAACTTTTTATTTTTATTTTATATTCTCTTTTTACTCCTTCATAACGTACATATGTTGCGTTTAAAAATTTACGAACTACACCTTTAAGATAAGTAGGCAGTTCTTAAGTCACTGTTGACAGTCAAGTATTAATGTTCTTGCATAAGGACCTGAATGAGAAGGTATAAATAGGTAGGGAAAGAAAAAATAGAAACACATTTCAATCGGTCTTCGTGTTTATAAGTGCAGTAGAAACTAAAAATTATCCAATGTAACTATCTGCAGCAAAACCTAATTTAGTAAAATGAAAATTTATGAAGAACGTTCTGTTCAAGCAATTGGCTACGGTACCTTAATCCATGAAAGTCTTCTCACACTGCAGAATATCTATTGTCAATGATGCATTAATGAGATACACTTACATGCAGCCGGCTGTCTGTAAATGGCACTTATTTAGATACGTATTCGCATCCGTTCCGCACACAAAATCCTCGTCTTCGGTGCATATATTTTTGCTACATTTTGTATACTTGGGTCGACATTTATCGAAATCGACTTTGATTATTTTACGTTTTTGTTGCAGTCTGTAAAACAAAAACTACATTCAGGTAAGAAAGCTTTTAGATGAGAAAAGAAGGAGAGGGTGAAAAGGAAAGGAAAAGAAAAGATGAGACATACCCGCAATTCAGCATTTTCATTTCACATTCGTTTTTGTAAATATTTCCATCAGATCCGCAAATTGGTTTCTCTTTTTCCCCTTGACACGAAATGGGGCACGCATTTGAGGCACCATGTCTGTCACGCTCTTGTGATAGACAGAAAGCCATTGGAACCTCGAAAACGTGTTTTCTGAAAATAACAAAGGCACATTACCTGTTTAAGGTCTTTGGAAATTACCTGCAAAGCTCCGTTACACGAAAGTAATTTTTGTTTCCACTCTCAGATAACGCTATAAGGGGAAGCTTTAAAGCAAAACGTTTTTATCATCTGAATTTCTTTCACAATTTTTTCATAAAATGGTGGAAATCTATGATTAGAGAAAAATCCTTTCAAAACGAAAAAGGAACGAAGAACAAAGTTTTTTTTCGTATGAAAAGCCACTTTACTTATACTTAGTGTTTTTGAAAGAATCATTTTATTTATTGGCTTCTGTTTTTGTTTTTGTTTTTGTTTTTGTTTTTATTTTAATCCTTGAAAAAGTGTAGCCATGATCCATTTTGTCGAATACGTTGAGAAAGGTCACGTCTAACCTTGGGTACGTAGTTACACGGTAGGTGTACACATATAGGTACCTACATACGGAGTGCAAACTGAAGTGGGTTGATGACCCAGCATTCGCATCTATGAGTAGGTAAGTCGAACTCAGTGTGCTACACGTATCTATGCTTTGCATTTAAATCTTCATTGCTTCTCTAACCCCGGGTTTCGAAACTTTCCATACTGTAGCACTTCTTTTCACTAATTCTAAAATTGGAGAATTAATTTTCTCAATAGTTTTGGTTTTGAATGTCGAGTTGATGAGTTTTAACCGCTTCTTGGCCTCCAGTATGGCTTAAAATGAAAATACTTGACATTTTTCTCCTACTCATTTTGGATGAATTACAAATTACGTCTTGTAGAACTATCAATGTAATTTATTAGTCATACACATTTTATACCTTTAAATTTCATATCGCTTTTCATTTATCACGTAGAACCAACACATTAACCCATTATGACTTCGATTATGTCTACTCTCCTCATTGAAGGGGCCGAGATACTTGAGTACTTGCCTTTCGGTAGTATTTTGAGCGTATGTATACTATCACAAATGTCTGATCAATTTAAAATTTCATTTGTGAAAAATAAAATAATTATTTTTTTCAGAAAATTGAAAGTGAAACAACTATCGTTTGAATCTTTTCCTCCCTGAAAATATGAAACTATACTTAAATAAGTTTAGGTTAAAAACGGATTTTTAAAAAATATGCTTTTTTTTTTTTGGCTTTAGCTTCATGCGAAATAAAGATTATTTCGTTGCGAAAGGTTGGCTGCAGTATTGGTATATTTTAAAACCGCAGTAGTGAGCAAAATATAAGCTTATAATAAGAAGTAAAGGGTGAAAAAGTGATAAAAAATTTTTTTGCAATTTCTTGAAGTTTTTTCAGAACCTAGCTATATTACAAACATAGTTAAGGTAAGATGAGAATCCTCCATAGGCCACTTATAAAAAATGCTCATCTTTTTATTTCCTACTCCTAAGATGCTATAAACTTTTCTGATAATGTATTCACTCCAAGAACATGCCCAAAATAGTTTTTCAAATTTGATCGATTTTAAAATATTAGAAAAATGTGACAGATTCTCATAGAATGGCAACACTGATTGCTCGTGCATATACTTAAAATATTTTCTTCTGTTAAATTAAGAAGCTGATTTTCACCAAAAATTTGACTGGGGGTAAAGTTATTTCCTATCGGTGCGCAGTGGAACATAATGGGTTAAAAAATTGTAAAGAAAGAAAGAAAAAGTCAGTCTACGATTGCTCTTAAAACATGACGGGAAATTATTAATGGTGGTAAACCGGTGAAGAACGTTAAACTGGAGAGGAAAACGCAGTTTTCAATCCAGTCGGCCTAATCCAAGTTCTAAGTATAGTATTTTTGTTTTATTTTATTTTTTTATTTGACTGTTGGTAATACTGATAAGAAAAATGTCAAAAGGAAAGTAGATTGAGCTACCTTGTTTGCAGGTAATTAAATGATAAACATTTCATATTATAATGAAGGATTTTTCTTTAAATTTGGTTATTATAAGCTTTTATTCTACTCACTACTGCGATTTTAAAATATACCAATACTGCAGCCAACCTTCCGCAACGAAAAAATATTTATTTCGTATGAAGCTAAAGCAAAAAAAAATAAAAAACCTTATTTTTTAAAGACTTATTTTAGAGTACAATATGAAAAAAAAAAAACAATTTTTTTTCAATTTTAAATTCATTTCGTTGCTCGTAACTTTCATATTATTTATTATTTGTACGTAGGGGAAAAAGTTTCAAGAAAAAATTTCTCTTATTTCGATCAGTCATCTATGAAAAGTTATTAATATTCATTATTGAAGACGAGACAAAAATATTATTTAAAAATATCTTCAAGCTCCAATATAATCCACTTATATTATTACCTTCCTGGTTTCACTGCTTTAACATGAGGTAGAAACAGCCTGCATACGAATACCTACACAACTCCAAATACGAGTAGATTCGACTAATCGAATGTGTAATTTTACTTTATTGCTGGTCACTATCGAATATACTAAAGTATCCAAATGAAACTTCACTCGTTTAACAATAAATAAAAATTCTTCTTCATCACTTCTTCTCTTTCCACACTGTTTAATAGGCATTAGAAATGGTTAAATAGAAGCTGTTCTCACTAGGTATAGATCAAAGACCACAGTGGATCGATCAATTATTAACCCTAAGCTTTGACTTTATTACCACACAGCGAAAGTTTATATTTAACCGAAATCATTACCAACGTAGGTAGTAAGTAGCCTATAGGTTATTTGTGAATTTTTCAATGGTACATACCCACAGTTTTTGGATTTCATTCGGCAAGCGTTACTGTAGATGACTCCATCTGAACCACACGTTGGTTTCGATACTCTCCAACACGACTCACGACAATGTCTGGTTGTCTGACAGTATTTTTTCGATGTCTTCACAACACCCTGTCTGGTGGAAGAATATAATGATGTAATGTTACCGAAATAATTATAAGCAGTAATTTGTAGGCTATATTAGCAATAAATACCTATTGAATAATAACCTCTCGTTATTGTATTATAATTTCAGAACAAATAAATAAATGATTGGGCCTGATGACGTTTCGAAGCAGTTTATTCATTGGGGGAGGGGCTGAAATTTCAAATTTAGCCAACATTTTCATAAAAAAATGGTCAACTAGTAGAAAAAAAAAATTATCAGGCAAAAAAAAAAAAAAAAATGAAAGGTCAACAATCGGCACAATTTTGATAAAATATAGCCTGGAGAATGAGACAACTGTTACACTCGTCACTTAAAGAGCTGCTGTTTAGGCCAAATAATTAATTACATTGTCAAGGGTAAGAAGGTATGAAATATAATTTGAAGTTTATCTAAAACTTAATAGAATGGATTCTCTTTGCTTGCGATAATGCACCGAGTCCGCATGCTAAATTGAATCAAATATCTATCCATACAACCCTTTCAAGTTAGGTCGAAGCAAAAAAAGGAAGTTGAAAATAAATTGTATTTTAAATTTTACAATTTAATTCATATTTGCAGGCAAAGACTTTTAACTGGGCAGATCATCGTACGAAACGAAATAATGTTCATTTCGAAAGTTGGGAAGGTAGATGGAGGGTACCACTTGAGAACAAACTTTCGCTGAATGCAAATATTTCAGCGGATTTTCAGGCGATGGGTGGGACAGGGACGAATTTTTTTTAATTTTTATTCAACAACAAAATCCAAAGCACTCACTCGCAGTTTGAAAAGCAGGTACCTACCTACTCTCAGTGAGACGATAATAGACGAAGGCAAATAATTTACGTTCTCATTCTTTTGTCATCTTTTCACTCGAGCGAGTACTGCATATTATTATGTTTGTAAGTTATAGGCTACTGCTAAAATATTGTTTAATATGAATGGCAGCGCCTATCCGCTAAAACCTCTTTCGATCATTTGATTTTTGGCAGACGAAGCCGTAAAATGTTCGTAGGTAAGTATATGCTACTTCACTGATAGGACGAAGGACAGTAAGTAGGCATTAAAATAGACAGCTGATAATACACTCTCATGTCAATTACCACGGAGCTGTGGAATCGATGTCAATGAATTTGTTGAAGTAGGTAAACAATAGCCCTACTCAGTACATAGATACGTAGCCAGTATGTTTTAAAAATATTAGTAACAATTAATTTTATTACGTATCTGTTAGGTATTTTGAGAAAGCAAAATCATAATTTTTGTCGAAGCCTGGAGCTTTAAATAATATTGAGAACGAGTCAGTTGAATATCTGCTCAAGAAAACGACCCAAGTGAGAAAAAGTCAAGTTCTAAACTACGTGTACAGTCACGTATGAAGATTTTTAACGCCTATTGCGTGCAACCTACTCGAAAAATTAAAAATTTTCCTTTAAAAAAATATTTACCCAATTACGAGAGAGGTAAAAGGGGTTGATTGTAGTGGAAAATACTATTACAAACGAAAATTTTATATATTTATCTTTCCCAGTTTTTTAGAAATTGGTAGTGAGGTCAGAGGCGAGGCTAAAGGTGCTCGGGGACTAAGCCCTCCTCGAAAAAATTCGAAAATTTTTTTCAATAGCGATTTATCAATTTCGAAAATGATAATAAGGATACAAACCCTGCGCTCATTCAGCGCAAAATATTTCAAATGTGCATAAAAAGTTGTCTACTCGCGAAATGTAGGGGTTATTTAGAAATGAGAAAGAAAGGTATGAAAAGTTGTCTACGCGTGAAGTGAAGGCGCTATTAGTAAAGTATCGTTAAAATGATTCGTTTGGCCCTTTAAACCAAATGTTGGCATTAATTACCCCCTCATTAGGGAAATTTGTCTGGACGAACCGATAACTTTCTTTTTTCACAAAGAACAAACTGCTTCAGTTCCTTAATGGTAAGAATTGACCAATTTTTTTTTCATACAATCTCTTTTCCTGCAAATGTCGCGTCCAACAATTTTCTACGTTAAGTTTCTCAAATTTGTCAAATTAGAGTGCTAACATTATTAGATTTTCTATCGTTCTGGCTCCATCAAATTTGAAAGTAGACCACATTACGT